>CM036766.1:28019096-28529096 GCA_020796225.1 Arion vulgaris | reverse complement strand
CTACCGATTTCACATCTCTCAAATCATCATTATCACATAGTTTGTCCGGAGCATAACTATGCCACACTAACTGTTCTTCGGAATGTACCTCTCTCATAGGCCAGATATCCCGCTTCTGCAGACGACTTGCTCAAACCATTAGTTACATCATGATCCATCTTCTCCGTGGTCTTCCTCTTCTTCTCTTTGCTGGTATGCCTCCTTCCATGAACGTCTTCTCCAGCCCTTTGCGTTTTTTTATATGTATAAAATACCTCAATTTTCTCTTTCTTGTTTCTAGCATCAGCCAGTTTTCTTTGATTTTTGAGTTCTTTCTGGATAGATCTTTTTGTTCTGTTCTCTGTCATGATATATGAAGGACTCTTCTGTAACACTTATATTCAAATATATATTCTCTCTCGCGCGCGATTGTTCTTAAGCCGTTTTTATCATTCAATTGTGATATATAAACAGCCAAACATCAGAACAGGATGTACGTGCACAGCCTTCAGTACCAATTGGAGCTCAAGTGCTTATCTTTCGGTGGTGTGTTCGGTTTCAACCAGCGTTTACTAGGTTCGCTCTCCGTTAGCCTTTTGCTGTCCCCAGCCAAAACCCACAAGGCTGGAGGTTGCCATTTTTGTTTAGGGCAGCGACCCTTTGACGACCTGCCCTCCCGGGCTTATGAGCGTCATCTGCCCAGATTCAAATATATATTCAATAAACCACAGGTAGAAAAAAGGTTCCTTTATTTTGTACTTTACTTACACACAATATACACTATCTCTCGAAGCTAGAGAATACCATGTTCCATGTTATTCTCACATACATGTACTGAAGCCATAAAGTGATTCACTCTCAACTTAGTAAAGTACTGAATTCGTAAGGTGATTCGCTATCAGTTTAGTAAAGTACTAAATTCATAAGGTGATTCGCTCTCAGTTTAGTTTAGTACTGAATTCATAAAATGATTCACTCACAGTTTACACTTAGATGTATGCATAAGTTGTAAGTTAATTTGCTCTCTAAACATTTATGGGTTTAAGTCTTAAGTTGATTGACTCTCTGTACAGATGTGTACTGAAATCATAAGTTGACTGATTAGCTGATCAGATGTGTATTGCAGTCATAAATTGACTGACTCTCTGTATAGGTGTGTACTGAGGTCATCAATTGACTGACTCTCTGTACAGATGTGTACTGAAATCATAAGCTGACTGACTCTCTGTACAGATGTGTACTGAAAGCATAAGCTGACTGACTCTCTGCACACGTGTGCACTAAAGCCATATGTTGACCGACTCTCGGCTACCATGTGTACTGAAGTCATAAGTATGTTCCTTCTGCTCAGATGTTCACTGAATCCATATGCTCAGATGTTCACTGAATCCCTCTGCTCAGATGTTCACTGAATTCATATGCTTGGATGTGAAATGAAAATCGTGGCATATCCTTAACAAGACGTCGCACTCAACCACAGTAAACGAGCCGTTGTCTTTCTATGCAGCACATATACATTCAGTAGTTTGCCATTGCTTTCTGAGCGGTGATGCCTATTTTTACCGTTCGTAAAAATCAACGGGACCAAATTTGATTCCAAACTGTCCGCCTCGGTGTTTGAACCAGGTACTCTTAGGTTGTTATCGAGCTCACTGCCACTATGCCACAGACGCCACAGCTTAGATGTATAGCTTGTGGCTGAGTGGTTAAGCCCTTTGCCTTGCGAGTCGAAGGTCGTGGGTTCGAATCCGGACCGCGGCCTTCTGTTCACGAGTGCAGTTTTTTCCAGAGACCCTAGGATTGTTGCTGGAGCTACGGAGTTCGTGCTTTGTGCAATACTCTCGGCAGGTGGCGTGCCATTTCTGCGGAGGGGGACCGAGCCATATGGGGTAAAACCCGGTGCAATGAAGTCAATCCTTCGGCTTTAAAACCCTTTAAAGATGTACAGCTTAAGTCAATAGTTGGTTGGCTGTCTGCTTATGTATGGACGGAAGACATAACTTTGTTCATTCTCAGCTTAGATGTCCACTGAAGTTATCTATTTGTTCACACTCTATACAGCTGTGTGTTAGATTGTTTTGTTAGTTTACTCTATGTTCGTACGTCTGCGAAAGTCGTCATACGGACATGATAATGTAGTGTACATTTGTGTACTGAAGCCATCAGTACGAATTCACTTACATGATATTTGTGTACTGAAGTCATCAGTACAAATTCACTTACATGATATTTGTGAGCTGAAGTCGCTTCTTAGGCTAGGAGTCCGGGTTCAATTCCACGGTGGGCGTGCACTATTTTTCCGACCATAACGGCTCTCATGACGACTCAGCCTCAAATGGGTAACAAGAAAAGAACTGGGAAGTAAAGGCGGCTGGTGTAATGTTGACCACATTACACATCATGTGCCGATTGACCACATTACACACCGTGTTATCCAATATACCACGAGGTATGAAAATGGGTTACTTTACTTTATAAGATATATTTACTGAAGTCATCAGTAGAAATTCACGTCAATGACATTTGTGAGCTGAAGGAATACGTAGAGTTTCACTTCCTTGACCTATGTGTTCTGAAGGTGTAAGAACATGTCCAGGCACTGCTCAGTTGCTTACTTCACATATACATGCTCACCTGAATCATCTTGCAGGCAGAGGTGTACACCTTATGTATGTATGTGTTACTTTCAATTATTTCCTGACAATTAGTTCCACAACTAACTATTTGTTCCTCGACTACTAGAACTGCAATTGGTTTTGTACATACAAGCCAAACAGATCATTGCCAGCATAATTACAACTATGATAGCATCGACGCCCACGATGATGGCAATACTGAAGAAATACAGTGAGCTCTCACACCACACATCAGGTCTGAGGAAAGTGAAATATTTTCATCAAACACATAAACATTAAAACACGAAAATAGGTAAATTAACAATGTACTACAATAAACTTTCATCAAACAGTGAAATACTGAAATGAAAATAGTGGCATATCCTTTACAGGACATTGCTATCAAACGCAGTAAATGAGTCGCTGATTTTCTAGGCGCCACTTTTTCCTTTCAGTAGTTTGTCATTGCTTTCTGAACGGTGAGATATATTTTTAATTACCTACGTAATTACGTATATTTTTAATTACCTACGTAGGTTACGTCCATTTGTTTTTTTTTTAATTTGTCACTCCTGTTGTTCATTTGCTTGATAAAGGCCTTGTTGGTCGAAACGTTGCTGTATTTTGTCATTGTTTTTGTAATTTGTAAAACTACAGTACTTTGTGATTACGTGTTTTGCCAATCAAATAGTTTTACTGCAGTCTCATCTATTTTGGGTATATTTTTACCATTCGTAAAAATGCACGGGAACAAATTTTCTTCCAAACTGTCATCCGTGGTGTTTGAACCAGGTACTCCTGGGTTGCGAAATACTAAAGCACAAAAATAGGTAGCTTAACAATGTGAAGATAACAGACTAGACATAGAGATAGAGGTTAGAGTTCAAAAAGGAAAGGTTGTAACCTACCAGCTAGCTCCATTGTTAAGGCACTCAAACATCTCACTGCCAGCTAAACAACAGATGATCAGCAGCAATTTTATACCTACTCTGTGTTACCACAGCCAAACATGGACAGTGAGCAAAACAAAAATAACTACATGTGAAATACGATGTTTACGAAAAATTACCAAATCTACAACTCTAACTGGGAGCGGCAGTAGAGTAGTTGTTAGTGAACTAGCTTCTTAGGGAGTGGTTTGGGTTCAATTCCACAGTGAGCGAGGTATTTTTTCCAACCATAACGACTCTTAGGTCGTCCCAGCCTCAATTGGGTACCAAGAAAAGCACTGAGAAGTAAAGGTAGCAGGCGTGATATTGTTCACATCACCCATCGTGTGCCGACAGTCAATGAAAAATACGAATCTAACACCGTGTTACATTAATTACATTTAAACAATTGGTATAAAAAGGGTTATTTTACTTTTTTAAAATACTTTTTAATACTTTTTACAACCCTAACTAGTCTGCAATAATACCAAATCAAATATGGTGTTGCTAGACAAGAGCACTAAACTGGTAGCCAGAGAAGAATAGTAAACCAACAAATAACCGGTATCGTTAGTTGCCACATACAGAGAGACATACTGAGAAGGACATCGAAGCACTTATGTACTAATTAGTTCGATATGCAGTGATGATCCGACGAATAAAATAAAATAAACTAATGTAAGGGAAGTAATTCAATATTAAAATTATGTTCATTTAATTGTGACAAAAATTGTTTTGTGTGTTTTTGTCTATGCACCCTCAAATCACAACCGACTCTATTATAGAGTCAGCCGTGCTAAATAAAGACTTGTATATATATCTATAACACTTTCCGTAGCTTTTTTCAGACTTTAGAGTATAAATAGCTTGTCACTTCCCATTTCTAGGTATTAGTGAGCAGGAGGTAGGAAGGCCAATTCTTGTCCTCACGTATAGAACGTCGAGTGGGGGATTGAACCCACAACTCTCTTGTATCCGAGTCCACAGGCGATCGCTTACGCACTACACTAAACCGTAACTAACTACAAATTGTAAATAAATAGACAGTAAAGAAGTATTAAGGGTCTCTGGAAAAAACTATTTACCAAACAACAGATTCGAACCACAAACATTTAGAGAGCTAACTGGCTGTGTTCTGAAAAAAACGCACGTCTGCAGGGAAAGGCAATGGATGGCGTAAGAATAGAGAGCTAACTGGCTGTGTTCTGAAAAAAACGCACGTCTGCAGGGAAAGGCAATGGATGGCGTACGAATAGAGAGCTAACTGGCTGTGTTCTGAAAAAACGCACGTCTGCAGGGAAAGGCAATGGATGGCGTAAGAATAGAGAGCTAACTGGCTGTGTTCTGAAAAAACGCACGTCTGCAGGGAAAGGCGATGGATGGCGTAAGAATAGAGAGCTAACTGGCTGTGTTCTGAAAAAACGCACGTCTGCAGGGAAAGGCAATGGATGGCGTAAGAATAGAGAGCTAACTGGCTGTGTTCTGAAAAAAACGCACGTCTGCAGGGAAAGGCGATGGATGGCGTAAGAATAGAGAGCTAACTGGCTGTGTTCTGAAAAAACGCACGTCTGCAGGGAAAGGCGATGGATGGCGTAAGAATAGAGAGCTAACTGGCTGTGTTCTGAAAAAACGCACGTCTGCAGGGAAAGGCGATGGATGGCGTAAGAATAGAGAGCTAACTGGCTGTGTTCTGAAAAAAACGCACGTCTGCAGGGAAAGGCAATGGATGGCGTAAGAATAGAGAGCTAACTGACTGTGTTCTGAAAAACGCATGTCTGCAGGGAAAGGCAATGGATGGCGTAAGAATAGAGAGCTAACTGGCTGTGTTCTGAAAAAAACGCACGTCTGCAGGGAAAGGCAATGGATGGCGTAAGAATAGAGAGCTAACTGGCTGTGTTCTGAAAAAAACGCACGTCTGCAGGGAAAGGCGATGGATGGCGTAAGAATAGAGAGCTAACTGGCTGTGTTCTGAAAAAAACGCACGTCTGCAGGGAAAGGCGATGGATGGCGTAAGAATAGAGAGCTAACTGGCTGTGTTCTGAAAAAACGCAAGTCTGCAGGGAAAGGCGATGGATGGCGTAAGAATAGAGAGCTAACTGGCTGTGTTCTGAAAAAACGCACGTCTGCAGGGAAAGGCGATGGATGGCGTAAGAATAGAGAGCTAACTGGCTGTGTTCTGAAAAAACGCACGTCTGCAGGGAAAGGCGATGGATGGCGTAAGAATAGAGAGCTAACTGTTCTGAAAAAACGCACGTCTGCAGGGAAAGGCAATGGATGGCGTAAGAATAGAGAGCTAACTGGCTGTGTTCTGAAAAAAACGCACGTCTGCAGGGAAAGGCAATGGATGGCGTAAGAATAGAGAGCTAACTGACTGTGTTCTGAAAAAACGCACGTCTGCAGGGAAAGGCAATGGATGGCGTAAGAATAGAGAGCTAACTGGCTGTGTTCTGAAAAAAACGCACGTCTGCAGGGAAAGGCAATGGATGGCGTAAGAATAGAGAGCTAACTGTTCTGAAAAAACGCACGTCTGCAGGGAAAGGCAATGGATGTCGTAAGAATAGAGAGCTAACTGGCTGTGTTCTGAAAAAAACGCACGTCTGCAGGGAAAGGCAATGGATGGCGTAAGAATAGAGAGCTAACTGGCTGTGTTCTGAAAAAAACGCACGTCTGCAGGGAAAGGCAATGGATGGCGTAAGAATAGAGAGCTAACTGGCTGTGTTCTGAAAAAAAGCACGTCTGCAAGGAAAGGCAATGGATGGCGTAAGAATAGAGAGCTAACTGGCTGTGTTCTGAAAAAAACGCACGTCTGCAGGGAAAGGCAATGGATGGCGTAAGAATAGAGAGCTAACTGGCTGTGTTCTGAAAAAAACGCACGTCTGCAGGGAAAGGCAATGGATGGCGTAAGAAATAAAGATTTGTAGTACGAATCCTGTGTTTGGTAAAATATTAAACACATTTTTTTTTCTCCACATTATGCTATCAGTGCCAAACTTGGACGTTGATATCAAATGATAGAAGAAAACTAGTCACGACAGAGATGAAATGTCTGTGCAGAATGCTGAGGGTAACAAGAAGAAACTGGTTGAGAAATGAAGACATCAGGAACAACGTGGGTAAAACATCAGTACTGATCTTCATCAAGAAACAACATTCCCGCCATGTTTGGTCGGGTATTTTCCGGTTTCGTTTGCCGAGCTACTGAGTTAGTGCTTGAGCAACGCTGTGAGCTGTGACTGTTACATGGAATGCTTTATGCTGTGTCAACCGTACGTATGTTGTGTGTATTCAGAAAATGGCGGACAGCGGTTATGACGAACAAGCTCAATCTGCCGTATGCAGTTATATTGCGAGTGCAGAAAGCTGGATTTTGCCGTGATTGATGTCCCCTTCGACAAGAATTGCAATTCAAGTGATGAACAGTTTTGTGTTGCTACATTCGCGACGGCCATATGCATATTATGCGGTGCAGGTTGCTTTTTGTGGCGGTACGCGGCTGTTTCATTCTGGAATTAGTTCACACAGGAAACTTTTCACAGTTGTTAGCATTTCGTGTGATATTCATTGGCACAGGAACGGAGCAATTATGGGGTGACCCGTTGCAGTGAAGTTGGAACCGTACTTATGAACTATGAACTATGAACAAGAAACAACAAATTAAATGGTTCGATCACATAAGCAGATTACCATCAGACAGTGCACCTCAAAGAGCAATGTTGCTTCGATACGATGGATACAAACCAAAAAGTCGGCCACGCAAAGGTGGGCATTAGAGATAGCAGAGGGACGACTGACACTATTTATGTCGCGCACACAAGGGCTCGTTTTAGAAATCTCTTCTTCTCCTGACACTGTGAGGCAAAACAGAATTAAAGAAAAGAAAAGCAAATAAAAAAGTAAAATATTTTTTCCTGAGTCCCTTAATACTTGCTTAATGTCTATTTATTTACAATATTCATTAGCTCCGGGGCTTCTCCTGTTCTTCTTAAACCTCATTTTTTACTTATAAAACTGTATATCACTGATGGATGCGCAAGATTCCAAGTGCTGCTATGTTAATGAAGAAATAAAAAGAAAACACACTCATTACCTATGCAGTAAGGGTTTGAATAACGGTTTCCATATCCTGAATACCCAGATTGTACCTAGAACATGCCATGACAAGAGGAACATCGACAGGAGCGTGTCCATTGTGCGGTATGTTCTTGTATGGATACTCCTCTCTCCTACCACTGCGTCATAGATGTTATCTGTGCTACCTTGGTGCCGACGCTGAAATATTTTGTGATTTGAAGATCAGCATGATTTATTAAAAGACGATTGTGCAGAAACATGCATACACGTATCTAACGCACATATTCATAGACAAACATTCTCTCTCTTCCCACATATATGAAATATATATATATATATATACTTTCTTCGTTTTCTTCTTTTTCCTGGACATGGGCAGACAGAGAAGGCAATGGCCGCCACGAAATATTGCGTCTTGTAGAACAACAGCACAATCTCTCTATCATGTTAGGTCAGGGGTCATTCAAGCAAAGAGCACATTGACTGAACATGGCGACCTGGTAACATAAGCCCATTCAGCTCAGTGAGGAAATCGGGAATTCCTGTTGATATGTCCGACTTTTATATATATTTGATATATATTGAATATTTGATATATATTGAAGATATATATAGCTCTAGAGAAATTTTGCACAGTTCAATGACTCAATGATTGTCTATTGATAAAACGTGTTAATAATGCTGATATACCTTAGCGTTAAATTTAATTTCAAACATAATATAACTTTGCTTTCCGATGCTATGTTGTTTTTGCAATGTTTTCTTCTTAAATCAGCAATACTGGAATGCAACGGTTCCGCGACGTGTATATTCTAATTTCTTGGAATTTTTGTTTGAGATGATAGCACTTATGAGTAAAGGGGACGGTGGACTGACCTACAATGTGCAACTCATCCTTTGCTGTTTTCTACCAGGTGGTCTTTGCTCTGTTCTTCCTTCATGTTCTCTCAACTTTCTCTCCGCATGACTAGGGATCTCTGTGACGTCGAGGTTATGTGCTCGTCTCTTGATGCAAAGGTACCAAGTTCTTTCAATGGTGGAGCCATCTGTATATTTTTCCAGAGATTCCTGAGCTCAGTGTAGGTGAGATCAAGTTCCTAGTCCTATCGGAGACGTACGATAAAACGTAGGTCCCGCGTGTTATGTTAGGCACGTAAACGAACCCTTGGCAGCTTAAAATTGAGAAGAGCAGGCTAGAAAGCCGCTGTCCGGATAAAATTCATTAGAAAAAGATTAGAAATAAAATTCCTGCAAAAATATCTTTCAAATCTTCAAAATTACAACTGGGACCATCGCCAGTGCTACGGAGTTTGTGTACTGCAGCTGAGATCTTATTGTGTAAGAAAGAGCTCGGAGCACACATGGTTACAAATCAATCTTCTTCTTCTTCTTCAGCGATCTCTGGTCATGCGCTTAATTTACTGTGGACCACAAACTGGGCAGACAGCTTCAGGTCTGTCAGGTTTCCCCAAAGCTTAGTTTTCAGGTCGACTGGGTGTGGCCACATGTTGCTTCTCAGCTCACACAGAAGAGGACAGTCTTGCAGGATATGCTCTGGTGTCTGTTCTGCCTGCTGACACTGGCAGAGAGCTGTTTGACTTATTCCTAGTCTGTATAAGTGTTTGTTGAGTCTGCAGTGTCGCGTAGTCGAAATATAATGACCTGGTCTGTTCTGCTTAGGTCTTTGAGGAGTCTTTTCCATAATCATATCCAGTGTTTGTCTTCCAGTCTACTGCAGATTTTCTCTGTATGAGGGTTTTGACCTCTTGAAAAGACAAGGGTTGGTAAATTTGCTCTTTGGCACTGCCCTCCTTAGCTAAGACATCAGCACTCTCATTGCCTGCAATGCCACAGTGAGATGGAATCCACTGCAAGTGAATTTCTGCCTTTTCTGAAAGCTGAGCAAGTTCTCTTTGTAGTTTTTGTACTGTGCTGTCAGTGGATTTAGCCTCCAGGGCTTGTATAGCTGACAATGAGTCTGTAAGAAATACCATCTTGCTTGCAGCTGCGTGCAGCTTATTCATGTGCTGTGCTGCCATCAGAAGGGCTATGAGTTCTGCTTTGTAGTTGGAACATATTCTTCCAGTAGGAGCCGCTAGAGACACAGTGGTAGCATCTGGGTGCCTAATGTACACTCCTGCTCCACCATTCATGGTTGCCTCCATTGCCGATCCATCTGTGTAAATTCTTATCCAGCTGTCTTCTGGAAACATGTAATGGAGATGTTCCATTGTAATTCCTTTTTTCACTAGATTAGGCTCGGCATCTTTGCTTAATAATTTAGGGATGGAGGTTGAGAAGTGTAGTGGTACTGAGTCTGGTTCCCAGTGATCAAAAGCAATTCTTCAGGTATGGAATTATGATTTAGTAGTTCCAAGTATGACTTTCCTATTTCTTTTGCTTTGTGGTTTAGACTTGTGCGCATTAGTCTGTTCTTTGTTCTAGCCGCCATTTTTTCATGCAGTGGATGGTGAGGCATTCTTTTGATCCTTTCAGTCTGTAGAATCACTTTTCTCCTTCTTCTGTCTTCCAAGGGCTGGATGTTGGCTGCCTTTTCCATTTCTACAATTGGTGTAGATTTCATGGCTCCCAAAATAGTACGCAGACACCTGTTTTGTGTTTTCCAGTATCGATTTGTTTGAATGGGCTGCTGATATCCATGTCGATGATGCATATTCGAGGTCGGTCTAACTGCACCAGTGTACACCTGACTCAGGATTCGAATATCAGCTCCCCAGGTAGTTCCAGCCAGCTTCCGCATCACACTTTGTTTCCTCATAGCCTTTCTGTTTGTTTCCATTATGTGATGTTTCCATGTCAGACGACTGTCAAGCTTAACTCCCAAAAGGTTGGAGTATGGGAACGGGGAACGATATCATCGTTAAATTTCAGTCTGAAGTGTTCTTCCTTTGTTGACAATGAGAAAAGCGTTGCTATAGTTTTGCTCCGGTTTATTTCTAGACCCATTTACTTGCCCACATTATGACGCTGTTCAGGCTGGCCTGGAGTTTAAAGATGGCAGGACCCAGAAACTCAGAGGTGTACCACACAGCTAGATCATCAGCATGGAGAGAGTGTGATACATGTCTGGGCAGAGTTTGTGGCAGATCATTAATATATACCAGGAAAAGCAATGGGGACAGTACGCTGCCCTGTGGGACTCCTGCTCTTAATTTGAATCTGGGACTGTGCACTCCATCCAATTTTACAGATGCTTGTCTATGGGTAAGAAAGTCTTTTATCCAATAGTACATTCTACCCGTATTCCACTGCGTAAGAGCTTGAGTAGCAAACCATCTTTCCAGACTTTGTCGAAGGCCTTAGACATGTCGAAGAACACAGTGAGGGTTTTCTTCTTTTCTTGGAAGCCATTTTCTATGTCCTGTGCGAGGTATGCCACTTGGTCATCAGTGCTTCTATGCTGCCTGTAGCCTGTCTGGGCTGGATCCAGTTTATGGTTGGATTCTAAAACCACTGGAGTCTAGTGGTTATCACTCTCTCCAGCAGTTTTGCAGTGCAACTTAGCAAACTTATAGGTCTGTAGCTCTGCGGATCCTTTTTGTCTTTTCCACTTTTGAAAATTGGGTGGATTGTGGCATTTTTCCAGATGTCTGGGACTCTCCTGTCTCCAACTATTGTTAAAAATCTAGAGTAGAAGACTCTGTGCTATTGGGCCTATTTGTTTGAGCATGTCGTTTGATACTCCATCTGGTAACATAAGCCCATTCAGCTCAGTGAGGAAATCGGGAATTCCTGTTGATATGTCCGACTTTTATATATATTTGATATATATTGAATATTTGATATATATTGAAGATATGTATAGCTCTAGAGAAATTTTGCACAGTTCAATGACTCAATGATTGTCTATTGATAAAACGTGTTAATAATGCTGATATACCTTAGCGTTAAATTTAATTTCAAACATAATATAACTTTGCTTTCCGATGCTATGTTGTTTTTGCAATGTTTTCTTCTTAAATCAGCAATACTGGAATGCAACGGTTCCGCGACGTGTATATTCTAATTTCTTGGAATTTTTGTTTGAGATGATAGCACTTATGAGTAAAGGGGACGGTGGACTGACCTACAATGTGCAACTCATCCTTTGCTGTTTTCTACCAGGTGGTCTTTGCTCTGTTCTTCCTTCATGTTCTCTCAACTTTCTCTCCGCATGACTAGGGATCTCTGTGACGTCGAGGTTATGTGCTCGTCTCTTGATGCAAAGGTACCAAGTTCTTTCAATGGTGGAGCCATCTGTATATTTTTCCAGAGATTCCTGAGCTCAGTGTAGGTGAGATCAAGTTCCTAGTCCTATCGGAGACGTACGATAAAACGTAGGTCCCGCGTGTTATTTTAGGCACGTAAACGAACCCTTGGCAGCTTAAAATTGAGAAGAGCAGGCTAGAAAGCCGCTGTCCGGATAAAATTCATTAGAAAAAGATTAGAAATAAAATTCCTGCAAAAATATCTTTCAAATCTTCAAAATTACAACTGGGACCATCGCCAGTGCTACGGAGTTTGTGTACTGCAGCTGAGATCTTATTGTGTAAGAAAGAGCTCGGAGCACACATGGTTACAAATCAATCAATCAAACACCATTTCCTTCTTCTCCTTCTTTTGTCGTCACACTGCTACCGGGTTGTTGCCCAGTATCGTGGTTTTCTGGTTTTGTCTTGCGCTGTTTTGGTGGCTTGTGTGATTGTTATCTTTGCTCTTTCACAGGATTCTGCTACGCCATCTAACCATCTTTTCCGTGGTCTTCCTCTTGCCTTCTTTCCCGATGTTCTGTTGTAGAAGACTCTGTATACTGTGGAGTTTGGATGCATTCTTATTAAGTGGCCAAACCACTTCATTCTTTGTTTATCTATGTAATTCAAGCACGGTTTTGTGTCAACTTTCTTTCTTATGCTGATGTTGGTGATTCTGTCTTTTCTTGTGTTGTTGGTAACTTTTCGCAGGCAACGCATTTCACATGTAGTTATTTTTGTGACTGCGCTTTGCTCAATGTCCATGTTTGGCTCTGGTAACACAAAGTAGGTATAAAAATGCTGTTGATCATCTGTTGCTTAGCTGCCTGTGAAATTTTAGGGTGCCTTAACAATGGGGCTAGCTGGTAGGTTACAGCATTTGCTTTTGTACTCTAGCCTCTATCTCTCTATCCAGTTTTCCGTCTTCTGTGAATATGCTTCCTAAGTATTTGAATTCTTTCACTTGGTTTATTTTAGTGCCATTGACATGGATTAGATTATTATGTTTTCTTCCCATATTCATTATTTCTGTTTTAGTGTTGTTGATTTTCATGTCATGACCATTTCCTAATTTTGAAATTATGAAGTCTCGTAACAGATAGATATTTTCTGTGTAGGTCTTACCTGTACTGATCTATAGAGCGTGACAGCAATCTTCAGAACTCCAAAACATCCACCAACCATGTGAAAGATTGGTATCCGGGACTCTAGTGGGCACTCGTCTAAGTATTTCACACCTAAAACAGATCAGTTATAAACATACACAGAATGAAGAAATGAAGACATCAGGAAAAAGTGGTACAACATCAATACCGAACTTCATCAGAAACAACACAATAAAGGGCTTGGTCACATAAGGAGATCGCCAACAGACAAGTGCACCTCAAAGAGCAAGGTTGCTCCGATACAATGGATACAAAGCAAAAGATCGACAACCCCAATGGTGGACCTCAGAGATAACAGTGCAGACAAAAGACACTATTTATTAAGCGCACATAAGGGCTCATTTTATACATTTCTTATCCTGACGATGTGAGGCAAAACAGGATTGGAGAAAAGACAGAAAAACAAAATGGTAAGGGACTGACACTTCAAAAACTACGTTCATCAAACTCTAACGTACATGTTCATATCACCCTAAAAATGTATATCATATATATTTGTTTTAAATCTCTTCATTGTACAAAAGCATGGGAATATCTATTGCAAATTAATTTACACGCTGATATGCTTTTCTATTTCTTATTTTTGAAAAAAAAGTTTGTCCATTGGCTTCATTTTAACACACTAATTGTTGCAATGAAATAAACATACTGCAAGCAATTAGTGATCCTGCATTAGTTCGCTCCACAGATGTATCGTGTACGTTGTTGAGTTGTAATCGTCTCATTTCAATGAAAATGTGATGAACGATACGTAATTGGTAGATAATAATAATGATTTCTCTCGTACCGTTATACGTTACATAGGACATGCAAGTAATTTCTCCACACCGCTCTATCCTGGGCGACTCGCTCAATCTCCTCCATGGAACTGAGACCGATATTTCTTGCCTCTCTCAGCAAAGTTCGTTTCAGGGTCTCCTTAGGTCGTCCTCTCTTTCTTGAACCCTTTGCATCCCACTTCAATGCCTGCTTTGATATTCGTTTATCACTTTTCCCCCTAAGGTGTGTCCAACATATCTCCATCTTCTCTTTCTTATAACAGTTGCCACTAGTGATTGACCAGATATTTGTAGATAAATGAATTTATTTTTATGACAAGCTAACATAATGTTATGAAATAAATTAAAAACCGATAGTAATAAAAATATTTTAAAATAAAATTACAGAGAATGTGACAGTGAAACAAATAACTACGCATTCTACGATACATGGCCAAATGGAGAAAACAAACAGATACATGCTGTGTCATTTGGTAGGTAATGAACCTGGTTCCGACGCTATGTGCAACTTTTCCTTATTTTATTGTTGCCATTAATTAGATAACGAATCAGAAGATAAGAATACTGAGAGAAAAAAGAAGCTTGGATTTTTATCTCAGTGAAGTAGAATAAATATGTCGGTGGCGTAGAAACAGCCAAAACGTAAATTTTGAAGAAAAAAATGATGGAAAAAAAATTATCCAAACATAATTTTTTTTTAAATGGAAGATAAACATGTTTTTTTTTTGTAGAAGAAGAAATCGAAGCATCAGGAAAAAAATTAGAGAAAAATAGAGTAAAAAAAAAAGAAGAAAAATAAGAGTCGTAGAAAGGACAGACAAAAAATATACTTAATAAGAACGTATTCCTCCTACCCCTGGCCATCATTATCTCTTGAGGAAATTATGATGAGATGGATGTAGTGATACTTTCCCTTTAGCTATAAGAAAAGAACTCTGTATTACATTATTTTCTAACGCATGATTAAACTACTTCTACAAGCGCTTTCCTAATAGTGGTATTGTGATCTCTAAACTCCAGAGATAGTCTCAGTTGTTTTAGATAAGAAAAGTAAGGTTTAGTAGTTGAGCGGTTGTTCGTGATGAAGATCTTATATTTCAGATTTACCAATGAAAATGTGGTCTGAGAGATTTCTTCTTCACAAAGTCGTCAATTCATGCATTGACCGAAATTTGAGAACTGATATATTTCTTACGAAACATAAAATAAAATGCTCCTTAGGTTAACCAATTAAGATCTTAGGGTATGAATGTGGCCTCCTATAACATACGGCCGGCGGGCTCAGGTAAAAATGATAGGAAATAAGACCACAACCACCATATGATCCTCGCATTCCACTGTTGTTGTATATAGAACCATTTATTTTTAAAACAACACAACATGCTAAATCAAGGTTATATTATGTTACAAATTAAGTTTAACAATAAGGAATATCAGTATTGTTAACATTTTTCATCAATAAATAATCAAGGTTATATTATGTTACAAATTAAGTTTAACAATAAGGAATATCAGTATTGTTAACATTTTTCATCAATAAATAATCAAGGTTATATTATGTTACAAATTAAGTTTAACAATAAGGAATATCAGTATTGTTAACATTTTTCATCAATAAATAATCAAGGTTATATTATGTTACAAATTAAGTTTAACAATAAGGAATATCAGTATTGTTAACATTTTTCATCAATAAATAATCAAGGTTATATTATGTTACAAATTAAGTTTAACAATAAGGAATATCAGTATTGTTAACATTTTTCATCAATAAATAATCAAGGAATTACGTAAAATTGCACCAAAAAAAAAGCGTACAGTGATCTACCTCTTCTTCTTCTTTCTTTGCGTTCGTTCTTTACGACCAATTTCAATCACTCTTGTGATATGTTTGATCTTGCCAAGAACGTGTATACGTTGCACATTGTTTTGGTAGGCCCTAAACGCATAGACTTCTACACGTTTAGGACACATCATCCGATTTCAGCCAAACCTCCTTACTCGCCTCTTACGACATGTGCAGGTAGCAGTGTTCTATTCTTTACACCCAAATTTGGGCCCGGTAACCAGTCGGGCGATCAGTGATCTACCAAACATATACAAAAATCAGCCCCCATTATACAGGAATTTTAGAATTCTCGTCTGCGCTAGTCGGCTTTATGTAGTAGGGGGCCACTGATATGAAGTATCTGTCACTTCATATTTATATTGATCCTAGTATGCAGAAGGTAGGAGGGACAATTCCTTTCCTCATGTGTGGAACGTCGAGTATGGGATTGAGTTTTAAAACCTCTTATGTTCGAGTCGAGAGGTAAACGCTTACGTATTAAGCTAATCCGTCCCAGAATCTCTTAGTATGGTCACATTTAAAACACGTTTTTTACGTTAGCTGCCACATGCTGAGAGACATACTGTAGAGGAGATAGGAGCACTTGTGGACTAATTGGTTTGATGTACAGTGATGACGATCTGACGACTAAGCTAAACTAAACTGAGAGACATGCTGAGGAGGAGATAGGAGCACTTATGGACTAATTGGTTTGATGTACAGTGATGACGATCTGACGACTAAGCTAAACTAAACTGAGAGACATACTGAAGAGGAGATAGGAGCACTTGTGGACTAATTGGTTTGATGTACAGTGATGACGATCTGACGACTAAGCTAAACTAAACTGAGAGACATACTGAAGAGGAGATAGGAGCACTTATGGACTAATTGGTTTGATGTGCAGTGATTACTATTCGACAACTAAACTATACAGTCTTAAGTTACGGTGTCTGATGCTAACCTTCTTCTTCTTTGCGTTCGTTCTTTACAACCAATTTTAATCATTCTTTGTGATATGTTTGATCTTTGCCAAGAATGTGTATACGTTGCACATTGGTTTGGTAGGCCCCTAAACGCATAGACTTCTACACGTTTAGGACACATGCATCCGATTTCATCCAAACCTCCTTAGTCGCCTCTTACAACATGTGTGGCAGGTAACAGTGGTTCTATTCTTAACACCCCAAATTTGGGCCTTGGTAACCACTCGGGCGCAAACCTTCATATCACTGCTTTCTGTGCTTAATTCTTTTGTCCTTTGCCTTGTAATTCTTTCTTCTACATAGATTATCAACCGATCTGGATGTATTTCTGTTAAATTATCTTCTTCTAACCTGTAGGAATCCATTAGTAATTAATAGATAGCTATATCGCATCTTTACCTGTCTTATCATCACCCATGGTCATCAATATGGCTTCGTTTCTTGTCTAATATTGAAATGAAATCGACATCTGCACGCATTATCTGAAGTTATATTATGTTGAACTTGATGTTCCAATCACTCTATCCTTTCTTTCAGACTTCCAGCCTAAGTCAATCCCAGCCTTGACGAGTTAATTAAAACTTGAAAAAAAAACAGAACCCTCGTGTTAACGAGACCGATCTGCGAGACCTTTACGATTCATCAAACACATATTTCAAAACGTCGTCACGTGCGAAAATAATCAATAACTATACGAAATACATCTTCCATCTTCGTGAAACTAACATAAAAACATTGTTCCCGAAGGGGAGTGATCGTTGAGTATATTTTCCATCGCATTATCGTTAAAGATTTTATAAATAATTTAATAACAAACCGTTATAAGATTGTCATTGACGATTTGAGAATGACTGCTGCTGATGTCGGCCAACTGGAACAGAACAGAGAGTTTTTCAGGACTGCTGTCATGGGAGCCAAGTTCCGGAAGGAACAAGCTACTTGATGATGATGATGAGATATGAATGAATCATATGTTCAGCCAGAGCCAACTATAAACTACTGGGCCTTCGGGCTCAGGTAAGAATTGTGGAAATCAGACCCCAACTACACCACGTGACCTCGCATTCCATTATTGGTGCTAGTCTGGCTGTAGTTCAGCAGTGTTCCATGCACAGGTCGTAAAATGTAATGATAAAATGCGCAGAATATTTATAGCTCTGAACATTTTCCTTAAAACTAGGTTGCTTTTATACGAGTACTAAATAATAGGTCATTTTGATAATAAAATAACCTACATTGGAAAGTATGTCAAGGTTTACTCACAATTACGAGAAAATGAATTAAAGCACATTAAAATATAAAGCAACATTTAGACAGGAGAAATAATTCCACAAGAACTAGATATTAAATTGTATCGCCAGATCTCGATGTATCGTTCTAGGACTGTCATAATGCATCCTTCTCTGAACTCACACGCAAACTTCTGTCTATCTTACAATCAATTACTTGTTTCTATGACATGTCAATCAAATAGTTTTCTCTGAACTCACACGCAAACTTCTGCCCATCTTACAATCAATTACTTGTTTCTATGACATGTCAATCAAATAGTTTTCTGAACTCACACCAAACTTCTGTCTATCTTACAATCAATTACTTGTTTCTATGACATGTCAATCAAATGTTTTTCTGAACTCACACGCAAACTTCTGCCCATCTTACAATCAATTACTTGTTTCTATGACATGTCAATCAAATAGTTTTCTGAACTCAACGCAAACTTCTGCCCATCTTACAATCAATTACTTGTTTCTATGACATGTCAATCAAATAGTTTTCTCTGAACTCACACGCAAACTTCTGCCCATCTTACAATCAATTACTTGTTTCTATGACATGTCAATCAAATAGTTTTCTCTGAACTCACACGCAAACTTCTGTCTATCTTACAATTAATTACTTGTTTCTATGACATGTCAATCAAATAGTCTTCTCTGAACTCACATGTGTCGTCCGTGTGTTGTAGGTTCTCGTAATGGGAGTAAATAGTAGTAGCTCTGCGACCTACACGATTGATTGATTGATTGATAGGACCATCATCATTTCACTTCGGAGAGTAACCATGTGTACTACGATCTCTTTCTTACACAGGAAGATCTGAGCTACAGCGCACTAACTCCGTAGCACCAGTGAGGGTCCCCGACGTAATTTAGAAGATGGTAAAGATATTTTTGTAGGAATTTGATTTTTAATTTTTTCTAATGAATGAAGGCACGAGAGACGAAAACCTAACCTATACGCCACAGCGACCCCTAACCTACAAGACATGTAGTAAGAGGTGACTGAGGTAGGGACTCGACATTAATAATAAAGACGGCACCTCTTCACGCAAAAGTCGGTCAGATATTAGCGTCATCTATCGTTGGAGCTATAAAATAAAAAAATAATTTTCAATAACTACTGAGGTCACCCCACAGTTGAGTTATTGAAATGAGAAGTGAAGAGGGCAGCGGAAAAAAATTAGTTTAAAAAGCAAGATATCCAAAAGACAAGGAAAAAAACTATTAATTTAGTAAAGAAAGGTTACCGAGGGGCAAAACAATCTCTGGATTAGATAAGGACAGTTATCAAGGGACAACAAATCTCTGGATTAGAGAAGGAAAGTTATCGAGGTACAACAAAACACTAGGTTAGAGAATGGAAGTTATCGATGGACAACAAAAACCTGGGTTAGAGAATGGAAGTTATCGATGGACAACAAAAACCTGGGTTAGAGAATGGAAGTTATCGATGGACAACAAAACACTTGATTAGATAAGGAAAGTTATCGATGGACAACAAAACACTAGGTTAGAGAATGAAAGTTATCGATGGACAACAAAACATTGGATTAGATAAGGAAAGTTATCGATGGACAACAAAACACTGGATTAGATAAAGGAAGTTATCGATGGACAACAAAACACTGGATTAGAAAAGGAAGTTATCGAGGTACAACAAATCACTGGATTAGAAATGCCGAAAATGTCGGATGCACCAGCCCTAATCCAGTAGGTTCTAACGGGGGCGCAACGTCTAGTCGTTCTTGGCAAAGACCGTTTATACATCCAAATAAGAATGATAAAAATGGTCGATAGGAACGATCGCAAACAAACAAACTGGATTAGATAAGGGAAGTTATCAAAGGACAACAAACCACTGGAAAGTAAGTGAGATTTAGATTTTCATAAATAAAAATTCGTCTAAATGTGTAGCATTGTAAGCGATTATAAAAAAAAAAAAGAAGTAAAATGAAAAAGATGATAAGTTTGATTTCCTCTCCGCAGACAATCATATGTCTCCAATAGGACTCGCCACAACGAAGTACATATCGATCATTGCTTCGTTACTCAAATAAGTATGCTGCCAGAAAGCCCTGCAGCAATGTGGAACCGGGTAATGACCAGGACAGTGTGGTTCTTGGTCATGACGTGCGAACGTCACTACGTCCAACTATACGTCTTTATAAATAAATATGTTCTCATTACGAAGTGCTATAAATAACCAAGTTTTAGAACATCATGAAAACGAGGTAGATAAATAGATGATGCTCGTCCATCACGGGTGATGATGACCACACACGTTTTCATCCAATGGAATGTAGTTGCGTTATGTTTGTCTGTGTGTGCGTAGATGACTAGTGAGCCCGATGTGGGCTTGAAATGTTCTTGTACAGTGTGGACAAGGTATACTTGCAGTTGTGGGGAGTTTTACTGCCTTTCTATTTTGAATATATATATAGATAACAATATCATGGGTGCCGATATTTGTACAGCCCGTAAAGAACGGCATACCAAATATGCAAAGAGATTGATTAATCAACATCAAACTAACGTGTTGGGCCGCTGGACGCTGCTAGATTTGTTGAGGCGGTGATGGGAGCACATATGAACATGTCTGGAGTGTTATGATGATAGTCCTCATGTAACTGATAACAATATCATCTCATCGTGTGCCGTGCCGGTTTTCCTGGGCTAATATGGATCTCGACAAACATCTGCCTTAAGTATTAGCCTTTCAGTTAGTAGTTTGACACTTTTTCATGTCACGAAGAAGGGCGTCCATAATTTTCTTTTTCTGTCATTTAACAAGACAGTGGCGCCCATGTGGTGCCGGGGCCCGCAAGGGAAGCAAAGAATAGTACCACTGCGATCCACAGCATGTCATAAGAGACGACTGATGTAGGACCTAGGAAGTTACCCTAGTAAATAAAAAGCATAGCAGAAATCGGATGTGCTGGCCTCCTTGTAGGCGCATAACTAGCACAACGTACAATCGCTCTTAGGCTCAGATCACATACAAATCACAAAGAGTGGTTAACAAATGGTCGATATGGAGCGCTCGAAGAGGAAGAATATAACTGATAACAATATCATCTCATCATGTGCCGTGCCGGTTTTCATAGACGAATATGGATTTCGACAAACATGTAACCTAAGATTTGGCTGTCAGTTAGTATTTTGACAATTTTTTCCTGTCATGAAGAAGGGTGTCCATCATTTTCTTTCTCTGTCATTGAACAAGACAGTGGAAACATATATATGTGGTCTTGAATATAAGTGTTACAGAAGAGTCATCCGTATGCCATGAACAGAGACGAGACTTAGACAAGTCACTGAGATATATTCCACATAGTATATCTGGGACATGTACGGAAACATACAAAACTGAGTTAGTCATCCTTCAATTAGAAAGAAATACTTTTTGTCATTCTCATTTAAATATCCACGAATACAAATTATTTTTTTTTCTTATCCCAAGTCATTCTATTGTTATTTTACTTATCCACATTTCTGAATTGTCTGTATTTTTGGTTCTTCACTTATCCTTTATTTGTTCTAACATTCATACGCGTATCTAATATGTATCATTTACGGCAGTATTATTCATCATTTCATTGTTCTAATATTTAAACGTGGAACAAATATGTATTATTCACGGCTGTATTATTTATCATTTGTTCGTTCTAACATTCAAACTTTGTACAAATATATATCACTCACGGCTGCATTATTTAAACCAAAAAGTCTGTCCAAGCTATATGTAGACCTCAGAGATAATAGAAGCAACGAAAGACACTGTTTATGAAGCGCACACTAAAGCCCATTCTAGAAATCTCTTCTCATCCTGTCACTGTGAGGCCAAACATGATTAGAGAAGAGAAGAAGAGGAAAAACGGCTGCCTTATTTATCAGATTTTTGTCCCTAACATTCACCCTTGCAAGAATATGTACGGCTTTAAAAACTCATTTTCTTAATCGCACTACACAAGAAAAATCATCCAACGGCCCTTTCTTAAATCACTCAATTAACCTCCCTGACGCAGATAAAAGACTTAAATTTTGTACAAACAAAAGTTTATCAAAACCGTTAGCACTCACGGCATGAGTTCTAACCATCTGGTCCAGGAACACAGCTGAGGCCACAACTGTCAAACGTCAATGTCAAGCAGGGTGCCAGGCACGTCATCTGAATGACGCATGGAATTGATACTTTAAGTCAAAGTTTGAAACAATGCTGAATTTTTGGCTCTGTCAGAGGTCACAGTGAACGCGTCACTGATGTCCAGCTGCACATAGAGGTCAGCTTCTGTGTGATTAAGGAGTGAAAACCCCAATCCGTGACTTCACAGCAGGCAATAAAAGCATTCAGACAAACAAAGGCATGGGCTGCTGACAGTATTAAAGTGAACAAGAATTGCAAGCAAGTCGATTAATAGCAACAGACATTCACAGGCAAGTCTTGTAATGTATCTTTAATGTTACAATACAGTATCTAATATAAACTTTATGTTCCACGCATACATGTTTTTAATGATTATTCTGATTTACTGTTTATAAAAGTGTTCTACAGCTTGACTCTCTCAAGTTTGTTTTTATTGACATGGAATTCTGGTTCAAGATCACATGACTGATTGATTGATCGATTGATTGATAAGATCATCATTATTTTTATTTTACTTCGGCGAGTAAACATATGTGCTCCAATATATTTCTTACACAGGACGATCTCAGCGACAGTTCACGAACTCCGTAGCACCGACGAGGGACCCCGATGTAATTTTGAAGATGGTCAAGATATTTATGTTGGAAATTTATTTTAATTTTTCCAATAAATTTTACCTGGGCAGAGGTTTTCCTTCATACTCTTCTCTATTTTGAACTGCCAAGAGTTCTTTTACGTGCTCAAATTGAACACGGCACCTACGTTTTATCGTTCGTCTCCAATAGGACTAGGAACTCGATCTCACCTACACTGAGATCAGGGATCTCTGGGAAAATATCCAGATAGCTCCACGAGGAAGCGAACCTGGTACATTTGGCACGAGAGACGAGAATCTAGCCTCTACGCCACATAGAAATGTATGCTATATCTAGCGTGGATTTTGTCTGGTTCTGTCATATATCTTAGTCATGTGTATCATTATCTGTACCGGAGCCAGGCATGGATTAATTTCCTTGTACGAATCAGCTATTTGGCACGAGAGACGAGAATCTAGCCTCTACGCCACATATAAATGTATGCTATATCTAGCGTGGATTTTGTCTGGTTCTGTCATATATCTTAGTCATGTGTATCATTATCTGTACCGGAGCCAGGCATGGATTAATGTCCTTGTACGAATCAGCTATTTGGCACGAGAGACGAGAATCTAGCCTCTACGCCACATAGAAATGTATGCTATATCTAGCGTGGATTTTGTCTGGTTCTGTCATATATCTTAGTCATGTGTATCATTATCTGTACCGGAGCCAGGCATGGATTAATGTCCTTGTACGAATCAGCTATTTGGCACGAGAGACGAGAATCTAGCCTCTACGCCACATATAAATGTATGCTATATCTAGCGTGGATTTTGTCTGGTTCTGTCATATATCTTAGTCATGTGTATCATTATCTGTCCCGAGCCAGGCATGGATTAATGTCCTTGTACGAATCAGCTATTTGGCACGAGAGACGAGAATCTAGCCTCTACGCCACATATAAATGTATGCTATATCTAGCGTGGATTTTGTCTGGTTCTGTCATATATCTTAGTCATGTGTATCATTATCTGTACCGGAGCCAGGCATGGATTAATGTCCTTGTACGAATCAGCTATTTGGCACGAGAGACGAGAATCTAGCCTCTACGCCACATATAAATGTATGCTATATCTAGCGTGGATTTTGTCTGGTTCTGTCATATATCTTAGTTATGTATCATTATCTGTACCGGAGCCAGGCATGGATTAATGTCCTTGTACGAATCAGCTATTTGGCACGAGAGACGAGAATCTAGCCTCTACGCCACATATAAATGTATGCTATATCTAGCGTGGATTTTGTCTGGTTCTGTCATATATCTTAGTCATGTGTATCATTATCTGTACCGGAGCCAGGCATGGATTAATGTCCTTGTACGAATCAGCTATTTGGCACGAGAGACGAGAATCTAGCCTCTACGCCACATATAAATGTATGCTATATCTAGCGTGGATTTTGTCTGGTTCTGTCATATATCTTAGTCATGTGTATCATTATCTGTACCGGAGCCAGGCATGGATTAATGTCCTTGTACGAATCAGCTATTTGGCACGAGAGACGAGAATCTAGCCTCTACGCCACATATAAATGTATGCTATATCTAGCGTGGATTTTGTCTGGTTCTGTCATATATCTTAGTCATGTGTATCATTATCTGTACCGGAGCCAGGCATGGATTAATGTCCTTGTACGAATCAGCTATTTGGCACGAGAGACGAGAATCTAGCCTCTACGCCACATATAAATGTATGCTATATCTAGCGTGGATTTTGTCTGGTTCTGTCATATATCTTAGTCATGTGTATCATTATCTGTACCGGAGCCAGGCATGGATTAATGTCCTTGTACGAATCAGCTATTTGGCACGAGAGACGAGAATCTAGCCTCTACGCCACATATAAATGTATGCTATATCTAGCGTGGATTTTGTCTGGTTCTGTCATATATCTTAGTCATGTGTATCATTATCTGTACCGGAGCCAGGCATGGATTAATGTCCTTGTACGAATCAGCTATTTGGCACGAGAGACGAGAATCTAGCCTCTACGCCACATAGAAATGTATGCTATATCTAGCGTGGATTTTGTCTGGTTCTGTCATATATCTTAGTCATGTGTATCATTATCTGTACCGGAGCCAGGCATAATGTCCTTGTACGAATCAGCTATTTGGCACGAGAGACGAGAATCTAGCCTCTACGCCACATATAAATGTATGCTATATCTAGCGTGGATTTTGTCTGGTTCTGTCATATATCTTAGTCATGTGTATCATTATCTGTACCGGAGCCAGGCATGGATTAATGTCCTTGTACGAATCAGCTATTTGGCACGAGAGACGAGAATCTAGCCTCTACGCCACATAGAAATGTATGCTATATCTAGCGTGGATTTTGTCTGGTTCTGTCATATATCTTAGTCATGTGTATCATTATCTGTACCGGAGCCAGGCATGGATTAATGTCCTTGTACGAATCAGCTATTTGGCACGAGAGACGAGAATCTAGCCTCTACGCCACATATAAATGTATGCTATATCTAGCGTGGATTTTGTCTGGTTCTGTCATATATCTTAGTCATGTGTATCATTATCTGTACCGGAGCCAGGCATGGATTAATGTCCTTGTACGAATCAGCTATTTGGCACGAGAGACGAGAATCTAGCCTCTACGCCACATATAAATGTATGCTATATCTAGCGTGGATTTTGTCTGGTTCTGTCATATATCTTAGTCATGTGTATCATTATCTGTACCGGAGCCAGGCATGGATTAATGTCCTTGTACGAATCAGCTATTTGGCACGAGAGACGAGAATCTAGCCTCTACGCCACATAGAAATGTATGCTATATCTAGCGTGGATTTTGTCTGGTTCTGTCATATATCTTAGTCATGTGTATCATTATCTGTACCGGAGCCAGGCATGGATTAATGTCCTTGTACGAATCAGCTATTTGGCACGAGAGACGAGAATCTAGCCTCTACGCCACATAGAAATGTATGCTATATCTAGCGTGGATTTTGTCTGGTTCTGTCATATATCTTAGTCATGTGTATCATTATCTGTACCGGAGCCAGGCATGGATTAATGTCCTTGTACGAATCAGCTATATATTTATGTCCTTACCAGAATCAGTCATATATTTTATTGATATATATGTCTGAATCAGTCATAGACGTACGTATGTTTCCTGTAACAATGAATATGCCAGAATCAGTCATATATGCATGTCATTACAAGGATCAGTTATATATTTATATATGTGTGTCAATCAGTCATAGGTTTATGACAAACATGATACGGAATATGTCTACATTAAACTATAGGGTGACTCACTTAAGACGGTAAATATACGTTTTAAACTCTTATTATGGCAAACTAAATGGTCAATCTTAAGACGGTAAATATATATTTTAAACTTTCATTAGATAGCAATCTAAGTGGCCTAACTTAAGACGGTAAATATACGTTTTAAACTCTCATTAGATGGCAATCTAAGTGCTCAATCTTAAGACGATAAATATACGTTTTAAACTCTCATTAGATGGCAATCTAAGTGGCCAAACTTAAGACGGTAAATATACGTTTTAAACTCTCATTAGATGGCAATCTAAGTGCTCAATCTTAAGACGATAAATATGCGTTTTAAACTCTCATTAGATGGCAATCTAAGTGGTCAAACTTAAGACGGTAAATATACTTTTTCCTCTCACATCAATTAACTTATACTTTTAACGTATAATTTATAATTAACGTAAATATATATACTGTCAAGAATAAAGTTTAATTCTGTTTAATTTCTTCTGCGAATTGAGTAATTCTTGCCATGTCGTGAGCTACTAATCCAGGCAGCTTGATGACATCACCGCGAACCTTAAATATCATGTAGAACGAGGTCGCTGATACTTTGTAAATGTGCTGTCAACTTTCTGAAGCATAATTATAAACGGTTAACAAACTTGTCCCAAATTATTTGCGTAAATTGCTCTCGTTGTTATAGTCTGCAGAATTTAGGGATGCAAAAAAAGCATCGGAATTTAATAATCTGGTGGGTAGTTTTTTAAACGGCATAACAGCGATTTGTTCTTATTTCCTAAATTACACAAATTTTGAGTTGCAAGTATGTCACCATGAACCCTAAAAGAGCATTTGGCAACACAATATGTATCCCAACATTATGATATCAGTGACAAACTTGGACGCTGATATCAAATAATAGAAGAAAACTAGTTACGACAGAGATGAAGTGTCTACTCATAATGCTGGGAGTATCAAGAAGAGACCAGACCGATATAGAAATGAAAACATCAGGAAAAAAAATGGGAACAACATCTGTACTGAACTTTACCAAGAAACAATACAATACATTGTTTGGTCACATTAGCAGATTGCTAACAGACAGTGCAGTGCGCCTCAAAGAGCAATGCTACTGAAATACAGTGGATACAAAGCAATAGGTCGTCATCGCAAAAGGTTGAACTCAGAAATAACAGAAGCAGTAAAAAAAAACACTATTTATGAAGCACACACAAAAGCCCATTCTAGAAATTACTTCTTATCCTGACACTGTGAGGCAAAAAAAGGATTAGAAAAAAAACCCCAGAAGTTTTCATTTCTGCGAGTACGGTGGAGAACACGAAATAGTGGGAAAAGAATGTGATATTTATAGATCTCACAACTAATGGTTTCAGAATTTTAACAATGAGAAGGTTAGTTATCTATTTGACCACCATCTGAAAGTCGAAGTAAACTTTGACTAAATTTCGAGGGACACTTGCGATAAGGAAAGCAAGCCATCACACAAATTGCAGTCAGATATGACATATTAGCCAAATTAGGTGCCATGACTACACAGGAGAAAAAAAATCTACCCTGATGTCTATTGTTACCTAAGTCACTCAGCCAGTGAAGCAATTTCAACTGCTCGCCGGTGCTACGGAGTTTGTGTACTGCAGCGGAGATCTTCCTGTGTAAGAAAGAGATCGGAGCACACATGGTTACTCACCGAAGTGCAATGATGATGGTCTCATTAATCAATCAATCAATCTCTCAATCAATCTCTCAATCAATGTCAAAATAAACCATCTGGACAATACGTGTGTTTTCCTGGGTGCCCAGAATCTCCCAGATCTGAGTTTTGTACACATCTGCTGTTTCTACTAACTCAAGTGCATTGATAAACACAAAGAGATCACGACATTGGAGTTATGTACTTGATGTTCCTACTGATGACATAGTTTATTTAGCAACAGCTTCATTGTATTTGTTATCGTAACATTCTGTCTTGTGGAAGCACGTACAATAATATTTAACCAGGCTGCATGAGACCTCCTTCTTACACGTGGTATATTATACCGCATGTAAGCACGTGACGATGATACATGTATAAATACCAGACACGTTAACCAGGGGCGAGCCATTAATAAATAATCTTGGATTCTCCGAAAGGAGTTAATTCTTTTTTTTCATGTTTGTTGGCCTACACGGTCTGATATAACCAATAAAAGGGTCACCTTAGGTTGAAAGTGGCGTGCCTTGGCTTAAAGAGGCTTTAATCCCCTACTAAACAAACAAAAACAAAAGGGACGAGCCTCGGATATATATAGAGGCTTAATCCACCACCCAACAAGCAAGCGTATTCTGAATATTAAACCGACATCTGGTGTATGAGAATAAATAAGAAAAATTGCTCATAAAATATAGCAGTTTTACTTCTTCTTCTTTTGTAGTCGCAATGTTACCGGGTTGTTGCCCAATGTCATGGTTTTCTGTTTTGTCTTGAGCTGCTCTAAAGGCTTGTATGATTGTTATTTTTGCTTTTTGACAAAATTCTGCTATGCCATCTGGTCAGCTTTGTCGTGGTATTCCTTTTACCTTATTTCCTGGTGTTGTATTGAAGAAGACTGTAAACTGTGGAATTTGCTTGCCTTCTTATTAAGTGGCCGAACCAGTCTATTCATTGTTTCTCAATATAATTCAATCGAGGTTCTGTCCAAACTTTCTTCTTATGCTGATGTTGTGACTCCTGTATTTTCTTATGTTGTTAGTACCTTTTCGTAGACATTTCATATGTAGTTATTTTTGCGACTGTCTTGCGCTTCGCCTACATGGACGGCTTGAGTAATGGTTTCTGCATCCCATGGCAGGATTTTAGCACCCCAACTTGCAATCTTTTCCTTGATATTCCTTTCCTCTTTCATCCCAATGTTTTGCTGCAGAAATATTTATAGACAATGTGGTTTTGTGGTATTCTTACTAGGAGGCTAAACCGTTTTTTTTCTCCGTTTTCGATGTAACTTAATTAGGATATTGTATTAAGAAGAAAGAAGTTCCAGCCTTCTCTGTTATGCTGGCATTTGTGACTATTTATCTTCTTGGCAACAGTAAAATATATCATCAATAACAAGACTATTAATAATAATAATAAGAAGAAGCAAACGATACAAGATAATGTGATTGAAACGTTAATTTAGTATAGCGGTGTTTGATCGCATGGTAAGATGACCTTGGTATTGTCTATCACAGAGCGCATCATTGAAAAACTACAGGGTGTTCAACTTAAAGCAGCCCGTGAATGGAGCTAATCTGGCATATATGTATGGAAATGAGAAGGTTCAGTTGACGTAGTATAGGTCAAGGTTGTGTGACGGTGTGTAATTGTAGTGCGGGAAGGGCGATGAACAAATGTGACGTAGGATGAGCTAGTCAGAACCGGTTTAAATAGTAAATAAACACAACTCAATGTGTACCTGGAAGTTTCGAATTGTCAATGGGGCTGCAATCATTTGAACCCCTGTATAATGAATAGAGAAACAGAAGATGTTCACGTAATAGATGGAATGATGGTATCAAGAACAACTTTAGAGAAATTAATATTAACTTACAAAGTGCATACACAAGGCATACAGAAGATCCTCTGCATCTCTCCCCCAAGTGCGCAGAAGTATAATATGTAAGAAGAGAAGAAGAAAAAGCCTTTCATAATAGTGTTACTTCCATCTTCCCATTATGTATAAGACTGGGTACCTATAGGTCTCCCTCATGTATGGCGTACTCCTAGATCGCACAACTATATATTGTGAATTCATTAGAAATATATTTAAATAAAAATAAAACTACCACGAAATATTCTCCCCATCTTCTAAATTACATCGTGGACCCTCGCCGGTGCTACAGAGTTTGCGCACTGTCACTAAGATCTTCCTGTGAAAGAAAGAGATCAGAGCACACATGGTTACTCACCGAAGTGCAATGATGATGTCCTATTAACCAATCAATATATTTTGAATGTCAGAATTCACAACAGCAATAAAATGCATATGGTTCTCTTACCAAAAAATAAAACCAACTTACCAAATACGATCATGGCAACAGGAACAATCATAGAAAGGCCAACGGCTGATGTTATTAAAGCTTTAGTAGAAGGAAAAAGATTTTAAAAACATTGTTAGAAATATGATGTAGATAAGAAACTATACATGAAAGATAATGTGATTAATATATAAACAATATAAAATACTCCTTGCGGTCACATATTACAGGGTGTTCAACTTAAAAGCAGCCTCAGTGATAAATAGAAATTTGCCAGGTACTCATTGCATCTCGTCTATTTACTATTTAAACCGGTTCTGACTAGCTTGTCCTACGTCACATTTGTTCATCGCCCCTTCCCGCACTACAATTACACACCATCACACAACCTTGACCCTACGTCATAACTGAACCTTCCCATTTCCATACATATATGCCAGATTAGCTAAATTCACAGGCTGCTTCTAAGTTGAACACTGTATAAGTGCGTACAGCTCGGTTAATGGATATAGCGGACATTCTGAACACCCTCATAAATTGTGGCCGCAAAGATGATTTTCGTTTAAACCAGTCCATGTCAACTGCTAGATTGAAAGAGTTTGGATTGAAGATTGAAGGGGTCAGAAAAGAACAGCACAGCAGGTATATTAATAAGTTAATTGCATATCCTTTACATAACTTTGCGAATCAACACCAGCTTTTTAACGCTGTTTATGATTTTTATAGGCATTATTACGTTCAGTTGTTTGCCATTGCTTTCTGAACTGATGGTGCCATTGTCCTTTGGAAAAATCCACGCGAAACAATTTGCAGCCAAACTGTCCGCAGCGTGATTCGAACTCAGAACGTCGGGTTAATAGACCGAGTCACTATCCCCTAAGCCACAGACGCCACCCGGTATATGCTCATCAATGAACATCGAACTGGTAGGGTTAGTTACTGGACTATGTTGATGATATTGTGAAGGGAATCTGAGCAGATATAAACATGTGCGGAATGCAACGACGATATTCCAAACTAAAATATATAAATAAATGAGACCAATAAAGACAATATTCAACTAAAAAACTACACTCTTGAAAAAGTCAAAAGTTTTACATACCTAGGATGATGACATCTACGGGGATACAGCGCCAGAAATTCCACACAGAATCGCATTGGCATCAAGTGCTTTTAACAAATTGTCAAATATATGGAAGTCCAATTCACTCATAACACTTAAAATTAAAGATCTTTGAACTCTTGTTGATTCCAGATTAACTTATGGACGCTGAGAGTTGAAAGCTTAAAAAGCTCTAGAAAGAAAATTAGATAACTTTGAGAATAAATGTCTGAAGAATATTGAACCTCAAATGGTCAGATTTCAGACCCAATACACAAATAAGACAAGAGACCAAGCAGAAAATGTATTCAAATTTTATAAGAAAGCGCAGCTGGAACTACATCGGCCACACACTTAGAATGGATGAGAAGACTCCTTACAATCCCTCATATGGACACCAGAGGGAAGAAAACGAGGAAGACCAAGAGAGACTCTGCGTAGACCATCACCAGAGAAGGCTCAACGATGGGCCTAGTAAACATTAAGACCTAAAACAGATAGCAACGAACCGCGAGACATGGAGAGAACTATGACCTCTGCCCATGCCGCCACAGGCCCAAGAGGAAAGACTAACTAACTAACTAATAAAGACAAGGAATATGTGGCTTTACAGAAGCCTATTAACAGTACAATTAAACATGTAAATGTATCATCGATTATAATGTACTAAGTAAATGAATCCAGCACAGGAAGTAAGCTTATCAAAAACATAATACACAAGTCGGCATAATTTGAGGGACTTTTATGATAAGATGCAGGATGAGGTTACCAGGAAATAGGCATAATGAGTGGAAAATATAAAGGCACAACAGACGCAATGCATTGAAAATGCCTGGGCAATAGGCATAATCATGGACAATTTATAAAGCAATATGCATTACAAATGGGACAATTTCTGAAGCAATATGCATTACCAAATGGGAACATTTCTGGAGCAATATGCATTATCAATGGGAACATTTCTGGAGCAATAGACATACATAATGGGAACATTTCTGGAGCGATAGTAATTATCAATGGGAATATTTCTGGAGCAATAGACATACACAATGAGAATATTTCTGGAGCAATAGACAATGGGAACTCTCTATCATTATCAAAGAACACAAAAATGTATTCTGTTCATTTGTCAATTCTGTTTTTTGTTCTCTAGTAGATTCACCTCGTTCGTGAGATTTCAGATATTCATTATTTACTTTTGTTTGACTTCCTGTTAATTTATCTATTTGTTTGTAAAAATTTTAAACAATTGAAACCATTTAACTACAGAACAGGATCTTTAAACTTAGGATCTAATGCTGAAGGATCGCTCGAGTGGTTACTGGGCCCAAATTTGGGGTGTAAAGAATAAAACCACTGTTACCTGCCACGCATGTCGTAAGAGGCGAGTGAGGTTTCATGAAATCGGATGCACGTGTCCTAAACGTGTAGAAGTCTATGCGTTTAGGGGTCTACCAAACCAATGTGCAACGTATACACGTTCTTGGTAAAGATCAAACATATCACAAAGAGTGATTAAAATTGGTCGTAAAGAGTGAACACAAAGAAGAAGAAGATGCAGAAGGATTGACTCCTTTGCGCCAGGTTCTACTCCATATGGTTCGGTCCTTCTCCACAGAAATGGTACGAAACCTGAAGAGAGTATTGTACAAAGCACGAACTCCGTAGCTCCGGCAATAATTCTAGGTGTCTCTGAACAAAATACAAGCGTGAACAGAACGTCGGGGTCCGGATTCTAATCCGCGACCTTCGGTACGCGAAGCGTGGGCTTAATCACTTGACACAGAACCCAGAGAAAGGGAATATCTAGGCATCTCGACCAACATCAGATCATGTCTAAACAAGAAGTGACGGTATGTTATCCCATCTCCATCACCACCAAGTTCTGTTCTTAAAGTAACATCTTTGCATCACAGAAGTAAAACAATACAGTCAAACAAACAGGTATCAAACACATAAACAACATTTTAGTTGTGTCTCGAAAGGTTTAGTTTGTTTTGAGTTTAGTTTAAAGGGTTTTAAAGGGTTTTAAAGCAGAAGGATTGACTTCATTGCACCGGGTTTTACCCCATATGGCTCGGTCCCTCTCAGCAGAAATGGCACGCCACCTGCCGAGAGTATTGCACAAAGCACGAACTCTGTAGCTCCAGCAACAATCCTATGGGTCTCTGGAAAAAACTGCACTCGTGAACAGAACGGCATGGTCCGAACTCGAACCCACAACCTTCGACTCACAAGGCAAAGGGCTTAACCACCTAGCCACAGAGATCTTCGACTCACAAGGCAAAGGGCTTAACCACCTAGCCACAGAGATCTTCGACTCGCAAGGCAAAGGGCTTAACCACCTAGCCACAGGATTTGACTTTGAGAGCAAAGGGTTTTAACAGTCTAGCCACAGGACTTCGACTCATGCAAGGGCTTTAACCACCTAGCCCCAGAGTCCCTTTTCACAGGAAATGGCACCCACCTAGCAAGGAACTTGCACAAGCAAGGAACTCCTAGCTCCAGAACACTCCTAGGGGTCTCTAAAAACAAGATCTCGTGACAGAAGGCAGCTTACCGAAATCGACCACAACTTCGACTCACAAGGCAAAGGGCTTAACCACCTAACCACAGAGATCCCCAAGAGTTTAGTTTAGTTTAGTTTAGGTTTAGTTAGTTAGATTTAGTTTAAGATGATCATTTGCAAAATACAATAACTGTATAAAGATCTTTACACAAATAACTACTGGTGATGATTAACTATGACATCAGTGTTTTATTAATTGATATTCATTGGCTGTAAGCTAGCATCTTTCGATTTAGAGCTGTTTGATTATACTGAAGCTGTCTGGTTAAGATATGAGGTCACCCATTTGAAAATTACAGCCCTATCTCGAAGGAGACATTTAGAATATCGTGGATTCATCTCTAGATGTTACAGTAACCAAGGAAAAAAAGTCTATTATTGGTATCGTTTGAAACATGTACAATGATAACAAAGTAAAAGAAAGGCGTTTCTTAACGTGGACAGTGACAAATTCATTATACAAAACGAGAATGGAAATCGATGAAATATATGAATAATTACTGGTTTTGGTAGAATTTGTATGAGATTGGATATCATTTCATTTAAAACGGTGAACTCAGTTGGAAAATGACATGAAGAACCACGAAGCTGTTAGGAATGACAGAATAGCAGCAGAGCTAGATTGGAAGGAAAGAGTACGACATCGCAAAAGGTGACAGCAACAGTCATTTGAGAAGATCAGAAATTCATCAAAATCCTGATAAACAATTGAAACAAATGAGAAAATCAAGTTGAATGAGGTAACAACATTGGCTCTAAGAAATTATGAAGAAAATTAGGTGGGAAAATGAAATTAGAAATATTGAATAAACATTGTAGAAGAAATTAGAAGAACAGTCATTTTAGATTATTGAATAAAGAGACTAAATGATTGAGTCATAGTAGAGAATAACGATACACAGTTGAAGAAGATAACACTGAAAATGGAATCATTAAGAAATGGCTGACCAAAACATGAATGGGGAGTTAAGACATCTTAAAAATCCACAATGCACGGTATATCAAGCATTGAATGTCATTATCGAAAGATGATCAGATTAACCTACGGTGATCAGATTAGAATACAAATAAAGAAAAGAATAATAATTAAAAGAACAAAATATTAGGAACAAGAAAGAAAGGAGGAAATAAAATAAGAGTATTTGACAGAAAGGATATGAGAAACGAAAAAAAGGATGATCAGATTTGAGAAAATGTACATGAATAAACGTAGAAAGGAATATGAGAAACGAAATAACTAAAGGATGGATCAGATTTGAGAAAATGTCCATGAATAAACGTAGAAAGGAATATGAGAAACGAAATAACAAAGGATGGACAGATTTGAGAAAATGTCCATGAATAAACGTAGAAAGGAATATGAGAAACAAATAACTCATATTTCTAGGCCTAATGTACAGAAGGTTGGAGGTCAATTTCCTTTGCTCACGTGTGGAACGTTAAGTGTCGAGTTGAACCTACAACCCCTTTGTGTGATTGATAAGAAAAAAAAACGTATATTTTACCCAAATCCATCATATACTTTGTAATACGTGTGATTAAATGCACAAGTTAATAAAAGCATCATAATAATCATATTAATAAACATCATAATAAAAGAGTACAGAACCACTGCACAGATAACAAATATAAAACTTGAAAAGATAACAGCTCGCTGCCATCAAAGTACATCAAAGGTGATCAGAGGAAATACGGAAGTGATGATCCTGTCTAGAGTAGGTCATCCAATATAAAATCTTTCTGATGATCAACCTTAAAATTATCAATAAATCTCCTCTTTAACAAGCTCGTTATTTGGACGCTGTTAGAACCGCCTTTGACAAATAATAATAGGTAAAACGTTATTAGAGTTCACGACCTATATACGTCAATGTTTCTACATGAAAATTATTCTCAATTTAGGTGTTAAAAATATTCTTTGTAGCTCCATCTGGAGCACAGGTCTATAACAGACATGTATCATTTTTTTCTTTAGCATTCTTATCTTACCAATATCTTGTATGTCTTTATGATATCAGTTTTCAAATAATTTCTCTGTGAGTTTTTGTTTGTTTTTCCCCTCCTATTTTTCTCATTACCCGCTGTTTCCAGAGCAATGCCCAGTTGAACTTGTTCGCAGTCTAACAGCCTGATAATACATATATAAATATATATATAATATTTATATATATATTCCTCTGGTTCTTCTTCTTCTTCGAACGCTTCATATCGACCACTTGTTAACCAATCTGTGTGATTTGTATGTGATCCGAGCCCAAGAGAGATTGTACGTTGTGCCAGTTATGCACATATAAGTAAGCCAGCACATCCGAATTCTGCTTTTCCTTTTTTTAACCAGGGTAGCTTACCTAGGTCCTACATCAGTCGCCTCTTACGACATGCCTTGTAGGTTGCAGTGGTACTATTCTTTGCTTCCTTTGCAGACCCGGTACCATAAAGCGATTTCTCTAAAACCGCTGAACGTTACACATGACCTTCAAGTAATTGATGTATACCTCTCTGTCCTGGACAACTCACTCACTCTCTTTTATAGGATTGAGTCTGATATTTCTTGCCTCTCAGCAAAGTTCCTTACAGTTTCCCTCTCTTTCTTGAACCCTTTGCCTCCCACTTCAATGTCTGCTTTTATTTATTCTTTGAATAAATAATTATTTATTCTTTGTCTCTGTCGCTAAGTGGTTAAGCCCTTTGCCTTGTGAGTCGAAGGTCATGGGTTCGAGTCCGGACCACGCCGTTCTGTTCAGTTTTTTCAGAGACCCCTAGGATTGTTGCTGGAGCTACGAAGTTCGTGCTTTGTGCAATACTCTCGGCAGGGGGCGTGCCTCTTCTGCTGAGAGGGACCGAGCTATATGGGGTAAAACCCGGTGCAATGAAGTCAATCTTTCGGCTTTAAAACCCTTTATTTATTCTTTGATCGTTTCTTCTCAATGTATGCTCAACATATCTCCATCTTCTCTTTCTTATAATAGTTGTTACTAGTGGCAATTCTGCTTGACAATAACAACAATTTATCATGTTACTGCGTCAGTTTTCCCGGAGAACCTTAGGATTGTTACTAGAGCTACGGAGTTCGTGCTTTGTAGAACATTCTCGACAATCAGTTGTCTAATTATGTTAAGATGGACTGAGCTATATGTGGAAGCACAGTGCAATGAAGTTAGTCTGTCGCCTTTTAGTCTTGTGGTTAAGCTGTTTGTCTTACGTTCTGAAGGTTGGGGTTGAATCCGGACCGCATCGTTTTGTTCACGAGTGCATTCACATGTGTATTTTATTCAGGAGATCACTAACACCGTTGACTGAGCTACGGAGTTTGTGCTTTGTGCAATACACTCGACAGGTGGCTTGCCATTTCTGGAGAGGGCTGAATCATAGGAAGAAAACCCGGTACATAGACGTCAACTCTTTCTCTTTAGACTAGACCCCTACCCCTGAGTAGGAGTCTCTGCAGGACTAAGCATAGCCCTAGAGTCTCCGCAGCACTAAACATAGCACTAGAGTCTCTGCAGGACTAAGCATAGCACTAGAACCTCCGCAGCACTAAGCATAGCACTAGCCTCCGCAGCACTAAGCATAGCACTAGAGTCTCCCAGCACTAAGCATAACACTAGAGCCTCCGACAGCTTTAGCTAAGCATAGCACTAGAGTCTCCGCAGTACTAAGCATAGCACTAGAGTCTCCGCAGTACTAAGCATAGCACTAGAGTCTCCGCAGCACTAAGCATAGCACTAGAGTCTCTGCAGGACTAAGCATAGCACTAGAGCCTCGCAGCACTAAGCTAGCACTAGAGTCTCTGCAGGACTAAGCATAGCACTAGAGCCTCCGCAGCACTAAACATAACACTACACGCCTAGAGTAGTTGGAAGTTTCTGGGTCTGATAGAAAGCCGGATACTCTCCTCAATGTACAGATAGAAAGCCGGATACTCTCCTCAATGTACAGATAGAAAGCCGGATACTCTCCTCAATGTACAGATAGAAAGACGGATACTCTCCTCAATGTACAGATAGAAAGCCGGATACTCTCCTCAATGTACAGATAGAAGCCGGATACTCCTCAATGTACAGATAGAAAGCCGGATACTCTCTCAATGTACAGATAAAAGCCGGATACTTCCTCAATGTACAGATAGAAAGCCGGATACTCTCCCAATGTACAGATAGAATGGATACTCTCCTCAATGTACAGATAGAAAGACGGATACTCTCCTCAATGTACAGATAGAAAGACGGATATTCCTCAATGTACGATGAAAGACGGATACTCTCCTCAATGTACAGATAAGCGGATACTTCCTCAATGTCAGATAGAAAGAGGATATCCCTCAATGCAGATAGAAACCGGATACTCTCCTCAATGTACAGATGAAAGCCGATACTCTCCTCAATGTCAGATAGAAAGCCGGATACCTCTCAATGTCAGATAGAAGCCGGATACTCTCCTCAATGTACAGATAAAGCCGGATACTTCCTCAATGTACAGATAGAAAGCCGGATACTCTCCTCAATTCAGATAGAAAGACGGATACTCTCTCAATGTACAGATAGAAAGACGGATACTCTCCTCAATGTCAGATAGAAAGCGGATACTCTCAATGTACAGATAGAAAGACGGATACCTCCTCAATGTCAGATAAAGCCGGATACTTCCTCAATGTACAGATAGAAGCCGGATACTCTCCTCAATGTACAGATGAAAGCCGGATCTCTCCTCAATGTACAGATAAGCCGGATACTCTCCTCAATGCAGATAGAACGGATACTCCTCAATGTACAGATAAAGCGGATACTCTCTCAATGTCAGATAAAAGCCGATACTCTCCTCAATGTACAGATAGGAAAAAGAGAAAACAATAATTCCTGGGGTTGGACAACAACACAAGACCCGTTAGATATTTATAATCTTTGTTTATCTCTTAGCTGATCTTCTTAATGTGCATCACATCCAAAGGAAGCGGATTTTCTTGAGCTCTTGCTTCATTGCTTGTTTGCAACTTTTTCTTAAGTTCCTCATTAGCAACATTTGCCAAACTGTGTCAACAATTCTATTCTGAGAAAAACTCTTCTATTCTCAGGAAAGATCACAAGAGGGAAGACAACTGTGGTAGAAAACTGCACACCAATAACAACCACAATTAAAGTAATAAGTTCGCCCAAGTGGTTTCCGGGGCCCAAATTTGGGGTGCAAAGAATAGAACCACTGTTACCTGCCACGCAGGTCGTAAGAGACGAGTAAGGAGGTTTGGCTGAAATCGGTTGAACATGTCCTAAACGTGTAGAAGTGTATGTGTTTAGGGACCTACCAAACCAGTGTGCAACGTATACACGTTCTTGGCAAAGATCAAACATACCACAAAGAGTGATTAAAATTGGTGGTAAAGAACGAACACAAAGAAGAGAAGAAGAAGGAATAAGTTCAAATAGTTTTGACATGTGTATTAAAACATAATATTTTTATTTAATAAGCTGAACGTTGTTTATGTAGATCCTCATGAGGCCATCACCTTCTAAAGGTGGGGGAGTTACTTAACTCAGTGATCGGAGTTTTATACCGGCAGGTTCACCCAAGCCGGAGAGGTCAGACTAAATGTTGCCTCTTGGTCCTCCAGGTTGGGTGTAGTCCGATGGGCTAACTACCTACCCATTTAAAAAAAAAGTAGTTACAGAAATAAAAAAAAAACCAAAGAAGTCACTTGAGTGGAACCCGCAAGGAAAACGAAAAAAGGACGTCCTAAACAGACTTGGAGGCGAGGTGTTCTTGAGGAACTGAAGGGTGCTCGACTATTCTGGGAGGCCATAAAGAACACAGCAAGAGAGCAGGAAAAATTACGAACAATTGTTAAGGCCCTGTTCTCCACGAGGAGCGGAGAGGAATATACTACGTTGTTCTTGTATCATTTGCTTGATGAAGACCTTGTGGTCGATATGTAGCAGTGCGCTTTCAGTTTATAAAAAAAAAATATATAGCTAACCTGAGCAATCATATCATTCTTCTTCTTCTCCTTTGCGTTCGTTCTTTACGACCAATTTTAATCACTCTTTGTGATATGTTTGATCTTTGCCAAGAACGTGTATACGTTGCACATTGGTTTGGTAGGCTCTTAAACGAATAGACTTCTACACGCTTAGGACCTGTGCATCCGATTTCAGCCACACCTCCTTAGTCGCCTCTTACGACATGCGTGGTAGGTAACAGTGGTTCTATTCTTTACACCTAATTTGGGCTCTGGTAACCACTCGGGTGATCATATCATTGAAAAATTCATGTTTAAAAGTTGGGTGTCAGTCAGCTGATCGATTGTTTTTGAAACTGAAATTGTTAATCATTCAAGCAAGTACCATGCCTGCCGGTGTAAGCGATCATGTCTCTCCACAACTCACTCTCTCTTTCTCTCTCTCTCTCTCTCTATCTGGGAGAATCAGATCTGACCTCAATCTTTTGTGGATCCACGATGTCAGAAAATTCAATATGCCTTCCACGATCTATTCTTCCCTGCATTCTACCAACTGTCACTAATTGTTTTAACCCTCCTCTTCGTATTTCATATCCGACAATATTGATATCATCATCATCATCAAATCCTTGTCTGGACAGAACTTTGCCACCATAACAGTCTTTCGAATGTTCTTCTCTCTCATAAGCCAGATGTTCTGCTCTTAAAAGTCATGATAACAATCATCATTACATAAACTGTCCATCTTCTCGTGGTCTTCGTCTTCTCCTTTTTGTAGGGTTGCCTTCTTCCATAAAGATCGTCTCAAACTCTTCCTGTCGTTTTAAATGTCTAATAGACTTCAATTTTCTCATTCTTATTTGTATTGTAGCATCATGCAGTTTTCTTTAATTTTGAGTTCTTTCTGGATAGATTTACTTGTTCTTTTCGCTGTCTATGCTATACGGAGGACTCTTCTGTAAAACTTATATTCAAAAGTACACATACGTTTTTCAACTGTCTTGTAAAATGTCCATGTTTCACACCCACACGTTGCCATTGGGAATATACATATTCTTAGTATTCAGATCTTTGTTTTGCTATAATTTTTTTTTTCGATCCAGAAGCACTTGAGCTTTCGGCTCTTCGGCTCAGTGCCATGGACATCGCAACCCTTCGGTTCGGTGCCACAAACACCGTAAATCTGGAGAACCTGTGACTTTTCTGCTTTTTCGCGGAATTGACCCGCACTCACAGCGAGCTTGACACCCGTCGTCCTACGCGCTACGAACACACTGAGCAGGCGTACAAAAGTGCTATAATGTTAATTCTATACTGTTTTTAGTGGTTTAATTGATTTTCAAGGCAATGTTTTTTTTTAAATTTCCTTCATTCAATTTTCATCTCCTGTTAGCAGGGAATCGAGTTATTCAAAATTGTTCGTCTTGATTATACTTAACTTAACCCAGTCGAACATTTGAGACGATATACAGGCTGTTCATCTTGATTATACTTAACTTAACCCAGTCGAACATTTGAGACGATATACAGGCTGTTCATCTTGATTATACTTAACTTAACCCAGTCGAACATTTGAGACGATATACAGGTTGTTCATCTTGATTATATTTAACTTAACCCTGTCGAACATTTGAGACGATATACAGGCTGTTCATCTTGATTATACTTAACTTAACCCTGTCGAACATTTGAGACGATATACAGGCATGTTGTAATTTTTAAGAGAACGCATAGCTAGTATAGTGGCTCATTCAGAATACATTAAAATATAAATGCGTCCGGGGTAAAAACAAACAATTGTTGAGTGAAAGGGTTGATTTCATAATTTTTCTTAGATATGAAAGTTGCAACAGACAAAGACCTCTTTAACGAAACAAATCTTCTTCTTCATCTTCTTCGAAAGCTTCATATCGACCACTTGTGAACCACTCTTTGTGATTTGTATGTGATCCAAGCCTAAGAGAGATTGTACGTTTTGTCAGTTACGCGTATACAAGTAGGACAGCACATCTGAATTCTGCGACGCTTTTTATTTATTAAGATGAGCACAAGGAGTTTTTTTTTTTTTACAAGAACCCCAGAGGAAGCAACGGAAGTAACGAATATGATCAACAAATAAACAGATACAGGTATTAAGAGCTTCCGAAAAACAAGTAGACAAACACGGGACTCGAACCACTTACCCTAGTCCTTCCGACACCAATCGCCTAGCCTAGCAATACGAGCGTCCTTACGTACACAACCAATGAGCCATTCTAAAAAATGACTCACGGGGAGTGTCTTTCTCAGACGCTTGTTATTACCAGACACAGAAACAATCAGGTAGGGTTCGTTAATAGTGTTTGCACAGGCACATGCTATGAGCTTGTTGTGCCTGTATATATTAGAGACGACACAATATCACACATACACACATGTATACACATATAACAAACATGTACACATCATTCAAAGTAGCTTCAAATTAATTCTAAGATGAGCACAAGGAGTTTTTTTTTTTTTTTACAAGAACCCCAGAGGAAGCAACGGAAGTAACAATATGATCAACAAATAAACAGATACAGGTATTAAGAGCTTCCGAAAAAACAAGTAGACAACCACGGGACTCGAACCACTTACCCTAGTCCTTACGACACGAATCGCCTAGCCTAGCAATACGAGCGTCCTTACGTACACAACCAATGAGCCATTCTAAAAATGACTCACGGAGTGTCTTTCTCAGACGCTTGTTATTACCAGACACAGAAACAATCAGGTAGGGTTCGTTAATAGTGTTTGCACAGGCACATGCTATGAGCTTGTTGTGCCTGTATATATTAGAGACGACACAATATCACACATACACACATGTATACACATATAACAAACATGTACACATCATTCAAAGTAGCTTCAAATTAATTCTAAGATGAGCACAAGGAGTTTTTTTTTACAAGAACCCCAGAGGAAGCAACGAAAGTAACGAATATGATCAACAAATAAACAGATACAGGTATTAAGAGCTTCCGAAAAAACAAGTAGACAAACACGGACTCGAACCACTTACCCTAGTCCTTGCACCAATGCTAGCCTAGCAATACGAGCGTCCTTACGTACACACCAATGAGCCATTCTAAAAAATGACTCACGGGAGTGTCTTTCTCAGACGCTTGTTATTCAGACACAGAAACAATCAGGTAGGGTTCGTTAATAGTGTTTGCACAGGCATGCTATGAGCTTGTTGTGCCTGTATATATAGAACGACACAATATCACATACACACATGTATAACATATAACAAACATGTACACATCATTCAAAGTAGCTTCAAATTAATTCTAAGATGAGCACAAGGAGTTTTTTTTTTTTTTTACAAGAACCCCAGAGGAAGCAACGGAAGTAACGAATATGATCAACAAATAAACAGATACAGGTATTAAGAGCTTCCGAAAAACAAGTAGACAAACACGGGACTCGAACCACTTACCTAGTCCTTACGACACCAATCGCCTAGCCTAGCAATACGACGTCCTTACGTACACAACCAATGAGCCATTCTAAAATGACTCACGGGGAGTGTCTTTCTCAGACGCTTGTTATTACCAGACACAGAAACAATCAGGTAGGGTTCGTTAATAGTGTTGCACAGGCACATGCTATGAGCCTGTAGCATGTGCCTGTGCAAACACTATTAACGAACCCTACCTGATTGTTTCTGTGTCTGGTAATAACAAGCGTCTGAGAAAGACACTCCCCGTGAGTCATTTTTTTTAGAATGGCTCATTGGTTGTGTACGTAAGGACGCTCGTATTGCTAGGCTAGGCGATTGTTGTCGTAAGGACTAGGGTAAGTGGTTCGAGTCCCGTGTTTGTCTACTTGTTTTTCGGAAGCTCTTAATACCTGTATCTGTTTATTTGTTGATCATATTCGTTACTTCCGTTGCTTCCTCTGGGTTCTTGAAAAAACTCCTTGTGCTCATCTTAGAATTAATTTGAAGCTACTTTGAATGATGTGTACATGTTTGTTATATGTGTATACATGTGTGTATGTGTGATATTGTGTCGTCTCTAATATATACAGGCACAACAAGCTCATAGCATGTGCCTGTGCAAACACTATTAACGAACCCTACCTGATTGTTTCTGTGTCTGGTAATAACAAGCGTCGGAGAAAGACACTCCCCCGTGAGTCATTTTTTGAATGGCTCATTGGTTGTGTACGTAAGGACGCTCGTATTCTAGGCAGGCGATTAGTCGTAGGACTAGGTAAGTGGTCGAGTCCCGTGTTTGTCTACTTGTTTTTCGGAAGCTCTTAATACCTGTATCTGTTTATTTGTTGATTAATTTATTAAGGTAGCTTCCCTAGGCCATTACCTCAGGCCCCTCTTACGACATGCCTTGTAGGTCGCATTGTTACATTTCTTAATCACCTTGAGAGCCTCGACAACACACGGGAGAACTCCACATAATAAATACAACATAGCTTGAAGCTCGATTCGAATAAAACTTACTTGTAGTTGCAATCGATTCGATCGATCTCGGAACAATTACTCTCTTCAAAGAAGATATTACTAGTATCGTCTGATTATATGATCAATACTGACAAGTATCATGGTTCACGAATCAATCAGTCATCATTTATTGATCTGGTTCAAGCACTGATAATTTAGATGACCGATTTCCAACTGATCTCGCTCGAAGTTAAGATGTTTTGTGAAAAGAAACAGGTCTGTTTACGTGCCATCTCTCTCTCTCTCTCTCTCCCTCTCTCTCTCTGTTTTGTGACGCCTCTGGCGCATAAGACAACAACACATGCACACCATTATTCTCTATTTTATGTCGTCATCTGTATTGTATTCCAATATGATCCATTTCTTTCAATTCATATTCTTCTGTTCTATTCAGGATTTCCTTCTCGTGAAGGTAGCTTCCTGTCGGTTTTCATCATTTCCAGTAATATGAGTCAATGACTCTGGTAGCCCTTCATGTCCGTGAATATGTAGTCTTCGTTGCTATTTCTGTAACGTAAAGTATTTTTACAGGATGGGCGTTGTTATTTCTGTAACGTAAGGTATTTTTACAGGATGGGCGTTGCTATTTCTGTAACGTAAAATATTTTTACAGGATGGGCGTTGCTATTTCTGTAACGTAACATATTTTTACAGGATGGGCGTTGCTATTTCTGTAACGTAAAGTATTTTTACAGGATTAGATTGTTAGTCTTAAGCTAAACCCCCAACCTGGCAGCCATATTTTGTATGGCCCCTCCCCAGTGACCTGTCCGGCCTGGGTGACCGTGCCAGGAACATAAGTTACCGTCGTCTTTGCATACGATTTGATTGGATCACGAAAGCCTCCTCTCCACTACAAGGTAACGATCTTTTGGGGAGGACATAACATTGTTGATAGAGGGTTATCTATGTAAATTGTACGATACACTACACAGTACACAGCAACACAACAGTACAGCAACACAACAACAAATAGTACTACATTAACCAAACAACATGACATAGGAAAAGAAATGTCGTTTTCCATGTTTCTGACCCATACAGCAGTACTACTAGCAATAATTTATTTAGATCATGAATATCAACCTCACATAACATAAGTTGATGATTAATGATTCTAAGATGTGATTTTTCGTGGAGAGTGAACATACCGTCGATTTCCAGTAAATAGATGGCAAATGTTTCCTTGAACGAGCCAGATATCGAACTACGTTAAGTGTGATCTAAAAACAATAGCATTTGTTGCATTTTGGACGAGTCGATTAGGCGGTAACTTACGAGAATAGAAGAGAATTGGAGGCGGGGTGTTGCTAGAGGTTGTGGGGATAAAAAGAGGGTATATATAGAATAGTGAGACCTGGAAGTGTAATGGTGGGAGAAGATATATGTTGAGAAATTCAGCAATTCATGCACACACAAATATTAACTAATAAACTAATATTACTGAGATGCATGCCTATATGATTCCGGCAACCGCCACGGAAGTAAAGAATAGTACCACTGCGACCTTCATGGCATTCCATAAGAGGAAACTGATGTAGGGACCTAGAGAAGCTACCTTAGTAAATAAAAACTTCTCAGAGATCGCATGTGCTGGCCTAGTTGTAGGCGCATAACTGGCACAACGTGCAATCGCTCTTAGGCTGAGATCACATACAAATCACACAGAATGATTAACAAGTGGTCGATATGGAACGTTCGAAGAAGAAGAAGAATGAGATACTTAAATACATAATAACGTCATTTCTCATTATATATATATTTATATATTTATATATATATATATAGAGAGAGAGAGAGAGAGAGAGAGGAGAACAAGTTTGAGTGACAGATGAACATGTGGGGATTTAGTTCCCAGACATACAGAAATAGATCACAGAGTTTAAAACGTATCAAAGGTCAAGATTGACTTCTTTGCACTGTGTTTCATCAAATAGCTCAGCACTTCTCTACAGAGATGTCATTTCCCCCTGGGGAGAGTATTACACTAAGCACGAATTCTGCATATTTAGTGACAATCATAGTGAACTTCGAAAACAAATTCACTTGTCTTCATCTTCTTCTTTGTGTTCGTTCTTTACGACCAATTTTAATCACTCTTTGTGATATGTGTGATCTTTGCCAAGAACGTGTATACGTTGCACATTGGTTTGAGTAGGCCCTAAACGCAGATTTCTACGTGTTTAGGAAATATGCATCCGATTTCAGCCAAACCTCCTTAGTCGCCTCTTACAACATGTGTGGCAGGTAACAGTGGTTCTATTCTTTACACTTCAAATTTGGGCCCCGGTAACCAGTACCGGATTAGGCCAGCGCGGGGCCAGTAGCAAATTTTAGCGCGGGGCCCTAGGTTGTGTATGATAATAAATAATAAAACACAACTTTTACAACCAAACTTGTCTCGATTTAATGTGAGCAAACTTAGAGATAACACTAGACAAATCAATTCCTCTAAGTAAATTACAATCAATGTTCATTTATTTGAGGTTATTTGGCCTATCTTGTCCCATCATGTTCCTTAACTCAATTTTTATACGCTTTAATGTTGAAAAAGAACGTTCTCCGCTGCATTTAGTAATCATTAAAGACAAGTAAATTCGTAAGACTATTTCTACATTTGGGAAACACGACTCTCATGAATTTTCTATTATGTTTTTTTCCAAATCCTCTTGGTAAGAGCTGACAATATTTGAAGTTCTTTTCAAGATCTCTTCTGCTGTAAGATTTAAGGCAGAGAGTACATTATCAATTATGACAATAAACACTTGTTCAAATTTTTGTTTGGGTGTTTGGTTTTCTACAACTTCATCGAGCGTAGTAGAGCTGTTGAAATCGTCGTACTTAGTATTTCGTTTAGCGTCGTCTTGAAGTTTGTTGCTGATATTCTTGACAGTCAGTCAGGATTTTGGCTTTGGCCTCAATATCTGAAAATGTAGGCCGCATTGCTTGAACGTACCCGTGTAACGATTCATAAAGGACATTTCCCGTGTTAACGTCTTGATGATCAGGTGACTGTAATGAAGTGCTAGACGCTTACAAGCGTTTTAGAATTCCGTTCCATAAAATGGTCATTATTTCTGTTTCCAACTTACTCATCTCCAAAACTAGCACATACGCTTGATTACGACACTTTACCTTTTGATCCATGTTATTTGAGATGTCATCCAAAACTTGTTTGATAGTGGTAAAACCACATAAAAGGGCCTTTGTCGAAACAGGTCGGGCACACCGCCTGGTGTCCGACATTCTCTTCAAAGCCAGGAGCTTTGAACCTGTATCTTCCAGTGCTTTTGTAAGAATGCCCCATCGATAGATAGAAGCGGAAAAGAATGTATAGAGGCTTTCAACAAAATCGAATAAAATGGATGCTTCTATACAACATTCTGCAGCACACTCGCAACCAAATTCAGTGAATGTGCAAAGCAGGGAATGCATTCTGCGTACTTAATTATCTCTTTAATGCATGCTTGTAACACGTGGTATTTCCCACTCATGTTGCTGGCATTGTCATAGCTTTGACCACAGCAGTCTTTGATATCAATGCCATTTTTATTTACAAAATCAAGTAAACTTTGGGCGAGTTGTTCAGCAGTATGACCTTCCATATCCAAGAACTTCACAAACCTTTCCACTGATCCAGATGGTAAGACATAGCGCACTATTAGAGTGAGTTGGTCCACATGTGAAATGTCTGGAGTAGAGTCCAGTGATACGGAATAGTACTTGCATTTCATAATTTCGCTAATAATATGACACAGTAAACTTGATGGAATTAGATGGATAAATTCCTCACATGTTGTTATTGATAAATATGATGTATGTCCCTTTTCTTTATTTGCATAAGTATTTATATGCTGAGCCAGAAAAATGTCAAATTTGGCTATTAATTCCAACAAACCTAAATAATTTCCATTATTAGGTGAACCAATAGTTTCATCACTACCCCGAAATGCAAGACCTCGTTCTGCTGAAAATTGGATAACTGAAGTAATTCGCTCTAAAAGTGTCCGCCAATATGTTTGTTCGGTCTCAATTTGGTTTACAAGTTGAGAATCGACACGACATCTTTCTTTGCAAACTAACAGAGAAATTATCGCTTGTCTATGGGAGGTGCTTTCTTCATGTCTTTTCAACAAATTATTTGCGTTTTTCCAGTCGTCAAATCCTTCTTTCGTAAACCGTGACGAACAGCCTGAATCAGTAACTTTGCAAACAAAACAGAAAAGTTGTCCTTTAGTTTTCTAAATAACACAACCAATCTCTCACATGAGTTTTGTTTGTTGGTTTATGAGTATATGTGAAAGACGACTTTCGACAAAATCGTGGATTGTTTTCTTTATCGTATGTTTTTTAAGACAAGAAATCACTGTTCATATGTTGCACTTCGCTACTTCCTTTCGCAATCCAATAATCTCGATTGAAGTTGCTTGGCCATTCACCAATATCGTTGCGAGTACATTTTACTTTCATTGTGTTTTTGGCTTGTAGAAGATGGTGCTACATTGGAAGCATGTGCTGTGCTTTCTGCCTCTGTTTGGCTTGAAGATGATATTGCTAAATTGGGAGGACTTGCTGTACATTCGACTTCAGTTTGTCTTGTGGAAAGTATGGCTAAATCGTGAAGAGTTGCTGATCTTAATGGTGATATTTGTAATGATGATTCTTCTATAGTACTGCCCTCATCTACTACACAGTGAGACGAGATTTCTGTATTTTCTGCTTCGATTTCTTTGGATTCAGCACCATTACACACGGTACTAAAATATTCAGACAGCTGGCGTGTTTTTGATATAACATCTTAGTTATTTTTTTCCTTTTCATCTCTGGCACATAGGCGCGGGGCCCCAGAAGGCGGGCCCGTAGCATTTGCTACTTCTGCTACTAGGCTAATCCGGCGCTGCCGTAACCACTCGGGCGAGTCGTTTAGGGCCTACCAAACCAATGTGCAACGTATACACGTTCTTGGCAAGATCAAACATATCACAAAGAGTGATTAAAATTGGTTGTAAAGAACGAACGCAAAGAAGAAGAAGAAGAGCCCAAATTTGGGCCCCGGTAACCACTCGGACGAATTCACTCGTGAATCGAATGACGTCGTCTGGATTCGAAACAACTACCGTTAGTGCACAAGACACAAGGTTTTACCACTCCGCCACAAAGACCCAAGCCACACGCATACAGTTCACTCTGATGTTTCACACATACAGTTGGAATGATAGGATGAGGATGATGTGGTATACACTGATGGCTCGGTGATTCGAGGCAATCGAAGTGCACAGGTTGCAAACATTCATCAATAGATGCCTGCGCAGAATACTCCATCTGCGATGGTATGACAGGAACACAAACAGGGAACTGTGGGATAGAGAGGGACAAAGGCGGGTGGAACAAGAGACGAGATAAAGAGCAGAAGGTAGCGATGGATAGGACACACACTGAGGAAACCCTGACAGCATCACGAGACAGGCTCTCCGATAGAAGCCCCAGGGTAATAGAGATTAGGGAAGACCCAGGAACACCTTGAGACGGGAGTTGGAGACAGAATGAAAGAAAAGGGGAGAGAGTGTAAAGGTCTGGAAAGGATGGCCTCGGATATAGAGAGGGGTCTTGAAATGCCTTGGTTACGGACCTTTGCCTCCCTACTAGCGAAGGGAGATGAGCAATAGAATTGCACTACCCTTACTGCAGCTGGAGATGCAAAACTGTCAAGGTGGATGGTGGTGCCTTTGTTTCAACTACGAACAGTCTCACAATGAAGACCAAAGCACTAACTATTGCTCTGTAGTGGTTGAGCACACAGATATTCACACATGCGTGTATACTAAATAACTCAATAAACATGATTAAGAAAATTCAGGATGGCTGTATAAGATAGGAATCGCTTGTGACATTGAACAAATTCCGAATTATCCATTGAACCTTTATTTTTGTGCCAGAGCATGCAGGACTATAAGGCAATGATCGTGCAGATAGCCTGGCTGATACAGCAGTGGTCGAGGAAGTTCAGTCAACAGATAGTGCAGACATCATCAATGTAATAAGAGAAGCAGGACGTATAGATGACTTTGAAAATAATGTATAAATCTACATCCCTGCCCAAAGCGAAGGAGATGAAAGAGAAAACAGAACCTACCAGACACGAACACTTTGTTAGACCCATGTGATATTTGATTAATCAACACCGAACTGGTATGTTTAGTCGTTATACACTGATAGTGATATTGTGCAGCAGATCGGTGCTCATATGGTATGTTTAGTCGTTATACACTGATAGTGATATTGTGGAGCAGATCGGTGCTCATATGGTATGACTAGTCGTTATACACTGATAGTGATATTGTGGAGCAGATCGGTGCTCATATGGTATGACTAGTCGTTATACACTGATAGTGATATTGTGGAGCAGATCGGTGCTCATATGGTATGACTAGTCGTTATACACTGATAGTGATATTGTGGAGCAGATCGGTGCTCATATGGTATGACTAGTCGTTATACACTGATAGTGATATTGTGCAGCAGATCGGTGCTCATATGGTATGACTAGTCGTTATACACTGATAGTGATATTGTGGAGCAGATCGGTGCTCATATGGTATGACTAGTCGTTATACACTGATAGTGATATTGTGGAGCAGATCGGTGCTCATATGGTATGACTAGTCGTTATACACTGATAGTGATATTGTGGAGCAGATCGGTGCTCATATGGTATGACTAGTCGTTATACACTGATAGTGATATTGTGGAGCAGATCGGTGCTCATATGGTATGACTAGTCGTTATACACTGATAGTGATATTGTGGAGCAGATCGGTGCTCATATGGTATGACTAGTCGTTATACACTGATAGTGATATTGTGGAGCAGATCGGTGCTCATATGGTATGACTAGTCGTTATACACTGATAGTGATATTGTGGAGCAGATCGGTGCTCATATGGTATGACTAGTCGTTATACACTGATAGTGATATTGTGGAGCAGATCGGTGCTCATATGGTATGACTAGTCGTTATACACTGATAGTGATATTGTGGAGCAGATCGGTGCTCATATGGTATGACTAGTCGTTATACACTGATAGTGATATTGTGGAGCAGATCGGTGCTCATATGGTATGACTAGTCGTTATACACTGATAGTGATATTGTGGAGCAGATCGGTGCTCATATGGTATGACTAGTCGTTATACACTGATAGTGATATTGTGGAGCAGATCGGTGCTCATATGGTATGACTAGTCGTTATACACTGATAGTGATATTGTGGAGCAGATCGGTGCTCATATGGTATGACTAGTCGTTATACATTGATAGTGATATTGTGGAGCAGATCGGTGCTCATATGGTATGACTAGTCGTTATACACTGATAGTGATATTGTGGAGCAGATCGGTGCTCATATGGTATGACTAGTCGTTATACACTGATAGTGATATTGTGGAGCAGATCGGTGCTCATATGGTATGACTAGTCGTTATACACTGATAGTGATATTGTGCAGCAGATCGGTGCTCATATGGTATGACTAGTCGTTATACATTGATAGTGATATTGTGGAGCAGATCGGTGCTCATATGGTATGACTAGTCGTTATACACTGATAGTGATATTGTGCAGCAGATCGGTGCTCATATGGTATGACTAGTCGTTATACACTGATAGTGATATTGTGGAGCAGATCGGTGCTCATATGGTATGACTAGTCGTTATACACTGATAGTGATATTGTGGAGCAGATCGGTGCTCATATGGATGACTAGTCGTTATACACTGATAGTGATATTGTGGATCAGATCAGTGCTCATATGGACCTGTCCGGAGTGATGTGATGATGATCCTCGCTAACTAAATACAATTTAAACAAGATGGGGTCTATGTGCCCTTTATCTTGCGTTCCGAATGTCGTGTGTTCGAATCCTGCCCGCACCGTTCTGTTCACGCGTGCATTTTTTCCAAATGTTTCCTTGACATTTTTTCCAGAGACTCCTAGAATTGTTACCGGAGCAACGGAGTTTGTGTTTTGTGCAATATTCTTGGCAGATTGTGTACCTTTTTCCTGCGAAGAGGGACTGAACCACATTGGGTAAAACCCGATGCTGTAAAGTCAATCGTTTGGCTTTAAATCCTTATTTAAAATGTACACAAGAACTTCAGATACACATATATTATAGACATAACACACGTACAGGTCCAAACAAATATATGATAAAAACACACATACATATAACATATGTGAAATATTCAGTCAATGCAAGAAGTTCACATATACAATTCATACATAGAAAAAAGTTCACATAAACATTTCACACATAGAAAAAAATTCACATATACATTTAACATATAAAAAAAAGTTTGCATTGAAAACTCACAGATAGAAAAAGTTCACATGTACAATTTACACATTGAAAAAATTCACATAAACATTCACATATAGAAAAAACGTACTGCTGCTGCAAACAATCTGTGATGCTGTACATAAGAAATCGCAAACATTCTCTGCCTCAGTGCTAGCCTCTTCTAACTGCACCACTGTATCAATATGTGCGGTATCACACGACAAGGTTCTGTCTATGGTGGTCTTGTATGTCAGCCTGTTGTCATCAAACGACTGAAAATAGATCAACAGACGTGCGTACACACGTGCAAATAAAACAAATAGATAGACACAGTGGCGGCTCGTCATTAAGGACCAGTGGGGCCTACGTGGGCCAGGCCCACCAAACATAATATGTAACGTGTATTTATTATTTTTAAATTAAAATATAACCTAACTCAAAACCATAATTTTTCCGAAAATTTGTGTCAGCTCACCAACAAAAATGAGCACAAGCCGCCACTGGATAGACAGATAGAAGAAGAACAAGAATTGAAAATGGGATTGAGGAAACTAAAAGAACAAACATGGCCATACAAAAACAATTAAACAACTAAAAACTATGGAATGGAACTGATAAGAAAACAACGATCAGAATATTAAGAGCGTGCATATTACCAGTGGAAACGTATGGATGTGAAACATGGACATTTAACAAGAAAGGGGCGAATATATCTGTACTTTTGGATATAAGAGTTACAAAAGAATCCTAAGTATAGCACGTCCAGAGAAGAGAACAAATAGATATATATTGTAAAAAACTCAAGTAAAAAACGCTGATGCTACAAAGAAGAATGAGAAAATTGAAGCATTTTGGAGATATAAAGAGACACGAAGAGTTGAAGAAGACCATCATGTAAGGAGGCATCCCAGCAAAGAGAAAAAAAGGAAGACCAATGAGAAGATGGATTCAGGTTGTGACTGATGATTTGATCATGACAGCTGCAGAGGCGGGTCATCTGACCAATGAGGGACAGAAATTCCGATGGACTGTTAAAGTGTCAAAGTTCTGCTAAGGACAAGCTATTTGATGATGGTGAGATAGGCTGTTGACGACTCAGTGACGAAGGTGTGTTCCAGCGTTGTTATGCAAGAAGAAAGAAAGTATGCTTCTTTTTCTTCTGACGTTCCCTATCGACCAATTGCTAATTCACTCTTTGTGATCTGTATGTAATCCGATCCAAAGAGCGATCGTACGTTGTGCCAGTTATGCGCCTACAAATAGGCCGGCAGATTTCTGCGACGCTTATTATTTACTCATCATCATGGAAGGAGGCATACCGGCAAAGAGAAGAAGAGGAAGACCACGAGAAGATGGATTCAGGATGTAACTGATGGCTTGAACATGACAGCTGCAGAGGCAGGACATCTGGCCTATGAGAGAGAAATTCCGGAGGACTGTTGGGGTGGCAAAGTTCTGCTCAGGACAAGCTATTTGATGATGATGAGCTTCCATAGGCCCCTACCTCAGCCGCCTCTTACGACATTCCTGTATGTCACAAAGTTTGTAATCCCTTACAAGCCCCGGCAACACATTGACCGAAAGAAAGTATTCAAACTTGAAGAAATATGAAAAGTGATGCATGCAACAAACTAGTTGTAGCTGTTGAAGACAAACGTATGATGCGGATGAAGTAGAAGATACAGCTGTCATTACAAAACTTACCACTACTGTGGATGTTGTAGTTGTTACACTGGATTTCCCTGGAGAGTTGTTAAGACTGTGCTCTGTATACAAATGGTGAAGCTTAGCAACAGGAGACGTAGGCACGGAAAATGTTGTTGAATGTTGATCTCCCTTGTCTGGAGAACGGGCATGACAACCAGTAACAGCACTTCCAGCTGACCTAGTTCTTCGAACCGATGACTTTCTGTTAGGCTTTCTGATAATAGTACCTGTCCTTATTAACATCGACATGTCGCAAAGTAAGAGTCTTGTTGTGACCAATAGACAACCTTGTTCAAATAGAAAAACAAAGTTTTAATTAATATATGCTGTACCACAGCCCCCGGTAACATGAGACCGAATAGCTAAGCGGACAAATAGGAAATTCCTGTTAGATGGGGCTGGTTTTTGTATATATGTTTGATAGAAAACTGTAAACTTCTTTTTTTGTTGCAATTTTACCCCATTCTATGCGCTCATGGTTATTTATTGATTAAAAATGTTAATAATGTTGATATTCCTTAGCGTTAAAACTTAATTTGTAACATAGCATAACCTTGATTTAAACATATTGTGTTGTTTTTCAAATAAATTAGTCTATCTACAACAACACTGGAATGCGAGGATCAAGCGACGGTTGTGGTCTTATTTTCTTTAATATTTTTACCAGAGTCCGCCGGCCTTATGTTTATCGGAGACTACGGCTGTACATCAGAGCTGTCCAGCGCGGTGTCCGTGGTCGCCATGGCGCATGTGTCAAACATTCACGGCGTACTATTTTACTCCACCGACTTTAAGTGTTATCAGATTTCAAGAAAAAAGTCTATTTTTCAAGTTTTTTCGTATGTTTTTCTCAGCACTCCCACGAACATGATCTTCCACTTCTGCCACTTTGTTATCTTTTGTCACCATTCTACTGCCCCATAACTCAACCATTTTTTTTTCTAGAGAAAGCGTCAACATCTAAACTATATTAATATTGTTATCACTACTATCGTTACTATTAGTAATAGCCCACTGTTGTACGTGGTCTGTTTGTGCAAGATTTTCAATCTTAATTAACTAAGTTATTCTTAACAATAATTATGTACTAATTTCTTATCAGAATGTCTAATGTTTTTGAGAATATATGTCTAGTTAACATAAAATGCTGGGAATTATGCAGAGGTGATGAAATCAGAGAAATGGCTGGTCAACTGTTATAAGAAAGAAACAATATAGACGTGTTGAACATACTCTCTCTGCCTTTTTAACCAGGATTCAGGCATAAGTCCTCAACCAACTCATGCCGAATCTTCCTATCTCTAGCTATCTCCTGCAGCTTCCTCCAGCTCTTCTTTATATTGTTGATCTCTACCTCCCAATTTCGTCTCCATACATTTCTCGGCCTCCTCTTCTTTCACTGTGCCTGCAGGTTCCAGAAAAGGACCCTTCTTGTTATATTCTCCTCCGGTTATCGCAAAATGTGTCCCATCTAGTGTCAGCATCTTTTTCTAACCTTTTGTTCACTGGAATCTGTCGTGTTCTCTCCATAAGTTCCTCGTTTGTGACTCTATCAGACCATCTTAGTCCCTCTATTCTGCACAGACACCAGTTGATGAATGTTTGCAATTTATGCGTTATTATTTTAGTCGTTCTCCTTGTTTCTGACCCATACTTCAGAACTACTATAATATTGGAGTTAAATATCCTAATTTCTGTTCTAGATTTGATTTCTTTAGATTTCCATATGTTTCCCAGTACAATGAAAGCTCCTCTTGCCGTCTGTACTCTTATTTCGACTCTGAGAAGAAATGATCAAAGAATTACAAAGCAGGCATAAATGTAGGAGACACATGTTTTAAGAAAGAAAGAGCAACACTTGGTAAAACTTGAAATAGACTTTATTGAAAGAGCCGAGAAATGTCGAACTCAGTTTCAGAGAAAAGATTGAACAAGTTGTCAAGGATAGATTGGTATGGAGAAATTGCTTAGTGGCCCTATTTAAAGCATAACGAAACGAAAACAAGCCTTATCAGGATTGCATCTATTGTATTTGTTGGTGAAAAGGAAGATGGATGGAATAGTTGAAAGTTCAACATACAATGAAACATAAGATAATATTGGTGAAATACATCACAAACGTTAACAAATATTCAAGTCTGTCCTTCTGTATGCCTTTCCTTCTGTACGTATGTCTATACGTATCAGAAATATGTAACTCGTAGAATAACAAGTACTTCTCAAGGTTACACTTATGAGTGCTTATGTAGAATCAATCAATCAATCAATCATCAGGCCTGCCAGCGTAGGCAATCACATCGTTCCACAACTCTCTCTCTCTTTCTTTCTCTCTCTCTCTCTGGTGCAATTAATAAGTTTTGATGCCGATCTATTGCTGAACAGCGACATCAGACCATCAGTTTTCTTTTCCCTCTGCTTTCCATATCTTATTCCTCGTATTTTACCCGTTGTCGCGAAGTGTTCCAAACTCCATCTTCGTATTATATACCAGAGGAGTTTTTTTCCGATCCAGAAGCACTTGAGCTTTTAGCTCTTCGGCTCGTGCCATTGAAATCGTAGCCCTTTGGTTCGGTGCCACGAACACCGTAAATCTTGGAAACCTGTGGCTTTTCTGCCAGACCACGGAATTGAACCCGCACTCACAGAGGACTTGTCACCCGCAGTCCAACGCGCTACGAACACGCTTGGCACGCGGGCAACCAGAGGATTATAGATTGAATGATTCTTATTCTTTTGATCATGCGTCATTGTGTGCATGCCTCTTTCAAAGCCTCATATCATGCGTCATTGTGTGCAGACCTCTTTCAAAGTCTCATATCATGCGTCATTGTGTGCATGCCTCTTTCAAAGTCTCATATCATGCGTCATTGTGTGCATTCCTCTTTCAAAGCCTCATCATTTTTTTCCGCTTTCAGATTTTCAGAATTCTTCTGTATAATGATATCTCTGTGACTTTCATAGATCGTATCGATTGTTTGTTCACTGTCCATGATTAACTGACGTACATAAGTATGTGTTCAGTATAGCACCTTAATACTCTTTTATGCAGTGTCGTTAGTAGTGATTTCACGCATAGTATGTTTTCAAATTTTACAAAAGCTGCTTTCGCTTGAGCTTTTCAATTTGAATTGATTTAGAATAGGACGGTTGAATGGACCAATGCTGACTAAGACATAGGCCTATGTAACAGAAGTCCGACTAGTTCAAACAAGAAATCGAAACTTCCCGTTGGAGTCAACTGTCTGTTACATATATTTGATAAGAAGTTTGAAACTTTCTTGTTGTTTTACACTTTTCTTAAGAGTCCATTGTTATTTATTTATGAAAAGTATGAATAATACTGATATTAATTTGTCCCATAAGATAACCTTGTTTGTCCGATATGAATAATACTGATATTAATTTGTCCCATAAGATAACCTTGTTTGTCCGTGTTGCTCTGTATTTTAAAATCAGTTCGTTTTAATTTAACAACATTGGAGTGATAGTGTTACGTGATGGGAGAATGATACTTTCCAGGAATTGTTCACTTGAGCTGGTCGTTGTTTTGCTACATGCGGATGTGACTGAGACTATGCACATCTTCTAAGATCTAAAGATCTAAAGGCGAAAGATTGACTTCCGTGAACCGGAATAATCCATGTAGGTAAAAAATGGCACGTCATCTGCCGAGCGCATTTGCATAAAGTACGCAGTGCCGTGCGGTAGATTTTCTCAGTATGATGCAAGTCTTTGAAATGTCGCCTTTTATTTTCTTTAAACTAACCTACAATGGATATTTTTTTTTAAACTGCCCAAAATTGTATTTTGATTTCGCTGCTTTTGCCGCCCCTTTACTGCACCGCCTGATGCGGCCGCCTCTTTATATCATAGCATGGCATGGCCCTGAAAGTACGAACTCTTTATCTCAAGCAATAATCTTAACGATTTCGTGAAAAAAATGGCACATGTGACTCGGTCCGGATTTGAGCTTACAACCTTCAGAACAACAGACAAACACTGTAACCACTTCGCCATAAAGACCTATGTTCACCTTCAAATGGAAGGGGTGGAAATGATCGGTGAGGAAAGTTGACCAGGTCTACAAAATATTATGCTAAAATTGATTTATTTTGTTGGAAAGGTTAGCAATAGCTGTATCGAAACATATTGTGATACAATATATCAGTGGCGGCTCGTGATAAATTTTTTTGGTGGGACCAGACACAAATTTTCGAAAAAAGCATGGTTTTAGGGTTAGGCTATATTTTAATTTATTAAATAACAAATACACGTTACACATTATGTTTGGTGGGGCTGGGCCCACTATCCCCTAGTGACGAGCCGCCACTGCAATATATATATATAACTTGCCAACCGTTATTTTTAGTACTAACGAAGACAATAAAAATAAAAAAGGTACATAAAACTTCTATATCAACAATCGCAAGAAGATGGGGAAAACAAAACTGTAAAATAGAGAGCGGAGAAGTGAATGAAATGATGGAGACAGTTGTAGTAAATATGTACAAGTTAACCTTTGCACCAAAACTCATCATGGCCATAATAATAAATCTTGATAAGAGTTTACGTCAACACACTTTTGATCAAATTAGTGCTCGGTCCCTTTAAACTATCTAAATATGACAGCGTCAGAGAACCTAAGGAAGTCGCAGATAGCGAAGTTGGTAATACACTTTACTTTATGTGTTCCAATCTGGACAGCACCGTTCTGTTCACCAGTGCAAATTGCAGAGAATAATACGATTGTTGTAGGAGCTATGAATTTACTGCTTTGTGAAATATTCTCGGCAGATGGCACGCCATTTCTGCGGATAGGGACTGAGCCAGTGGCGGCTCGTCATTAGGGCAAGCGGGCCAGGCCCCACCAAAAATAATGTGTAACGTGTATTTGTTTTATGAATTAAAATATAACCTAACCCAAAATGATGATTTTTCCGCAAATTTTTGTCTGGCCCCACCACCAACAAAAATGATCAAGAGCCGTCACTGGACTGAGCTATATGGGGTGAACCCGGTGCAATGAAGTCAATCCGTTGGCTGAAAACTTTTTTTTTAACCATAAGAACATATTGAAAGTGGAAGTTGAGGACAAGAGAGCAAGGTGTAAAAAGTGTAATTGGGGATGGAAACATCAAGAAACGGACAGGCAATAATCTGTAGCAGAGAGCTGTTGAGGGCAAGGAGTAGAATTTACTAGAAATCAATAGCAGTCATCCTTCAATGTGATAACGGCACATGATGATGATGATGATGAGATCTATCTGTCGTAAGCATGTCTTTTTATCGTTTTTCATTTTTCTGTGCACACTATCATCATCCGTCAATCTGCATATTCTAACAGAAAGCAGTGGTCAGTCTAGTTATGTCTTCTCCTTCTCCTGCGTTCGCACGCTACGAAGTCAGGCGTAGTCATCTCGCTTGATATGGCACTTTTGACTGATTTTTGTGTGCATGCCTGCATTCCTCTATTATCAGTGCTACCCCCTCTCCTCCTCCCGTCGTACAGGCGTGCCTTCTTCGACTTCAGTTGTGTTATTTTTTCGAATTCAGAGATCTTGTCCAAAAAAGTGTATTACTGATGTCCATTATAATGTTTCTCTTCTTTCTTCACATCTGGTTATGCTTGTAACAAACTGTATGCAGTCTTATTATTTGTGTCAGTATTACACAGATCAGTTTGTTCTCATTTTATCTCGTTTCTTTTTTATGATGCATTAATTTTGAAAAGTGAAAATTAATGTTTTGTAGAAATCTCTATTGCGATTTTCCGCAACTGAAATCTTTATCATTGAAAATTAGGAGAGAAAAAAGTATCATATTCTTTTCAGACCTTAGGGTAGGAAGTGCTTGTCATTTATAGGTAGGTGGTAGAAGTACCAATTCCTTTACTCGCGTGCAGCTACAACCTACTTGTGTTCCATTCGATAAGCTAACGCTCAATCATCAGCATGGTGCGTATCCTTTATAGGACGTTGCTCTCTTTGCATCGCATCTGAAATTCACTCTGTCTCTAACCAGTTCAGACACTTCGTCGATAGTCATATTCATGGTTTCTTTAATATCTTGTAGCCATCTTCTTCTTGGTCTGCGTCCTGGGATCCTGCCCTCTAATATTGCTATCCCCTGGCCATCATGACGATTGACGTGACCAAAGTATCTAATTTTTCTGTATAGTACAGTGTTTCCAAACCGTTTTTGTGCCATGCCCAACCTATGTCTTTCTAAAATTTTATGCCCCCCATGTAACATATATATCATTTTTAATGTTCAAAGATTTAATTGTTCAATTGGCAAATTTCTCCCCTTAATAATCAAATTACCCCGCTTAACAATCAAATTGCCCCTCTGTGGAGTGTAGGCCCCACGTTGGGAAACACTGGTATAGTATGTTGTTTACAGTCCAATTGTCTTTAACATTCAGTGTTTTAAGGACATCAGTATTCTTTCTTTTTTCTGTCCATGGTTCTCGTAGGATCTTTCTGTTCTCAACGCTCAATACATTACTCTAATTGGTTTCATTGATAATCACTAACACTTTCCAAATCATCTCAGTTATTAGTTATCAGAAGACTATCATCATAGCACTCCGGACATGTCAATAGTTGCTCTGACTACCGCCTCAACAAATCCAGCCCCTTTCAGCGGCCCAACACGCCAGCTCGATGTGTATTAATCAACCTCTTTGCATAATTTATATGTCGTTCTTTTCTGGCTGTACTAATATCGACACTCATCTCTCTTAATCTGGAACTCACAACCCTGAAACTCCTCTGTTCGGAAAGACTCTCTCAATGTGTAAAGAATGTCATTTCGTTCCTCTGGTATCGTAGTCATGTCAGACTTTCCAAATATACTTTCCAAATATAAAAGTACATTAATTATTGAGGCTAGTGATAAATGTCGGCGACAGGGCCCTGAGCATTCACTCACTAAACCCTAAAATGCCAGATTTCGTCTGACCTTTTCTTCAATCACAAGAAGATATCTCCCTGAGACAACTGATGGAGGAAATATAACCTCACGTCGACATCCCTGGCCTATTTATAACTCATGGTCAATTTAAGTGAACATTGACATGTTACGAAACCTGGAGATAATTTAACAAAGGAGTAACGTTAGCATGTGGAAATTGAGCTATAATATGGTTTATATCACAAGATACCATATTAGCTGTACAGTATATGGCCCTTTTCATCTTTACAGACGGTCAATAGGCAAGTGTTTTACTGTGACAACTTCTGAGTTTTCGCTTTTCTCTCTTGTTGTTCAGCTCGTACATAAGTCTCTTCTCAAAAGACTCTGCGCCCTTCCGTAATTTGGCTTTCCACACAACTCTGTCATCAGCTAGTCCCTCCCATGTGCTGGGATCTATAGAAAAGTTTTTCATTGAGGTTTTGCAGACATCTTTATATCTGAGCAGTGGTCTGCCCTGGTGCCTCTTCCTCCGAAAGTTCACAGAACAACATTTGTTTTGGTATGCGATAAGTTTCCATTCTTCTCACATGTCCCAACCATCTTAGTCGTCTACTGCTGAGCATGCCCATGATGGAAGGCAGATTTGCACGTTGTAGTACTTCAGTATTGGTTATCTTGTCGTACCACCTGATGTTCATAATCTTGCGGAGACATCGAAGGTGAAAGATGTTAAGTCTCCTCTCGTGTCTTGAGTAGGCTGTCCATGTTTCTGAGCCATATAGTAAAGAACTAATTACACAGGCTCGATATATTTGAGTCTTCGTCTGCAATGTCAATTTTTGTTGTCCCACGCTCGCTTTGATAGTTTGCCGAATGTAGTAGCGGCACTCCTTATACGAGCGTTGATTTCTTCGTCAAGAGAAAGGCTGGCAGTGACCGTGGACCCAAGATAGCAGAATTTTTGCACTGGTGTTAGATGGTCGCCATTTAAAGTGATGTTTGATGTCTTACCTCCTGACATAATACAACTGTTTTGGAGACACTTATTGTCAGAGAAAAGAGGTCGCATGCCTTTGACAAATTATTAATTAGACTTTGCAGTGTGGTCTCACTGTGGGCGACTAAGGCAGCATCGTCAGCGAAAAGGAGGTCCTTGAGAAGTATTTCCGTCGTTTTTGTCTTGGCTCTTAAGCGAGCCAAGTTAAACAGTGAACCATCAGATCTAGTGCGGATGAAAACATCACCATCAGCGTCCCCTAAGGCGTGGTTCAAAGGACTGCGAAGAAGATACCAAAGAGAGTGGGGGCAAGGACACAGCCCTGCTTGACTCCACTCTTAACCTCAAAACTATCAGATGTGCTGCCATCGAACTGTATGCTGGCTTTCATGCCCTCATGGAAGGAAACAATCAATTGGAGCAACTTTGGGGGACAACCAATATACTTCAATATTTTATAAAGACTTGGCCTGCTGACTGTGTCGAATGCCTTAGTCAAATCCACGAAAGCAATACATAGAGGCTTGCTCTGCTCTCTGCACTTCTCTTGTAGCTGTCGAAGGGTAAATATCATGTCAGTTGTTGACCGTCTAGCTCTGAATCCACATTGTGACTCTGGAAGAACACGCTCCGCCAGTTTCTGTAGTCGTTTTGAAAGGACTAGTGCAAAAGCTTTGCCTGTTACGCTTAGAAGGGAGATGCCTCTGTAGTTGTTACAATCCTCCTTATCCCCTTTGTTTTTATAGAGTGTACATATAGTGTACAGTATATATATATATATATATATATGTATATGGCCTTTTTCGTCTTTACAGACGGTCAATTGACAAGTGTTTTACTGTGACAACTTCTGAGTTTTCGCTTTTCTACAAAATGAATTGCCGGCAACGCAAAAGGTGAACCTCAGAGATAACAGAAGCGACGAAATACACTGTTTATGACGCTCACACAATAGCCCGTTCTAGAAATATCTTCTTACCCCGAGTCTGTGATGCAAATCAGGACTGGAGAAGAGAAAGAAAGACAAGGTGCATAGAGAGGCTCGCTCCAGGTGTCTCATTTTTCGACCTGATGCTAAAAGGCAAAACATGATTAGAGAATAGATAGATAGTTAAACTTCTTTAATTTTCTCCTTCCGCTCGCATACACTAAATTGTCGCAAGGGATTAAGGACATCACAACTTCAAGTCTCTCTTTCACTACAGTCAAGGTCGTGCGGTATATTTTCTCAGTATGATGCAAGTCTTCGAAATGCCGTCCTTTAAATTGTTTTTTCTTGAAAATAACCTTCAATTGTGATTTTGATTTCTCTGCTTAAGCCGCCGCCTGATGAGGCGGCCTCTCTGCATCATAGCACGGCACGGCCCTGAGTACAGTCGACCCTATTCTAAAACCCTGCTCCAAAGTATGTCACATTCTCGAAAACAGTACTGATTTATGCAAGAAGTAAACCAGATTCATTAAGTTTTATCGATTAAAAAAATGTTAAATCATATAGTAAGTTAATCCTTACGGAATACCAACAAACAAAGTTACGTTCGTATTCAATAACAATGCTCATTACATGGCCTCTCTTGTCTGGATAAAAACCAGAAATGAGCATCATTAGTGTTAAAACCTTTTAGAAACAGCGAGAATGAATCTCATTATGAAACATTAAAGAACAGGAAATCTTGGGTGGATGGGGGATGTCTTTTCTCTTCATTTTTGTAAATTCCGATCCGACATCAAAATTTTGGGTCTTGTTGAATTATAACGTTAGGATTACATAATGGGAGATAATAATTCATTGATTACTTGACAACGTGACAAAAATATGAGAATTCAGCTCGCAAATAGTTATTTCCCTTACATGTGAGTGATGACATCTCAACGCTACATACCAGGAAGAGGACGCGACGATGATGACGATAGTGAAACGATGACTAAAGAAGATATCACGACTGCTGATAATTTGGAAGTTCAGGAGTGGATACAAATATGGAGAAGATAACAGGAAATTGCACTTAAAAAAAAGGATGGGCGTACCTCGGTCATATAGAGAGAGACTTAATCCTTTACTTGACACACAAAAGGATAGTTATTGTTTCGAAATATACACTTTTACAGATATTTCAAATTTAGGATCAGTAGTACATGATAGTGTGCGTGTGTAGTGTGCGTCTGTAGTGTACGTCTGTAGTGTACTTCTGTAGTGTGCGTCTGTAGTGTGCGTCTGTAGTGTGCGTCTGTAGTGTACTTCTGTTGTGTGCGTCTGTAGTGTACGTCTGTAGTGTACGTCTGTAGTGTACGTCTGTAGTGTACGTCTGTAGTGTGCGTCTGTAGTGTACGTCTGTAGTGTGCGTCTGTAGTGTACGTCTGTAGTGTACGTCTGTAGTGTACTTCTGTTGTGTACGTCTGTAGTGTACGTCTGTAGTGTACGTCTGTAGTGTGCGTCTGTAGTGTACGTCTGTAGTGTACGTCTGTAGTGTACGTCTGTAGTGTACTTCTGTTGTGTACGTCTGTAGTGTACGTCTGTAGTGTACTTCTGTAGTGTACGTCTGTAGTGTACGTCTGTAGTGTGCGTCTGTAGTGTGCGTCTGTAGTGTACGTCTGTAGTGTGCGTCTGTAGTGTGCGTCTGTAGTGTACGTCTGTAGTGTGCGTCTGTAGTGTACGTCTGTAGTGTACGTCTGTAGTGTACGTCTGTAGTGTACTTCTTGTAGTGTACGGCGGTAATGAGCTCGATGACAAGCCAAGAGTACCTGGTTAAAACTCCGCGGTGGGCAAGTTTGGAAGCAAATTCGTTGCTGTGGGTTTGTATAAAAGGTAAAAATAGACCTCACCGTTCAGAAAGCAATGACAAACTACTAAACGTATAAGTGGTGCCTAGAAAAATTGTTTACTTTGGTTGATTGCTAAGTCCTATAAAGGATATGCCAGGGTTTTCATTTGATTTTCAGTGTATAATTTGGTGGGACGGATTATCGTAATGCGTAAGCGTTAGCTTGTCGACTCGGACACACGAGTGTTGTGGGTTCAATCCCACACTGGACGTTCCACGCGCTAGGAAATGAAGTGGCCTCCTACTTCCTGTTCACTCATCATCATCAAGTAGCGTGTTCCTTCCGGAAAATGGCTTCCATGACACCAGTTCTTAAAAACTCTTTATTCTGCCCAAGTTGGCCGACGTCAGCAGCAATCATTCTCAGATTGTCAAGGACATCTTGTACTCATCGTCTTCTAGGTCTTCCTCTCATTCTTCTTCCAGGCACCATTCCTCCAAAATTATCTTCTCTAGACACTCATGTCGTTTGATGTGTCCGAAATATTTAATTTTCCTTAATGTTATGCCTGCTCACTAGGGTTTCGAAATGTGAAGTGATAGACACTTCATACCAAGAGACATGTAGTCAGCAAGTTTACGTAGAGACAAAGCGCTCGCTTCTCGCTTCAAAAGTTCACGGTTCGTTCCCCGCGTGGAACGATCGGGAGGTTTGTTCAGCGATCCTTGATCGTAATGTAGGTGAGATTGAGTTCCTAGTCCTATTGAAGACAGACAATAAAATGTATCCGTTGTTTAAGCTGAGCACGTAACAGAACTTTTAAAAGTTAAACATCGACAAGAATTAGCTCGAAAGCCCCAGCCATGGCAAAATTAATGGATAGAATAAAATAATATTCTTATAACAATTGTCTCTATCTTAAAAATTAAATCTAGGACCCTCGGTGCTGTTGCGGAGTTCGTCTACTATCGCTGAGATTTTACATTGTAAAAAAGAGATCAGAGTTCACTTAGTTTTTGTTTTTTACAGAAGTAAAATGATAATGGACTTATCAATCAATAAATCAATAAAGACTTTCCTAGTGTGTCCACAATGAGCTGAAGAATACAGAACAGCAACATAACGTGGAAAATGTTGCTGTAAAAATGAAATGAAGAAGATATAGATATATAGATAGCTTTACAATGGATGTAACAAGATGTAAATACAGATATTACCGAAGTGAGTTTCATATGATAGAGATAGAGATAGCTTTACAATGGATGTAACAAGATGTAAACAGATATCAAGTGAGTTTCATATGAAATAAAGCAAATGCCCTTTCATTGTGTGCTTCTGAAATTTATCTGACCAGACCAGCTTCTTCTAGCTAAATACTATATCTAAATGCTTGCACAGTGTCAACAAGAAAATAAAAGCACCATAATCCACAGGAGATTCTGGAGGTGGATCGAACATATGATACGTATGGAGACTAACTCTGTCACGAAAACTGGCACTGAAGAGCACCAGAGGGTTAACGAAAATGTAAAAGACCCAAAACGACCAGGAGGAGAACAGTAGAATAAGAACTGAACGTAATGAATCTAAGCAGGAACACTATTCAGAGAACGGTCAATAATAAAGGAGAATGGTGTCTATTTTTTGTTGCCCTTTGTGCCATTGACGTCATATGCCAGAGAGAGATCGAGAGAGATAATCTTTTTTAAGAAACACCGCCCGTCTTCCTAACGTGTTCGTAGCGCGTTGGACTACGGGTGACTAGCTCTCTGTGAGTGCGGGTTAAATTCCGTGGACTGGCAGAAAAGCCCCAGGTTCCTCAGATTTACGGTGTTCGTGGCACCGAACCGAAGGGTTACGATGTACATCGCACCGAGACGAAGAGCTGAAAGCTCAAGTGCTTCCGATCAGGAAAAAAATAAGAAACACCAATTCCTTAAAGGGATGACAAATTATGAAGTTTTACAATTATAGTTTAATAATTCTTTGAAAATTTCATATTTTTTATTATTTAGACAAGAAACAGCAAAACATTACTAGAAGAAATGGAAAAACTGAGAAACGTTCATGATTACATCAATTAATTCATTATCTTAATTTCAATATAATTTTGATTATTATGATGATATTGAAAGGCTGGCAAAGTATTAAGAAGAATAACTTTTCTTCTTGGCTAAATGTTAATAATATTAACGTGCTCTAAAAATATGTTTTCTTTGTTGCATTCATTTTCAGAATTCACTTCTTTCCAAATACGTAAAAACAAAGTATTGTGGTTTTACAAAGTACAACAATAATATACAGTGACGTTTACCCGTGTTATCAGTTATAATAGGAATATCATCATAGCACTCCGGACACGTCAATAGGTGCTCCGTACTCCGCGTCAACAAATCCAGCAGCGTCCAGCACCCCAGTTCGATGTTGATTAATCAATCTCTTTACATATTTTGTATGTTGTTCTATTCGGGCTTCACCAATTGGTTTATCCAAAATGCCTTTATCAAGTAAAGGATAGAAAAGAAGAGAGGAAATTCAGACTTCTTACACGGCGTTAGGACTAAAGATAGTGCAAATGCTACGAAACAAAACAACACTATCTTTGTTATGTTCCTTATATCGTATAGGAAAGACATGAGACATTACATACTCTAGCTAATCCTAACTATGAAAGTCAAATGTGAGAGAATGCACCAGCAGCTAATTAGGGCATTCATTGTTCTTCTTCTTCTTCTTCTCTTCTTAACTTCCTTTGAAGCATTACTTATTTACTTACTTAATCCCGTCATGCCTAGTGACACATGGGGCTTCAGAAAGGACTTCCATGCTCTCCTGTCCCGTGCAACCTTCAGCGCGAGCCCCACGTCAGAGATGCGGTGTCCAGTTCCTCTTCCATCATGCGCCTCCATGTTGTCCGTGGTCTGCCTTTCTTTTCCTTCTGGTGTCCAAGTGAGGGCTACCCTTGCAGGCATTTCTTGTCTCATTCTCATAACATGTCCGAGCCATTTCCATCTTCTCTTTTTGAGTATGTCATTCATTGCCTCTTGTTTTGTATCTTGGAGTAGTTGGTTATTGGATATTTTTACTGGCCAAAAGATTCCCAAGATTCTGCGAAGACAAGAGTGGTGGAAAACTGACAGCCTGCTAGTATCTCCTTTGGTCATCCTCCAACACTCCGATCCGTAGAGCAAAACTGGCAAAACAATGCTTTTATAGAGTTTAAGCTTTGTGGTCCTGTTGTAGATTTTGGACTTCCGTTGAAGCATAAGGCATCTAAATACTTTCTTCGATCAGATCTGTCTTGCTCTAGGCAGCTTTGTTTATTTCGAATCATTCAAAAATCTTGTTCATGTTTCTACATTTAGTTGTCATGTCTCTCTAAGTCTTCCCTTACTTCTCTTGTCTCCCTGATTCCATTTCAGTTCAAATAAAAGCAATAGTCCAACAAAACAGCAGTAGGTGCCCACAACAAGTGAACTTATTTATATTGAAAGTTACACACATTTCTGGAAAATAAAGGTTCAAGATAATAGCTATCTTTTGCCGAAGATTTTGTTGTTGTTTCATATTGCGTTTTTAAAATATACAATAAAACAAAAGCCAGAAAAAAAAAAATTTTCGTTAAAGTTTATGTGTATTTTGCTGGTCTTTTCTTGAACAACTAAATGCGGCATAGAAACGTTTTATATTGAAATCGTTGTTTTTCATCTTCATCTTGTTCTTGTGTCCTGAAAACGGAATCTATTTTGCTGTGTCGCAACTTTACTATATGGACCTTTCAGTCAGATATAACCTTTCACAAATGACATTTTGGGACCGAGTTTCACTTCCTTCTTAGTTTCACAATGTCTTAATCAGACTGTTACCAGGCTTCCTAATTGGTGGTGGAGTAAGGTCTTGGTCAAATCGGGTTTGCTGACATTTTTGTAAGTGAGGGCATCTAATATGTCGCGTCTTCTTCTTCTTCTGCGTTCTCACTAGATTGGGATTTCGGATTCTCTAATAAAGGCAGTCGTCTGCCTCAGATTATCAGCCACTCCATACAGTTTGTCTTGGACGTTGGTGTAAGTGGGCCACCTCTTTATTCTCAGGTCTGCATACTGGGGGCAGTTCTGTATGATATGTTCTGTTGTTATACTCGTCAAGCCACAGGAGCACAGGTCGTTGGTGCCTATTTTGAATTTAGTGTATAGGTGGTGTCTCATTCTGTTGTGACCTGTCTGGAGGCGAAGTATGGCTGTCTGGTCCCTTCTGGACAGTTGGTAATATCCATCACTCTTGTTGTGTTTTGGGTGTTCTATATCCCATTTTGCTTTGTAGTGCCCTTTGACGATGGTTTTTACTTCTTCATAGCTAACCAGGCTGCCATCTTGGGGCATTCCGGCCTCGTCTTTAGCCAGTCCGTCAGCATCTTCATTCCGCTTGATCTTGCAGTGTGAGGATATCTACTGGATTACTACCCTTTCAAAATCATGGGATAACTATGCTAAGGTTGACCTGAGATCACTTAGTTCTGTGTTCCTTTCAGATTTCAGTTCTGAGATAGCAGACAACGCCGCGTCAATCAAAAGCACTATTTTTACATGTATTTGGTTCATATTTTGTAATGCCATTTTTGCAGCTGCACTGATGGCCTCTACCTCAGCCCTGAAATTGGTTGAGAACTTGCCAGTGGCCAGAGCTAAGGTTAGTTCTACTCCATTTTTTAGTCTGAGGACAACTCCCTTCTCCATTGTGGGTGCATTGTAGCCGAGCCATTCGTGATGCATGTGTCCATTAGGCCATTGGGTAGTTTTCGTTTATGTGTTTTTCTGCGATGAACCTTCTCTCCAGGTCTGTCTGTGTTCCTTTCTTGCCAATGCCACTTCTTTCTTCTGAGATACTGCATGCCCAGGGAGAGAAGGTGCTGGATGGTTGTATGTGTCTTCGTTGAGCCAGTGCCAATATTGGGTCTTTGATATGTGGCATCTGATTGATGTTACATCTTTCTCCATTCAGGCGAACTTTACTCCGATTTCAGAAGTACTTGTAATTTACATCCCCAAAACCAGAATCAAGGATTTCTGTTAAACCACTCCGTACCCTGTGCATATCGATCATTTTTGGCAAAAGCTGGTCTTGAACTGCGAAATTTTTACAGCAAGTTGTGACTAATACAGTGTGTTATCAACTTCGCTACCAGCGACCCCATTTGCAGACCCTTATGCCATATAACAAATTTCTAATTAATTTTGCTCGGGCAGTGACTTTCCAGCCTATTCTTCTCAATTCTTAGCTGCCATGTGTTCTGTTACGTGCTCAAGTTGAACACGAGACCTACGTTTTATCGTCCGTCTTCGATAGTACTAGGAACTCGATCAGGATTTCTAAAAATATTCATAGGAGAAATGAAACAAATAATTTCCTACAAAATATTTTCACTATCTTCTAAATTACATCTGGGATCCTAGCTGGTACTTCGGAGTTAGTGCACTGCCGCTGAGATATTTTTATGTAAGAAAGAGATCGCAGCACACATGGTTACTCCTCGAAGTGCAATGATGATCATTCTATCAATCAATCAATCAATCAATTATGCCATCTTAATCAAATTGTCTAATCCGTCAAATCACTGTTCAATCATGAAGCTCCTCTACCAACTGTGAAAGATAATTTTCTTAATTCGGACAGGGCAGTCTCAGTCCATGTCTTCTCTGGGGCCAACAGGTAATGAACATCGTTGGAACATAATTTGTTCGCTAATGATCTCGTTAGAATCTAGAGGAAATCTCGTGCGGAAAATAGGTGGCTGTGGCGCCGATGGCATGATCAGATCTAACCAGAAACGTTGCAATAACAACTCATTAATGAAGTCAAATACAAAACTCAATAGAAATCGAGCTTGCTTCAAAAGTTGACGTGAAGTTAAACAAATTGTGCCTTAGTGAATCTAGAGTTGTGTCACGAGTGTGGGTAATTTGTATTATCATAGAGCTTGTATTGTGTTGTGATCAAATATGCATGATTTGTATTGATTGCATGATTTGCATGATGCATGCGTGTATTATAATTGAGCATGATTTGGGATGTGATGGAACAAGGTTTGGAATGTGATGGAACAAGATTTGGGATGTGATGGAGCAAGATTTGGGTTATGATGGAACAAGATTTGGGATATATGATCAACAGCATTTTATACCTACTTTGTGTTACCAGAGCCAAACATGGACATTGAGCAAAGCGCAGTCACAAAAATAACTACATGTGAAATGCGTTGCCTGCGAAAAGTTACCAACAACACAAGAAAAGACAGAATCACTAACATCAGCATAAGAAAGATAGTTGGCACAAACCCGTGCTTGAATTACATTGAGAAACAAAGAATGAAGTGGTTTGGCCACTTAATAAGAATGCGTCCAAACTCCACAGTATACAGTCTTCTACAACAGAACATCGGGAAAGAAGGCAAGAGGAAGACCACGGAAAAGATGGTTAGATGGCGTAGCAGAATCCTGTGAAAGAGCAAAGATAACAATCACACAAGCCACCAGAACAGCGAAAGACAAAAACAGAAAACCACGACACTGGGCAACAACCCGGTAGCAGTGTGACGACAAAAAAGAAGAAGAAGGATCAAGATTTGGGATATGATGGATGCAAGATTTGGAAGTGATGGAGCAAGATTTGGGATGTGATGGAACAAGATTTGGAATGTGATGGAGCAAGATTTGGGATGTGATGGAACAAGATTTGGAATGTGATGGAACAAGATTTGGAATGTGATGGAGCAAGATTTGGGATGTGATGGAACAAGATTTGGAATGTGAGGAAGCAAGATTTTGTTCCCGAGCGTTACCGGGGCCCAAATTGGGGTGTAAAGATTAGAACCACTGTAACCTGCCGTAAGAGGCGACTAATGAGGTTAGGTGTGGGGCTAGCTACCCCACCCTGTAAAAAAACTAGATAGCTACAGAAACCACAACCAGGAAAATTCATAGCTCGTCACCCGAGGAAGAAGAAGGACCCTGCAAGGAGAAGATCTGGAAAAGATGGCCTTGGATAGGCGAGCTTGGAAGGCCTTGGTTGAGGACCTATGCCTTCCTTGGGGCAAAGGTGTAAGAAGAAGAAAGAAGAAGCAACATTTTGGGAATGTGATGAAGCAAGATTTGGTAGATAATCGATTAGATTTGGGATGTGACGTGAGCACTCTTTATACGTTCCATAGTTTGCCATTGCTTTTGAACTTGAGGTCTATTTTTACTGTTCGTAAAATCCTACGAAACAAATTTGCTTCCATCTGTCCGCCACTTATTTAAACCAGGTGCTCTTGGATTGTGTCAGTCACTACCTGCTAAGCCACAGACGCTATATATATATATATATGAGTAATATGGGAACACTAATCGCCACAGACACCTATATATATATAAAATGATATATGAAGTAACATGGGAATACTAATGCCACAGACGTCTATATATATATTATATATATATAAGTAACATGGGAACACTAATCGCCACAGACGCCTATATATATATATATAGCCATATATAACATGGGAATACTAATCGCCACAGACGCTATATATATATATATATATATATATATATGAGTAATATGGAACACTAATCCACAGACGCCTAATATATATATATATATATATATGAGTAACATGGGAATACTAATCGCCACAGACGTCTATATATATATATATATATATATATGAGTAACATGGAACACTAATCGCCACAGACGCCAATATATATATATATATATATATATATATATGAGTAACATGGGAACACTAATCGCCACAGACGCCTATATATATATATATGAGTAACATATGAACACTAATCGCAGTCCCCAATCTGTGGATTTTTGACAGATGGAAGATATCACTCTAAGTAATTCATTTCCGAAAATGTCCAAGTCTACAAGCCTTACTATCTTAACCAGTGAAATGTCTCCATGCAGTGGGTTACGTTTCACTCAGAAACACAATGAAACTAGATAGCAATCTACCTCAACAGAAAAAGGGTAGTGGGCATTTTACATTTATTATTAGTAAGGATGTTAACCTTAGGACTTAAATGTTCTTCTTCTCTTCATTTCTCTTGAAGTATAAGATAAAAAATGTTAGTGTATTTATCCTATGGCCAATATTAAAAAGTTAATTTCATATCCTTTACAGGACTTTGCGAATCCATCCCAGCTTTTTAATGCTGTTTATGATTTTTCTAGGCATTATTACGTTCAGTAGTTTGTCATTACTTTTTGAACGGGTGGTACCATCGTCCTTTTTGGGAAAATCCACGCGAAACAATTTGCAACCAAACTGCCCACAGCGCGATTCGAACTCAGAACGTCGGGTTAATAGACCGAGTCACTATCCCCTAAGCCACAGACGCTACCTGGCCAATATTGCATGGCCAATAACAGCAGCTAATGAGCCGTAAGTCATAAAGACGAAGATGAAGTGTCTTAGAAGATCTGCAGGTGTGACAATAAGACACTCAATTAGACATTAAGAAACAGAAGAAGACTGGATGTGAAACCAGTAATACATTCATAAAAGAATAACAGATTAAATGGTTTGGACACCTGCCAAGAATGCCACTATATCGCCTAGAACAGAGAGCCACACAGAAACAAATATAACGAGTACAAAGCAAAAAGAAGACCACGCAAAAGATGGAACGACGGAAATCAAGAACAGTCTTACGAAAATGAATATCAGCTTACAAAGTACCTTCTTCTTCAAATGCTCCATATCGACCACTTGTCAACCACTCTGTGTGATTTATATGTGATCTGAGCCCAAGAGCAAGTGTACGTTGTGCCAGTTATGCGCCTTCAAGTAGACCGACACATCCGATTTCTGCGCTGCTTTTTATTTACTAGGCTAGCATCCCTAGTACCTACATTAGTCGTCTCTTACGACATGCATTGTAGGTCGCAGGGGTGCTGTTCTTTGCTTCCCTTACGGGTCCCTACACCACACTGGCAAACAAAGTGCCTCAAAACAAGCACACACAAGATCACAACGTCCCTCCCCAACACTTCTTTAAAGAATTAGATGGTGGAAGAAAAGAAGAAGAAGTGCATCTATATCTTTAATTTATTTAATGATATATTCCTACTGCAATTCATTGTTTCGAGGGCCCTGATATTTAATATTTGAGAACTAAGTCCACACTGACTGCTAAAATGACTAATGTTGAGGTGTTGAATGAGATCAAGACACAGAGACAGCTTCTCATCAATATATGAAAGAGGCAGTCATAATTTTTCGGGCATGTGATGAGGAGGGAGGTTTAGAACACACTGTGACAACCGATAAAATCGAAGGTAGACGAGATAGAGGAAGACAGAGAGATACAATTTTGGATATCCTGACTTCATGGCACGGTAGAACGTGAACATCTGAGTTGATAGCAAACACCAACGACAGAGATTTGTGGAGATCCATGACCACGTACGCCAGCCGGCACCTGGTGATGATGGTCCACACTGAACATCGCAGACTAGCTGAGGTTCCACCAAAATGTCATTACCAAGCAAAAGATAAAAAGAAGAGAAGAAAATTAAACTTCCTTTACGTCAGACATAACATATACAGTCAGACAATACTACTTCTACTTCGAACGCTCCATATCGACCACTTTTTAACCACTCTTTATGATTTGTATGTAATCCGAGCCTTAGAGCGATTGTACGTTGTGCCAGTTATGCGCCTACAAGAAAGCCAGCACATCCGATTTCTGCGACGCTTTTTATTTACTAGAGTAGCTTCCTAGACCCCAACCTCAGTCGCCTTTACGACATGCCTTGTAGGTCGCAGTATTACTATTCTTTGCTCCCTTGCAAGCCCCAGCAACATACGTACGAATCAGACAATAAATTCCTAATGGCCCTAAAATGATACAGTTACTGCATAATTTAGACAATAAACATTACATAACATGTCAACATATACAACAACAAGTAATGATGATGATAATGATGATGGGGTGGTAGTTATGGTGGTAAAAAAATCAAAATAATAATATCAATTTAGTCACTAAAGTGGTATGGTCTTACCTCAGTCACTAAAGTGGTATGGTCTTACCTCACCAGCAGACGAGTTGTGAGTACTTCTAGCCAAACCAAACGTGAACTCCAGGTGGCAAAGTGAAGAACTTAAGAAAGTAATGTTTCTACTCCTACTGGATGGCACTGCGACGTGCGACAACTTTCTACACCACATGTTTTATTATACCGCCACGCGTTCATGTGGTCGTGGCAGTTGTAGACAAATTTGCAAGTCTAACAGCTGTTGCTAACATTTTCTGATGACTCTCTTCAAAGTAGTTTATTCTTTAAAGCATCTAAAATCACACAAAAATAAGCAAGAAAATGTGAATTAAGATCCAGTTGGAAATACACTGAACGAGTTGCCGACTTGACATGCAGGAACACAGGATACTTTGATATTAATAATTTGAAGAATATCAACATCATCATCCTCATTATCAAGCCCCATGTCAGCTGGCTATATTCTTCTAAACCAGGGTTTCCCAAAGTGGGTGGGTGTAACGGTCACCCCTAGTGGGCGCTGATGTGTTCTAGGGGGCGATAGTGAGTTCAGAGGAATTTGGGGGTTAGGGGTGTTCAGGTGATTAGGGTCGTTGCTCTAAAAGAAAAAATTAATCATAAATATTTAAAAATAAATAATCTTCGTAATTTTGCGCGATTGAATAATCATTTAAAATTTTAATTCTGCATTTTAATTCATCTTAGCCAGTCTTACACGATCCATATTTTCATTAATTTTCTATTTCGTGCATATAATCGTCTGAAAATTGATCATGTATTACAGAAATATATATCAATTTTCTATGTCAAAGAGAAAACAGAGCATGTATATATGTGGGAGGGGGCGTTGGCAGACTGTTATAATGTGGAGGGGGCGTTGGCAAACTTATAATGAAGAGGGGGCGTTATAAAATTGGTGTTGTGCAGAGTGGCCGGTGGGCCGAAAAAGTTTGAGAATCTATGTTCTAAACTCTCTGCCTCTTGTTCTAGATATGAGTTCTGAGAATGTTTTCACGCTGTGTCATTACGTTTTTAATTTTGTGTTGTACCGTGTCGAAACTTTCAACTATTATTTTCAAACATATTTGTATTATGTTTGTAGAAGTACATACAAATTGCATGAGTCGTCGTTATGTATTGACTCCGTAATCATGTTTCGAAATATATATATTAGTGGAACGTCTGGTCGAATAGTTTAGAGCGTGGATCCCATGCTTGAGACTCGGGTTCCTCCTCTTCGATCGTTCTAGGCCTGTTTTAATCATTCTCATTGTGATATATAAACAGCCAAACATCAGAACGTCATGTACGTGCACCAGCCTTCAGCACCTATTTGAGCTCAGTTGCTTATCCTTCGGTGGGGTGTTCGATTTCAGCCAGCTTTTGATTTACTAGGGTGAGCTTTCCTTAGGGTTCGATCAGCTTTGCCGTATTTTTGGGCTTTGTGATCTACGCCGGAACAGTAAGTTACGCTATTTATGCCCGTTCTGACTGAGAAATATTTCTCGGGGCTTGTAAGCTTATCCTCGGATGGCGTCTTACTCGTATAAAACACCGTGTAAAGTATCGGCCTTCGTCAATGTTCAGACCCGAACTTCCTGTCTGATCCGTGCATTGTCGGCCTTGCTTTACCGTACATTTTGAGTTTGATCCGGAGAAGGAACATTCTCAGCCTTTTCTAGACGCGCATTGGTACGTGGCAATTTGCAATTAACCTCGAAGCACTGGCATGGGGCCGAGTACAAACAATGTAGAGGGTCGTTTCAGTCGGCACTATAAGCGTAACTGAGGATTTTGCGCTCGCCGCCATCACCCGCCCCAGTTATTCCGGGGATGTTAGTTACGACTGCAATCGAACCTTTCCCGGTTGCCCCAAGGCTGGCAGTTCCGTTAGGCATCACCAACCTCAGTTCTTCCGGGGATGTTAATTTTTAATCGCACAGTACCTTGCACGGTTTTCCCAGGGCGGGTAGTTTCGTTATGCACTAATCGCAACTTGTTCTTTTGCGCTCGCAAACCTTGCCCAGTACATGTATCTGCACCAGGCTACCGATGCGGGGTCAGCTGCAATCTTCTCTCGCACCAACACGAGGTTAGACTTTTATTCGTTATGGTCCTTCTTATTTATTCTGCCGACGGGCTGGCAATGTTTGCCCTCCTCAGGGCTTCGAGCTTCGCCCTACGTGGGTATACGTTTGGTCACTGGATGCACCTCTCATCCATGTCAGAGACGTTTCGTTGTTACTTCTTTGCGTTCAGGGACTTGGGCAATATCTTGTTGGACATCGGTCAGAAGATTTGTGCATTTTGTTTGTATGTATCTTTATTGTATTTCCGTAACTGCACTGCTACCACTACCAGTAGTTTTCTCTCCCGATCCCTGCCCTCTTAGCCAGACCGAACCAGAGTCTATTTCCAGGGTCTCGCGTGGAGGTTGGGGGCAGGGTCTTGGTTAGCGCGCCCTCTCGCTAACCCTGGCTCATGTTACCACCATGACCTCGTGAGCCTTTGAATTGAACTCGACTGATTTAATGAGCTCATGGTTTCACCGTGAGACAGTGTGAACTTAGACATGCATGGCTTAATCTTGAGACAAGCATATGACTACTGGCAGGATCAACCAGATAGCTGTCATGGACGAGACTGAACCGACAATGCTCGGGGTAGGGAGACATCGCTCTGTGCAGAGCGGATCCCGACGTCCCCGGCGAAAATGCGAAATTGAATCGAAACGACCGAGCGCTCGCTTCCCACAGATTTGCCGGCAAGACTTGCGCCTCGCCAAGCAAAGAACGACACCATGTTACTACCTGCGGACCCACAAGCTCGTTGCGAGAGCCGGGCCTTTAACGAGACCACCGTCGAGCGTTTAAAATTTTAGACTGACTGCATCACATCGTGACCGAGAAACTCAGATATACGGACACACACACACACCACCAATAAGCGCAGGGGAGCGAGCGAGTCTTAATAGCAGACGCTACCTTGTCCCTTATTCGCTGGGAGCCTCGTTCGCATGAAAAAGCGAGGAGGCACGCGCAGCCGTTAGAGACTATGCACGCAATTGGTTATCGACACTGGGGAACCGCGTTCGCTGACTGGCTCGCCCGTCCGGTTATTTTCAAAACGGGGAGGCACAGTTTGCAGACGCACAACCCAGATAGACTCGGGTTCAATTCACAGTAACGTCAATTAGTATTTTATTCTGTCGGGGACATAGAGAGAAATTCTAACCTGAATAGTTTTGCGACGACTTCATTAGTCATTCGAAGATTACATTCCATAGGCTCATGTACCCCCAGTCCTACACCGGTCTAAAAAGCGGTATTACAGGTGGTGGCGAGTTTTTTATATACGAGTTACCTATGACCTCAGAAAATTGACTTCTTTCTCTAACAAAATCTACCTGGAAATTTTAAAAAGAGCTCCACTTATGCTGCTACCGTACTAAAAATTTACAGGAAAAAATAAATAAATCCATTATGCAAACCTCCCAACAATAAACTTTTAAAATGAGCTTTCATATGTCAACTTACGTACTCTAGTTGCGTAGTAAATGATGCAGAAAAAAATTTTCTTTGTTGGCAGAATAATTCTTCTTCGAAAGAACTATATCGACCACTTGTTAAATCACTCTGCGCTTTGTATGTATTCTGAGTATAAGAGCGACTGTACGTTGTGCCAGTTACGTGACTACAAGTAAGTCAGCACATCCTATTTCTGCGACGCTTTTTATTTACTAGGATAGCTACCCTAGACTCTACCTCAGTCGCCTCTTACGACATGCCTTGTATGTCGCAGTGTTACTATGTTTTGCTCCCCTTGCGAGCCCCAGCAACATACGGGTGAACAACATAATTAAAATATTATAGTATATGTTGGCAATCTTCTCTCTCTTTCTCTCGCGATCACCGATTAGATTGATGAATCAGATTTCTCCATAAATTCTGCTGTTGTTTTTAGGGACACCGTCCCTCTGTACAGCTTCTCATTTAGCTCTGTATTTTCCGACCAGGTTTCGAAAAGCATAATTTAAATATGAAAGTAGATGTTGGCCATCTTGAAAGACTTTAGTCATCATTAAGATGGGAGAATTGTGTCAGAGACTGTCACTTCTTTATCAGACTTTACAGTCACAAACGGAACTGCTAAATACCTATCCAATGACACAACTCTATAGTCTCTATGGACTGAACGAAGCTTACTGCTATAGTAGATACATTCTTTTTAAGCTTGGCCTGAATAAATACTGAAAAAAAACGCTTCTCTATACGATATAATTCCTCTCGTATCGTTATACGTTACATAGGGCCTGCAAGTAATTTCTCCATACCGCTCTATCCTGGGCAACTCGATCAATCTCATCCATGGAACTGATACCGACATTTCTTGCCTCTCTCAGCAAAGTTCGTTTCAGGGTCTCCTTAGGTCGACCTCTTTTTCTTGAACCCTTTGCATCCCACTTCAATGTCTGCTTTGATATTCGTTGATCATTTCTCCTCAAAGTGTGTCCAACATATCTCCATCTTCTCTTTCTTATAACGGTGTCACTAATGGTTGACCAGACATGTCTCTGATTTCATCACTTCTCCTGAATTCGTTCAATTTTATATTAATTATGTTTCGCAGACATCTATTTTCAAATGCATTCAACTTGCTTTCTATATCTTTAGTCATTTTCCAACTCTCACTGATATGAGCCGAGAATAATAAGGTTTGTGATTTGAATTCTGTGTTTTGTTACATTTTTTTTTACCTGAGGCACTAAATACGTGTTTACAGTCTATTTATTTACGATATTCAATGGCTCCGGTGTTTCACCTGGTTCATAGTACTCTGCATTCACTTGCTCCAAGTATATAAAATTTGCATCTATTAATATTATAAATATTATGATGGAGTTACAGACAGCTTAAAACTCAACAATACCACCGGATATCAAGCATTATCTCGGTAACCGATCATCAGTTAAACCTGCGACGTCTAATGGCAACAAGCAACAAATGACAGAAAGAAGAATGTTATTAACATTTCGCTGCCAGTGTTAGCAGGCGGAACAGGCATCGTAACATGTCCTGAAAGATTGGTGAATTGAGAAGCAACATTTGGCCACACCCAGTCGACCTAAAAACTAAGCTTTGTGGAAACATGGCAGACCTAAAGCTGACTACCCAGTTGGTGTTCCTCAGTAAACTAAGCGCATGACCAGCGATCGCTGAAGAAGAAGAAATATCTCTCATCATAGAATCGTATTTACTTGCAGGTCGTTAGACAATATAATACAGTGACAATGATGTCTGGTGGTCGAGTCCTGGAGCACATCCCTCGTGTCCTCTGTTTACTGAGACGAGCATCAACACTGACACCGACAACTTCATTTAGCCAGTCTGAGGTCAGACCTTATAGAGACATCCCTGGACCTAGAGGTCTCTACCGCGTTCCAATACTGGGAACACTGTTAAACTATGAACCTTTCAGTAAGTATGTTCTTCTCCACTTTTCAACTCCCGACGGAGCACATGTCTTCAACAAACTTCTTCCAGCTCATTTTCTCTCTTTTCATCTCATATTTTCATTGTTTTATAATACACATGGTAGTGTTAGGGAGGGGAAAGGGAGGGGGTACAGGAATGAATTAAAAATATGTGATGTTTTTGTCAAATCATATGTGATGAAGAAAATGAACATACACAAAACAATAAAGTTGTCCCAAAATATTACTATATCAAGCAAATGATACAAAAGAACATACACAAACAAAAGAACATATACAAACAATAGTGTACTATTTTAAAATACAAACGTCAGCTTTTTATAATCGGTTTTTTTTTGTTCTTTGTAAAACTACAGTATTTTGTTGTTACGTGCTTTGTCATTGCTATATAGTTTTACTGCAGTTTTTCTTTATGTCGATAATAAATATTGTAATAAATTCACGGTAATTTACTTTATTACTATAATATATATATATATTTTATTATTATATAATATAAAGATATTGCCTTGTTAAGTAGAAACAACCAAGATATGCAAAGAAAAACAGACAACTTGTCATCAATAGCATCAAAAGTTGGACTGCAGATAAGCTATGAAAAACAAATATAATTAAGACACCTATGGCAAGTAATGCAGATATCACACTGGAATCTAAAATGATAAAAATAACAGAACAGTTCACCTATTTACGTAGCAATTTTCATTGCACAGGAAATGTTAAAAAAAGATAGTATGATACGAATTGGCAAAACAACATCAGCTTTTAAAAGTCTAAATAAAATATGGAACTGCAGGTTGTATAGTATTAAAACTAATTACGAATTTTCAATTCAAATGTTGTATCAATCCTAACATATGCCTACGAGAGTTGGAAAATGACTAAAGATATAGAAAGCAAGTTAAATGCATTTGAAAATAGATGTCTGTGAAAAATAATGAACATAAAATAGAACGAATTCAGGAGAAGGGATTAAATCAGAGAAATGTCTGGTCAACCACTAGTGCCAACTGTTATAAGAAAGAGAAGATGGAAATATGTTGGACACACCTTGAGGAGAAATGATCAACGAATATCAAAGTAACCATTGAAGTGGGATGCAAAGGGTTCAAGAAAGAGATAACTACCTTAGGAGACATTGTAACGAACTTTGCTTAAAGAGGCAAGAAATATCGGTCTCAGTTCCATGGAGGAGATTGAGCGAGTCGCCCAGGATAGAGTGGTAGGGAGAAATTGCTTGCATGCCCTATGTAACGTATAACATTAGAGAGGAATTATTATTATTATTAATTTACTATATATTCTGACAGTCGTAATTTGAAGGTGTTTTCGTGCATCGACGGTAACTTATAAGGTATTCTGGCAACATTCTGGGGTCTATGTAGCGTAGAGATTAGGTGCTTGCCTTTCTTTCGCAAGGCACTCTGTTCGCTCCTCATCAAGGCATCGTGGTTATTGTTTTCAGAGATCCCTGATCTCAGTGTAGGTGAGATCGAGTTTCCAGTCCTATCGGAGACGGATGATAAAACGTATGTCATCCCGTGTTCTAGTTGATCAGGTAAAAGAACCCTTAGCAGTTCAAGAACGAAAAGAGCAGGATGGAAAGCTGCTGCTCGGGAAAATTCATTACAAAGAATTTACAAAATTGAAAAATTTCTACAAAATATTTTCACTATCTTCTTTGCTTTCGCAATATTTTCACTATCTTCTAAATTACAACGGAAACCGTCGACGGCTCTGCAGTTCGTGCACTGCCGCCTGTGTAAGAAAGAGATCGGAGCACACATGGTTACACACTGAAGTGCAATGATGATGGTCCTATCAATCAATCAATCAATCTAGTCCCTCCACTGTAACTTAAAATGTATTCTGGTAACAATAGTATGCACATATTTGAGTAAATCTACGTTAACTTGCCATGCATTCTGAAACTACTAATATTCTCATGTAGTAGTGTCTCTGTCATAACTTATCTTGTATCTGACAGCGAAGTTCACGGCAGAGAGCAACCATCAGCTACTTCAAGAAATGTGTGAGGTGTACGGACCATTATTCAGAATTCAGCTTGGTACCGATACAGTTATTGTGGCAGATCCTAAAGATATTGAAACAGTCTATCTGAATGAAGGCCGATATCCTATGCGTCCTAACCTTGGCCTCCGCGAGGTGTATACAAGACGATCTGGCATACCGTGTACGGACGTGGCATCACTGTAAGATATTATTATTATTAATATATTAATTTCGTATTAATTTAAGCAGCATGGGGTCTGCAATCTATTTATCCATACTGCTCTATCCTGTTCAATCTTTTCTCTTTAAACGGTCCAACATGTCTAGCTTCTTTCTCTCTCTCTCTCTCTCTCTCTCTCTCTCTCTCTCTCTCTCTCTCGCGCGCACTCACCGCTTAGACTGATGTACCAGATTTCCCCATAAATTCTGCTGTTGTTTTAGTGACTCGTCCCTCCGTACAACTTCTCATTTAGCTCGATATTTTCCGGCTATGTTTCGTTTCTCAGGCCTGCTAACAGTGGGCAGTCTTGCAATAGGTGCTCTGCCGTCATGTCCGCCTTCTCGAAGTGACACAGGCTAGTTGTGCCAATTTAAAATTTGTTGTAAAAGTGGGACATAAGTCTGTTATGGTTGGAACGGAGGCGAAATATGATAACTTGTCTGCTACGGGATTGCTTCTTTCATTAAAGTTTGTTTCAGAGTTTTCTTAGGGCATTCTTTCTATATTGAACCCTTTCTTGAACTTTAATGTCTGCTTTGTGATTTTTTGATCATTTCTACTATCTATGTTATCGTTGTTATTTCAAAGAAAAAACAGTCTGATACTTACACATTACACATCTTTTACACATTTACAGATTACACATTTAACATATTGATTTGTGTGCTTTCATATTTGATTTGACCATCATTGACAACTACATCTTTCGTTTACCAAATTTGATGTTGCAGGCAGGGCGAAGACTGGCACTCGGTGAGAAATCCTCTCAATAAAAGACTCGTCAAAGTGGACTCTGCTGCATATTACATCAACCCTCAGAATCTAGTCGCTGAAGACTTTGCCAACATACTTAGCAAGCAAAAGTTTTCTCCAGATCAACTGTCGGAGCTGTTCTTCCGGTTTGCGTCAGAGAGTAAGAACACAGGAACACGAACTTTAACATATGTAACAGATGATCTGAACTAGTACTCTCTGCGTAATTGTCAAAAAGCAACACTACCTCCTATGTTTAAGAATAGACAGTGTACAAATATTATGGGCTTCCGGATTAAACAAATTACTAAACACAGTGGCGGCTCGTGCTAATTTTTGTTGGTGGGGCCAGACACAAATGTTTGAAAAAATCATGATTTTGGTTAGGTTATATTTAATTTATAAAATAATAAATACCGTTACACATATTTTTGGTGGGCCCGGCCCCACTGACCCTTAATGACGAGCCGTCACTGACTAAACACAATACTCGAACCATGTATCCTTATTTCGTACGGCATCCTTTGCCTTGCCCAGCAATACGAGCGTTCTTACGAACATATTCATTGCTTCCGCTGTTTACCATGGGATTCTTTTTTTTTTAAAACTCCTTATTCTCATGTTTAAGAATACAGATGACATTTTCTCTCCCACCTTTTTCCCCGAACCCTCTTTTTCCCCGTAAGTACCATTTCTATGTTATTGTTTACTGAGGCGTGTACAACAACTGCAAGTATCAACTGCTTCTATTATCGTTGACAGTATGAATTCCTGCATGTACCATTTTTATGTTATTGTTTACTGAGCGTTCAACACTGCAAGTATCAACCGCTTCTATTATCGTTGACAGCATGAATTCCTGCATGTACCATTTCTATGTTATTGTTTACTGAGGCGTGTACAACAACTGCAAGTATCAACTGCTTCTATTATCGTTGACAGCATGAATTCCTGCATGTACCATTTCCATATTGACTATCTCTTGCAAAAAAATCTTCACAATTGTATGTCTTTTGCCTTGATAATAAAATAGCAAGTGCTATCTCCTTATCAGAGATAATACGCAATGAATCTCAATATCTCCGCATTCTGCTTAGACATTATAAGACCTGGGACCATCTCCAAATTTAAAGTTGGGCTCAATTTATCTCCATATTTCCTTTTTATTTTCATTGTCGTGTACTGGGCACAATTAATATTTGTTCAACATTTAATGTTTACTCCCCACTATGTCAATGTCTTTATCTTTAATAGTTCGTTCTAATTGTTTATTTTATTATGATTTTCTAGACAATGTCACACATTTTCCTTCTTTTATATATATATATATATATATATATATATATATATATATATATATATATATATATATATATATATATATATAAATTAAACTAATAAATGCTGGCTGTACAGTGTTACTATGAACATCGCAAAATTTGGATTGAGCAATTAACAATAGCAGTACAACATGGCCTGTGGTTTAGGGATAGTGACTCGGTCTATTAACCCCGACGTTCTGAGTTCGAATCACGCTGCGGACAATTCTGGAGATAGAACAAATTACGGAGTGAAAGGGATAAAAGAAGGAGAAACATAACCTTACAAAAAATTAAAGAACTAAAAACAGTATGGAATGAAACTGATAGGAAAACAAAAATCAGAATATTAAAAGCACGCATATTTCCAGTGGCAACGTATGGGTGTGAAGCTTGGACATTTAAAAAGGCAGTGAAAAAAAATATAAGTGCTTTTGAATATAAGTGTTACAGAAGAGTCATCCTTATATTATGACAGAGAATAGAACAAATAGATATATCCAGAAAAAAAAATGTAAAAAAAAAACCAAACTGGCTGATGTTACAAATAAGAATAAGAAAACTGAGGTATTTTATACAAATAAAAAGCACAAAGAGTTGGAGACGAACAATATGGAAGGTGGCATCGCGGCAAAGAGCAGAAGAGGAAGATCACGGCGAAGATAGATTAAGGATGTAACTGGTCTGAATTGAGCATAACGGTTGCAGGGGCGGAACATCTGGCGAATGAGAGAGAGAAATTTCGAATGACTATTAATTTTTAGTTGTTTACGTTTTTTGTAAGGTTATGTTGACTCCCATTAACAGAGGATATGCTTTATAACTGTTGCAGTATCACTGATGTTTATTACATTTGCAAATATCTACTACATTTATAGGTTTCTAGTATCGGAATTGTTTATACTAATTACATACAACATATATATGTTACAGGTATCGGGGTTGTGTGTTTCAATAAACGACTTGGCTTCTTAAGTGAGAGAGGAGACTCTGAAACCATGGATTTCTTGCAAGCAACAAAGGATGTTTTCTCAATGTTGCATAAATCATTTACTGGGGAGTCTATTGCGCACAGTTTGTATAGAAACAAGACTTACAGAAAATACGAAGACGCAGTCAATAACATTAGCAAGTAAGTCTTCATCTTCTTCTTCTTCTTTCGTGTTCAAGTCATTGGTTATGTTAGATCATCTTCTTCTTCGAACGCACTTGTCAAACCACTCTTTGTGATTTGTATGTGATCTGAGCATAAGAGCGATTGGACTTTGTACAAGTTATGCGCCTACAAGTAGGCTAGCACATCCGATTTATGCGATGCTTTTTATTTACTAGGGTAGCTTCCATAGTCCTCTAACTCAGTCGCCTCTTACGACATGCCTTGTAGGTCACTGTGTTACTATTCTTTGCTCCCCTTACGGTCCCCGACAACATATGGGCAGTTACATCATCAAAAGTGGGGTTTGCGCGAAGCCTTCAGTTTTCTCTCGTATATGCATGCATACATATATACAAGCAAAATCTTCCTCTTTGTTGAGTATCGTAAACTGTTATGTTTAAACAGAAAAATAAATTACTTTCACGACTCAAGATGGTGAGGGTTTACAGTGGCAACCCCCATTATACGATAACAAAGCAGCAATTGCATGAAAAGCAAAGAGACAATATGGACCAAAAAACCAGTAAGAACACTAATAAAGATAAGAAAATTGAAAATCTTATGTATCGAAAATAGTTGTGTAATTTGTAACTCAGAAAAATCTTTGAAATTCTATGTTCTCACTAGATTCTCAAACAAACACCTACGGCAAGCCAAGGATGTGCTAAATGAACAAGTCAGGAACGGAACTCTGAACTCAGACGAACCGAATCTGCTTCTATCCCTTTTTTCCGACAAAACCTTGCAGGAAGATCACATCGTCCAAGTTGTGGAGTCTCTCTACAGCGGGGCACAGATTCGTAAGTATCGTCCCTGTTTGGATTTTTGATCTTGATGGGCTTGATTTCAGTGGGGTAGGCGTGTTTTAGTTCCAGGGATGTTGATAGGCTTAATTCCAGTGATATCGGTGCGCGTTAGTTTCAAGGATGTTGATAGGCTTAATTCCAGTGATATCGGTGCGCGTTAGTTTCAAGGATGTTGATAGGCTTAATTCCAGTGGGATCGGTGCGCGTTAGTTTCAAGGATGTTGATAGGCTTAATTCCAGTGGGATCGGTGCGCGTTAGTTTCAAGGATGTTGATAGGCTTAATTCCAGTGGGATCGGTGCGCGTTAGTTTCAAGGATGTTGATAGGCTTAATTCCAGTGGGATCGGTGCGCGTTAGGACATTGAATGTTTAATTAATGGGTAGATAATATCATGGATGACTAACTGAATAGATATCTGGATCTATAAATGAATGATTGACGAAATGGATAGCCAGATGAATGTATGACTGGGCATATGGAGAAATGGTGAGAGGTTTGATTAGATGATTGGATAAATAGATGCATCGACAGATGTTAAGGTTGATAAACGAAAAGATAAATTGATTGATGAATAAACTTGTAACGTGAGTGAATGCAGGAGACCAAAGATTTAAAAATGGATTGATTCAGTGGCGGCTCATCATTAAGGGCCAGTGAGGCCGGACTCCAACACCAAAAATAAGGTGTAACGTGTATTTATTACTTTATACATTAAAATATATCCTAAAAGAAACCATGATTTTTCCAAAAATATATGTATGGCCCCACCAAAATGAATGGATAGATCAATGAATAAATGGATTTAATGACTAAAATACAGATGAATATAAAGAAAAAGACAGAATAACTTAATGAAAGATTTAAACACAAACTTTTTTTTCTCTTGAAGATTGCAGGATCTGTGCAAGCTTTATTTTATAATCTAGCTAAGCACCCAGAGAAACAAGAAAAACTGCGACAGGAAGTGAACTCTCTTATGCCTGTAGGTCAACCAGTAACGCTAGACGCATTAAACAAAATGCATTATCTGAAAGCTTGTGTTAAAGAATCATTCAGGTCAGTTCCATCATTTATATCGATTGCATTTTTAAAAAAAATACATTTTCTTGACTTTTATTTTGTCTAATTTTTTCTTCTCCGTAGTTTTCATAATCCGTTCATTGTTATCTTTTTGTAACGAACGTGGTACATATTTGTTTTATCACTATTATTATTATATTTCTTCGTGAGCGTCTGTAGCTTAAGCGATAGTGAGCTCGATCCAAACCCAAGCGTACCTGGTTTAAACTCCGTGGCGGTCAATTTGGAAGCAAATTAGTTTCATTTTATTTTTACCAACGGTAAACACAGACTTTGCCATTCAACAAGCAATGGCAAACTACTGAACGTATAAGCGTTGCCTAGAAATTCAACGAATCGTTTACTGTGGTTAATGGCAACGTCATGTAAAGGATATGCCAGATTTTCATTCAACTTTTCCCCTACCGTTATACGTTACATTAAACCTACAAGTACATCCCGGCAAGTTTATTTTCTTCTATGGAAACTAATCCAAGGTTTCTAGATTCTAAAATTCGTTTCAGGATTTTCTATGACGTCTTTTCTTTCTGGATGCCATTGCCTCTCACTGTAACGTCTACTTTGTAATTATTTGATCATTTTATTTCAAAGTATTCCCAACATATCTCTTTCTCGTTATTTGAACAATTGTTACTAGTGGTTGAACAGATATTTCTCTGATTTCATCACATATCCTGAAATTGTCTTATTTTTCTATCTTTCATATTAAATATATTATACATCTTTCTATTATATATCTATATATATATCCATTCGTTTATTTTCAATCTTGTCATGCCTTTCGTACCAAGCGACCCAGTGTGTATTTTTTATTTCTAATCTCTTCATTTCATCATGCATGCACTTGGTTTTTTAAAGATTTAACTGTGAAGGACTGACTTTATTTGAACCCGGTCTCGCCATTAAACTCAGATACTCTTCACATAAATAGAACTTGCTGAGAGTGTTGATGCCAAAACATGAACCTTCATTTGAACCCGGTCTCGCCATTAAACTCAGATACTCTTCACATAAATGGAAGGCTACTTGCTGAGAGTGTTGTGCAAAACACGAACTTCGTAACTCCAGCAACAATCCTAGCAATCTCCTGAAAAAATGCACTCCTGAACCTATTTGAACTCACGAACTTCAGCACGCAGGGCGAACTGTTTGACCACATCTCTATAAAGTTTCCATAGCTTGAGTGAGCATGTTTAGTACTTGCAATTTAAGTAATTCAAATTGAGCATGTATAGCATCATCAAATAGCTTGTCCTGAGGTGAACTTGGCCACCCTAACATTCATTCTGAATTTCTCTCTCTCATAGGCCTCTACAGCTGTCTTGCTCAAATCATCAGCTACATCCTGAATCCATCTTCTCCTTGGTATTCCTCTTCTCGTCTTTGCCAGGATGTCTCCTTCCATAATGGTCTTCTCCATCCCTTCGTGTTTCTTTAAATATTCAAAATACTTGAATTTTCTCTTATTAGTAGCATCAGCCAGTTTTCATTGATTTTGAGATCTTTCTATATAGATCTACTTGTTCTCTGTCCATGATAAACGGAGGACTTTTCTGTAACATTTATATTCAAAAGCACATATATGTTTTTCTACTGCTTTGTTAAATGCCTGTGTTTTACACCCATACATTGCCACTGGAAATATGCATGTTCTTAGTATTCTTAGCTTTGTTTTCCTATCAGCTCAATTCCATACTGCTTTTAATCGTTTAATTTTTTATAATACCATATTTGTTTTTCTTTAATTTCCTTCATCCCATTTCCATGTTTTGTTGAACCGATATATTCAAAACGGTTGTAATTTTATGTTTTTCTCTGTTGATAAAAATATTCTTTATCACGATTGCTATATCCGTTGTCATGATATTTTTTGGCCACATTTAGATATAGATGTTGTTTTTACCTTCTCTCTTGCACTTTCATTATTAATCTCTCAATCCCTTTTACACACACACACACACAACACACACACACACACACACACACACACACACACACACACACACACAATATATATATATATATATATATGGCCTTTTCGTCTTTACAGGCGGTCAATTGGCAAGTATTTTACTGTGACAACTTCTGAGTTTTCGCTTTTCTGTCTTGTCGTTCAGCTCATGCATAAGTCTCTTCTCAAAAGACTCGGCGCCCTTTCGCAATTTGGCTTTCTACACAACTCTGTCATCAGCTAGTTTTTCCCATGACCTATAGAAAAGTTTTTCATTGAAGCTTTGCAGACATTTTTATATCTGAGCAGTGGTCTGCCCTGGTGCCTCTTCCTCTCTCCGAAAGTTCATATAACAACATTTATTTTGGTATGCGATAAGTTTCCATTCTTCTCACATGTCCCAACCATCTTAGTCGTTTACTGCTGAGCATGACCATGATAGAAGGCAGATTTGCACGTTGCAGTACTTCAGAGTTGGTTATCTTGTCGTACCACCAGATGTTTATAATCGTGCGGAGACATCGAAGGTGAAAGATGTTAAGTCATCTCTCGTGTCTTGAGTAGGCTGTCCATTTTCTGAGCCATATAGTAAAGAACTAATTACACAGGCTCGATATATTTGAATCTTCGTCTGCAATGTTAGTTTTGTGCTGTCCCACGCTCGTTTTGATAGTTTACCGAATGTAGTAACCGCACTACCTACACGAGCGTTGATTTTTTCATCAAGAGAAAGGCTGGCAGTGACCATGGACCCAAGATAGCCGAATTATTTAACTGGTGTTAGATGGTTACCATTTAAAGTTAAAAATATATTACTCCATGATAAACAAGCTAACTCCATCTCTGTTGTTATTTCGTAGACAACTTTTTTTGTTAATTTACTTATATCTTGCTTGAGTAGAACTGTCGTTATACTTGTTTCTGTAGCTCATTCTTCCATTGGGACTATTCATGCTGTAAGTTTTCCCATTTTGTTGCTATATTTTGCCACTAAAACAGTTCTTATAATTTCTCTCTAACACAAATTTCTCTCTAGACAAAATATTATGTCTCTATTTCTATCATGTTAAAGTCATTGACCACATCATGTGTCCATCTTCTCCACTTTCTGGGAATATCTCCCTCCATAAGTTGACAGACAGTAAACAAGTGTTAGGGGATACCGGACAAAAATAAATGACCAAACACAGGATCCCACCCACAAACTTTTATTTCTTACAGCACCCATTACCTTGTCCTACATACGAGCGTTATTAAGGGTACAACCAACTATCTCTCCTGGTTCGAAGCCTGTGTGTGGTAATTTGTTTTTTTTTCAGAAACCTCTATAATAATATATAATACTTGACCACTGCCTATCTATGGATCATATTCATTAGCTCCGGTGCTTTCCCTGGGGTTCCGTAGGCAGTTATTTGATCAGTTGTACACAGTTAATTCAAGGGAGGCAGAAAAGCAATTTTGTTAAAAACAATCATAACTACTTGACAATAAGTAAATATATATATATATATATCTTATTATATACTAATTTGAAGAAAACTGGACAACCTATTAGAATAACAAGGTTAAAAAGTAGTAGATGTAAAATAGTAGAAGTAAAACTATAGACGTGTATAAGGGAAACAACTCGAATGGCGCAAAATTGTCACATATTATCTTGTATGTCTTATGCTGTGTTATAATCATGTCCAAAAACTTTGCTGCACGGAAGGTGCGGAGACAGAATGATTGATAAACTATGCATGCGCAACATTTTTGCCCTGCAAAAGTTATAAGATGGGTTGTAAGACAGACAGCGGACGAAAGAAGAATAAAAACTTGACACATAACCACATGTCATTAAAAAATCAACTTCAAAACTATCTATCATTTCTATGCATTAAAAAATCGTCAAAAGTTGGGTTTGTTTCTGCAGAAAACATCATGAAGAATGTTATAGAAGATATCACAAAGAACAATAGATCGCTTATATTCGAAAAGAGAATACATAAACTAAGATATTCTGACTATATGTGCTACTGTCAATATCGCAAAATATGATTGAGATCAAGTAATTGATGACAACTGTCAATATCGCAAAATGTGATTGAGATCAAGTAATTGATGACAACTGTCAATATCGCAAAATATGATTGAGATCAAGTAATTGATGACAAAAGAAGATGGAAAACAAAATCTATATGCTAATATAATATCTGACACTATGAAAACGAATACTCCAGTGCTATATTGATTCAATACTTATGTATGGTAGCGAATAATGGACAATGAATAAACAATCAATACGATCATTGGAAGCGAAAGAGATGTGGTTTTACAAAAGAATGCTGAAAATTCCACGGACATCGAAGAAAACAAATGATGAGGTTTTAAATCAGGCCTGCACACAAAGAAACCTTATCAAAAGAATAAGAATCCGACAATCAAGGTTCTTCGGGCATATAATGCGAAGAGAAGGTTTAGAACATTTGGTAACAACAGGTAAAATTCAGGGAAGAGAGATCGCGGAAGACAGGGGAAAAGATGCTGGATGGCCTGACATCATGGTTCGACACAAGATCGACGTCAGAGCTGATAACATGCACCAAACAGAGAGAGTTGTGGAGAGACATGATCGCCTACGCCGGCAGACATGGCACTTGAATGAATATATATATAATATTAATATATACAAAATATATACAAACAAATTATGACAACTGATAAAACAAATGAGAGCCGCTGTAGCGTAGTTGTTAGTGAACTCGCTTCGCAAGGCTGGTGGTCTGGGTTCAGCTCCCGCAATGTGCGTGGAATTTTTCCCGACCGCGACGGCTTTCAGGTCGACCCAGCCTCAACTGGGTACCAGACATGCTCTGGGAAAGTAAAGGCGGCCGGCGTGATGCTGACCACATCACCCATCGTGTGCCGACGGTCAATGAAAAATACAGGCCTAACACTGTATTGACCTATATACCACGAGGTATGAAAGGGTTCCTTTACTTACTTTACTGATAAAACAAATATGGTAAATTATATTTTTATCAATTCAGAATGATATAAAATTTGATCAGTTTTGAATATCTTGGTTCACTGCTAACAACAGATGGAAATGTGAACAGTTTTGAATATCTTGGTTCACTGCTAACAACAGATGGAAATGTGAACAGTTTTGAATATCTTGGTTCACTGCTAACAACAGATGGAAATGTGAACAGTTTTGAATATCTTGGTTCACTGCTAACAACAGATGGAAATGTGAACAGTTTTGAATATTTTGGTTCACTGCTAACAACAGATGGAAATGTGAACAGTTTTGAATATCTTGGTTCACTGCTAACAACAGATGGAAATGTGAACAGTTTTGAATATCTTGGTTCACTGCTAACAACAGATGGAAATGTGAACAGTTTTGAATATCTTGGTTCACTGCTAACAACAGATGGAAATGTGAACAGTTTTGAATATCTTGGTTCACTGCTAACAACAGATGGAAATGTGAACAGTTTTGAATATTTTGGTTCACTGCTAACAACAGATGGAAATGTGAACAGTTTTGAATATTTTGGTTCACTGCTAACAACAGATGGAAATGTGAACAGTTTTGAATATCTTGGTTCACTGCTAACAACAGATGGAAATGTGAACAGTTTTGAATATCTTGGTTCACTGTTAACAATAGATGGAAATGTGAACAGTTTTGAATATCTTGGTTCACTGCTAACAACAGATGGAAATGTGAACAGTTTTGAATATCTTGGTTCACTGTTAACAACAGATGGAAATGTGATGAAGAAAAGTAAAAGAAGAACAAATATGGCTTTACAGAAAATTAAACAACTAAAAACAGTATGGAATGGAACTGATAGAAAAACAACGATCCGAATGCTAAGATCATACATATTCCCAGTGGCAACATATGGATATGAAGCATGGACATTTAACAAAGCAGTGGAAAAACATTATGTGCTTTTGAATATAAGTGTCATCCGTATATCATGAACAGAGAATAGAACAAATAGATTTATCTAGAAAGAACTCAAAATCAAAGAACACTGACCAACACTGCAATTAAGAATATGCATTTGTAAATAAACTTGTTTCTGTGGGATTTTTACAAAAGGTAAAAATAGACCTCACCGTTCAGAAAGCAATGGCAAACTACAGAACGTATAAGTGGTGCCTAGAAAATCAACGACTCGTTTTCTGTGGGGGGATGGCTACGTCCTTTATGATATGTCACGATTTTCATTTGTAAGTATACGCTATGTGCCGCCTTTGACACGAAAGAAACAAACTAACTATTTGTAGGTAAACAAAGAAGTATTTTGGACATATAAAAAAAGACACGATGGTTTGGATAAGACCATAATAGAAGGATACATCCCTGCAAAGAAGAGAAGAGGAAGGCCACGGAGAAGATGGATTCAGTACCTAACTTATGATTTGAACATAGCTGTTGCAAAAGTCGGACATCTGGACATCTATGAGAAAGAACAATTCCAAAGGATTGTTAAGGTGGCAAAGCTCTGCTTAGGACAAGCTTTTTATGATGATGTGATACTGTTCCACATGTAAGGAAAGGCATTGAGTTCCTACCTCCTGAAATACTAGGGAGGAGAAATGTGAAGTGAAGTGACTTCATACTCTAAAGTTTGAAAAGGTTACTGAAAATTGTATTTTATGTTGTGCCAAGATATCAAGTTTAGACTTTCGACTTATATACTAATGCAGTTCTATATATTATTTTTGACGAACAAGTTTGCAAAACTTTGTTTGAAATCAACGACTGTTACATGACTCGAGTACTACTTTACGGCGATGGATGCAATGTTATAGTATGTTATGCGATCGAATTCATGGCACATTGGGCATTCCCATGCGTGATCTGTCCTCCGCTGCTGCAGCAAACTCAAAATCCATTTTCTCACCGTACTCATGAGAAGTGGATTAGTATACCTCGAAGACGACACTGTCTGGCATGTCCAAACTTAACTCATAATTCTTGGACTCGTCCCAGTGCCTAATGCTCGCCCATATCACATAAATGGGAGCGTACCGCACTGAAGACATCTGCGCTGTCCATACTTCTGCTCGCTCGGGGCATTATTTGCAAGAAAGTCTGCACACTCGTTACCCTGTACTCCAGCATGTCCAGATGTGTACAGCCAAGTCATTTTCTTGAGATGTAATCTCTATGAATGCTGTCCACCCATTCCTCGAGCAGACTTCCAGATTCAATCATTTGAAGCATTTGCTACCACCTGTGCAGCCTTCTACTTATGGTAAGGTTGTGGGGAGCACAGTGCCTTAGCTCTTTACAGCCTAGAGACATGATGATGATACAGGGGTTTATTCCTGCCAGCATGTATGTCTCCAGCAGGCTTAATCTCAAAGGAGGTGATATTGATCCTTGCTTCATTACACATAGAGAATTCTGTTTTCATGACGTTACGTAAGAAGATGAGGCACAGTTTAAGCTGCCGGTGTGTTTCGTGGTCTTGATGCAGCCAGAGAGAAAGGAGGTACTTTTGTGTCTCCCATACCTAATCAGAGACAAATACACAGAGAGATAATGATACGACGAAAGAGACACATAGAAATAAATCAAAAAAAGAAAAAAGAATTATATATATATACAGAGAAGCTACGGATTGAGACACAGGGAGAGACACATAGAGAAAGATAAAGAAAGATAGAATGACAGACATGAAGAAATCTGGAGATGCGAAGATACACAAATTAACACAACAAGAGAGAGAGAGAGTGTGTGTGTGTGTGTGTGTGTGTGTGTGTGAGAGAGAGAGAGAGAGAGAGAGTTTCCTGTGTCTGCCCTTTTCCTACGTATTTCATTCATCAATTATCTAATTTCTTTATTGTGCTAATTCAAGTCTCTTAACCGAGATGATAATAACTACACTGTATACGTATGTTTGTCATTTCAACGTCATTCTCCACAAATACGTCAATACCGCCCACCTACACCATATATATATATATATATATATATATATATATATATATATATATATATATATATATATATATATACATAACTTCGAAATAAACGGAACAAAAATGGAACTAACCGTCTTAGAGATATCAACATTAGGGCATTAAAGCTAGCTTGTATTAAAACAAACAACAAATTGAACTAATATAGTTGTATTTTAATAACAAGAATTCGATAAATTACATTATTTGTTTGATCCTAAGACGGATTTGGCAGGAAGATGCCCTTCCTAATTTCTGCACCACTAACTGGGGGTAACAAAAGCGGCTTTGATTCAAAGTAAATCAAGAAAATCACGAAATGAACATTAAACTATGTTTCAAAATATTGTCATTGTAATAGAATGCAATGCAGTAACGCCAGTAGTACCTATGTACTAATAGTACCAATAATAGACCTCTGTAGCTTAAGCGGTAGTGAGCTCGATCGCAACACAAGAGTACCTGGTTCAAACACCACTTCGGACAATTTGCATGCAAATTGGTTTCTGTGGATTTTTACGAACCGTAAAAATATACCTCATTTAAAAAAAAAATCCAGAAGCACTTAGTTGAAAGCTCTTCGGCTCGGTGTCATGGACATCGTAACCTTCGGTTCGGTGCCACGAACACCGTAAATCTGGGGAACCTGCGGCTTTTCTGCCAGTCCGCGGAATTGAACCCGCACTCACAGAGGACTTGTCAAACCCTCATCGTTCAAAAAGTAATGGCAAAGTACTGAACGTATAAGTGGTGCCTAGAAAATCAACGGCTCGTTTATTCGTGTAGTTGATGGCAAAAGTTCGGTAAAAGATATGCCACGATTTTCGATAGTTTGTGAACTGTGGAATGAGAGTTGAAAGATTGTGAGTGGAAATTTCATGTGGAACCCGTGTACGTCAAACGGGATACGAAGATGTTATAGATAGATAGATAGATTAGTACCTACCGATATTTATTAGTATTTATATTATAACTAACTTCCTTCTGAATTCTCTGAGCCGCGATGTCTATAAAAAAAGTTAATTGCATTTCCTTTACAGGAATTTGGAAATCAACCCTAGTTTTTTAACCCTGTTTGTGATTTTTCTAGACATTATTACGTTCAGTAGTTTGTCATTGCTTTCTGAACGGGTGGTGCCATCATCCTTTATTAAAAATCCACGCGACACAATTTGCAACCAAACTGTCAGCAGCGTGATTCGAACTCAGAACGTCGAGGTTAATAGACCGAGTCACTATCCCCTAGACCACAGACGCCACCGCCGATGTCTGTACCTGATTGAATATGAGAAAAAAATGAAAATTGTGGCATATCCTAAAGGACGTAGCCATCAACCACAGTAACAGTGATTTTCTAGGCACCACTTATACGTTAAGTAGTTTGCCATTGCTTTCTGAACGGTGAGGTCTTTTTTTACATTTTTGTAAAAATTCCACGGAAACGAATTTGCTTTCAAACTTGCCCACCGTGGAGTTTGAACCAGGTACGCTTGGGTTCATGCTCTAGCTCACTACCGCTTGAGCTACAGACGCTCACTGAATATGAGAATCTACTTCATACTCATTGTGATTTTTCTGACTTCTGGTATCAGATCTCTGGTTGTTGGGAAAATGTCTGACTCTCGCTTCAAGGGAATTTGGTTTGTTCCCCGCCTGGATCGCTGATCTCTGGGGTTGGGAAAATGTGCTTGACTCTCGCTTCAAGGGAACTTGGTTTGTTCCCCGCCTGGATCGCTGATCTCTGGGGTTGGGAAAATGGCTTGACTCTCGCTTCAAGGGAATTTGGTTTGTTCCCGCCAGGATCGCTGATCTCTGGGGTTGGGGAAAATGTGCTTGACTTCGCTTCAAGGGAACTTGGTTTGTTCCCGCCTGGATCGCTGATCTCTGGGGTTGGGGAAAATGTGCTTGACTTCGCTTCAAGGGAATTTGTTTGTTCCCCGCCAGGATCGCTGATCTCTGGTTGTTGAGGAAAATGTGCTGACTCTCGCTTCAAGGGAATTTGGTTTGTTCCCCGCCTGGATCGCTGATCTCTGGGGTTGGGAAAATGTGCTTGACTCTCGCTTCAAGGGAACTGGTTTGTTCCCCGCCTGATCGCTGATCTCTGGGGTTGGGAAAATGTGCTTGACTCCCCTTCAAGGAATTTGTTTGTTCCCGCCAGGATCGCTGATCTCTGGGGTTGGGGAAAAATGTGCTTGACTCTCGCTTCAAGGGAACTTGGTTTGTTCCCCGCCTGGATCGCTGATCTCTGGGGGTTGGGGAAAATGTGCTTGACTCTCGCTTAAAGGGGAATTTGGTTTGTTCCCCGCCAGGATCGCTGATCTCTGGGGTTGGGGAAAATGGCTTGACTTCGCTTCAAGGAACTTGGTTTGTTCCCCGCCGGGATCGCTGATCTCTGGGGTTGGGGAAAATGTGTTGACTCTCGCTTCAAGGGAATTTGGTTTGTTCCCGCCGGGATCGCTGATCTCTGGTTGTTGGGGAAAATGTGCTTGACTCTCGCTTCAAGGGAATTTGGTTTGTTCCCCGCCTGGATCGCTGATCTCTGGGGGTTGGGGAAAATGTGCTTGACTCTCGCTTCAAGGGAACTTGGTTTGTTCCCCGCCTGGATCGCTGATCTCTGGGGGTTGGGAAAATGCTTGACTCTCGCTTCAAGGGAATTTGGTTTGTTCCCGCCAGGATCGCTGATCTCTGGGGTTGGGGAAAATGTGCTTGACTCTCGCTTCAAGGGAACTGGTTTGTTCCCGCCTGGATCGCTGATCTCTGGGGGTTGGGGAAAATGTGCTTGACTCTCGCTTCAAGGGAATTTGGTTTGTTCCCCGCCAGGATCGCTGATCTCTGGGGTTGGGGAAATGTGCTTGACTCTCGCTTCAAGGGAATTTGGTTTGTTCCCCGCCTGGATCGCTGATCTCTGGGGTTGGGAAAATGTGCTTGACTCTCGCTTCAAGGGAATTTGGTTTGTTCCCGCCTGATCGCTGATCTCTGGGGGTTGGGAAAATGTGCTTGACTCTCGCTTCAAGGAATTTGGTTTGTTCCCCGCCTGATCGCTGATCTCTGGGGTTGGGGAAAATGTGCTTGACTTTCGCCTTCAAGGAACTTGGTTTGTTCCTGCCTGGATCCTGATCTCTGGGGTTGGGAAAAATGTGCTTGACTCTCGCTTCAAGGAACTTGGTTTGTTCCCCGCCAGGATCGCTGATCTCTGGGGGTTGGGGAAAATGTGCTTGATCTCGCTTCAAGGAATTTGGTTTGTTCCCCGCCTGGATCGCTGATCTCTGGGGGTTGGGGAAAATGTGCTTGACTTTCGCTTCAAGGGAACTTGGTTTGTTCCCCGCCTGATCTGCTGATCTCTGGGGTTGGGAAAATGTGCTTGACTCTCGCTTCAAGGGAACTTGGTTTGTTCCCGCCTGATCGCTGATCTCTGGGGGTTGGGGAAAATGTGCTTGACTCTCGCTTCAAGGGAACTTGGTTTGTTCCCTGCCTGGATTGCTGATCTTTGGGGTTGGGGAAAATGTGCTTGACTCTCGCTTCAAGGGAACTTGGTTTGTTCCCTGCCTGGATCGCTGATCTTTGGGGTTGGGGAAAATGTGCTTGACTCTCGCTTCAAGGGAACTTGGTTTGTTCCCCGCCTGGATCGCTGATCTCTGGGGGATGGGGAAAATGTGCTTGTCTCTCGCTTCTAGGGAATTTGGTTTGTTCCCCGCCTGGATCGCTGATCTCTGGGGGTTGGGGAAAATGTGCTTGATTCTCGCTTCAAGGGAACTTGGTGTGTTCCCTGCCTGGATCGATTGGGATATTGTTCCAGAGATCCTTGATCTCAATGTAAGTGATATTGTGTCCCTGGTCATATTGAATCATATTTGTGTTCAAGTTTAGTACATAGAAGCAGGGCCATGTCGTACTACGATACAGAGAGGCGGCCGCATCAGGTGGAACCGTAAGAGGGCAGCATAAACAGCGATATCAAAATACAATTTGGGCCAGTCAATAATTAAACATCTTGACGCAACGATTTTCTATGTTGGTCTATGTTATTCCGATATTAATGTATACGATTTAGTATTCTTACATTTTATCCAGTTTTTAAAAAAAAACCCCACACTTGAAGATTATTTTTAAGTAAAAACATTTAAGAGGCGGCTTTTCGGTGACTTGCATCATACTGAGAAAATATACCGCACGGCCTTGCATAGAAGAACACTAAAATTGATGTTGAATTTATCTAGCGATGTAAGAAGTTTGGAATCACATGTTGTACAAGCACAACTGGATACCTGGGAGAAGAACGAGTAGTGTCTTCAACCAGTATGTAATGGTAAACATCAGCATGCACACTTTACAACATCTTTTTGGGTAGACTTAAACATATGGATCCAAACGGAATGCTATGACGTCCGTTCAGTAACCAATAACCTGGTGTGCGCATACATCTCTGTACTCTAGTTTGTATGTAACGTAGAGGATTAAAGCGCCTTATTGCCGAGAAGAAGATTTTGTTTTGTTTATATCAAAACGTGTAGGCCAACAAACATAAAAAAAACGGTGAGGAGGGAAGGATTGACTTCATTGCACCAGGTTTCCCATATCCTCCGCCCCTGTCGGCAGAGATCGCATGCCATCTACCGAGAGTATTTCACAAAGCACAAACCCGTAGCTCCTGCAACAATCCTAGGAATCTCATGAAAAAATTCCTTGTGTATCTCGGTTCGAATTCGAACCCACAATCTTCAGTACGTCATGCTAACACCTTTTTTAGAATTCAAGTTTCCTGCATTCGAACATTATATGGAACAAATTAACAACTAAATAAAACACCGTATAAACCATTACATATCATTGGAAGAAAGGGAAAGAATCAAAGTACTCTTGGTTGCTTGAAGAAATGGTAGAATTAAGTACCAGCTCTTGACAAATATCTTAACATCTTGATAGGTCGGTCTGGTGCCAGATTGAGTTAATTTCTACCCTTGTCTTGCCAGTTCGCCATTCTCTTTATGTCCAATAACGTCTCAATGGGACGAAATTCAATGAATGTGGTATTTTTCTTTAATGTTTTGTTTATCTCAATTTTTGTTATTTCTCCTGCTGGTAACTTATGTTATGTATAATAATAAGCAGCGTCAGTAGTAGTAGTAACACATTGTGTGTGTGTGTATGTTCATGTATGTGTTTATGCTTATTCGATTATCTTATATATGTATGTGGGTGTATGTATATATATTTATAATGTGCCTGCGTTTATGTGAAAAGTTTATATACTCGTACTATCATCATCATCGTTCAATAACTTGACTAAACAAAACTATTTCACACTAACAAACAGTCTTTGGAAATTTCTCTCTCATAAGCCAAATGTTCCGTTTCCGTTCTTGTCATGATCAAATCGTCCACGACATCTTGAACTCGTGGTCTTCCACTTCTCCTCTTTGCCAGATACATCCCTACATAATCGACATTCCTAACTATTCATGTTTTTCGAAGTGAACAAGTATTTCATTTTTCTAATTGTGACTTCTAGAAGATTTATATATATATATATCAGTAAACCTCGTTAACACGAACTCGCTTAACACGAACACCCGGTTAACAAGAACACAAATGTGGTCCCGTCATAAATGTCTATTTCTTATCAGTAAATAACACGAATTTCTGTGTACCACGAATCACGAACTGTATTTTAGTCCCTCCGCCAATTTTATCTCATTTAACCCGAACTTCCAAAGCTTCACAATGTTTGTTGTCACCTTAAAGCCTTTCATTGTTAGTGATCGGAAAGGTAACACTAACAGTTTCATTTACCTGTGGATGTCCAGTTTGTGTAAAAGGAATGCCCTTGAGTTTGAGATAGACGGCGAGATAGGTGAAGACATTAATATGTACACAAAGCATTTTCGGACAGCGGGAAAAAGATGAATGCGTCCCCGGAAGGTGCGATATCAGATCTGTCGGAACTAAATTCGTCGTTTCCAGGATTCGGTTACATCGTAGAAGCTCTGGGTACTGTATTTTTATTACAGGTACGAGAATTTTATAGCCAGAACACCCAATTAGAAGTAAAGTATGTTTTTGGGCAGGAAGGGGGGGGGAGGAGAGAAGGGAGGAGGAGAAAGTGAAAATGAAAGTGAAATTCCAGTTGATAACAATCTGGTGAGAAAATGTTCAGATAGGACGGAAAGTTAGATAGTCAGTTGAAGAGTCATGTCTAAGAGGAAGCAGACAGGTATAGATCTGGAAACAAAACTAAGAATTCTAAACGAAGTAGACCGTGGTGCATTGAAGAAAAAGACAATTGCTGAACAGAATGGAATTGCCAAGTCTACCTTATCCACAGTACTTAAAGACAGGGAAAAAATTCTTAATGCTGTTGCATTAGGTTCCGGTAACAAATCTAAGCGACTTCGTAGTGCTAAGTACGAAGATATCGAAACGCTACTTCTAGAATGGTTTAACCATATGCGCACTTCCAATGTACCTTTAAGTGGACCTATTATTCAGTCAAAAGCAAATGAGATTGCCAAAAATTTGGACATTCAAGATTTCAGCTGTTCCGCTGGTTGGCTGTACCGGTTCCAAAAGAGACACTCAATTTCATCAGTAGTGATTTGTGGTGAAGCAAATAAAGTTAATGAAGAATGGGCAAACAACTGGTTGCATGGATTTTACGGAGTGAGAGAAAAGTATGCCTCGTGTGACGTGTACAATATGGACGAAACTGGACTTTTTACAATCTTTTCCAAGTCATACCCTCGGAATAAAAGGTGACAAGTGCCATGGTGGAGCGCGCAGTAAACAACGTCTAACTGTTGTCCTTGTATGTAATGCAGACGGCAGTGATAAACACCGCCCATGGGTGATAGGCAAGTCCAAGAAACCACGTTGTTTTAAAAACATGAACATGGATACTCTACCTTGCATCTACTCTCACCATAAGAAAGCTTGGATCGACAGCACATCATTTCGTAAGTGGCTTCTTCATTTCAACAGTCGAATGGTGGCTCAGAATAGGCATGTTCTTCTGACAATGGACAAGTGTACGGCCCATAAAATACATGATCTGAACTTAACAAACGTAAAGGTTCAATTTTCCCCCCCCAAATGCAACAAGTCTTCAGCCTTTAGATCAAGGAATTGTTGCTCTTATGAAGAGTGCTTATCGCAAGCGACTTGTGAGAGCTGCAATTCGCGCTGTTGAAAACAACACGATAACCCCAAGTTGGAGTGTGCTCGATGCAATAAAAGCTATCGCTGTCTCCTGGGAATCTGTGCCATCAAAACACTTGCAGAACTGCTTTAGCAGAGCCTGGAGACATAGCAACACTAATCCTATAGAAGAGTTAGATGGTGACATCGACACCACCTCTCATGACGAATGGGATATTCTTCAAGACGTTGCAAACCCTGGAGTTAGTTTTGAGGAATTCATTAGTGCAGATGACGATGTTGCCGTGTGTTCTCCAGAGGAATCTTATGTACATGTACAAGCAGTTGTGTGTGAGGTGCAAGAAATATCATCAGAAGAAAGTGATGAAGACAATAGTATACCGTCCACCCGCCAGGAAGTGTTAACGGCCTTGGACACTTTAGAACGGTTTGCTACAACAGCTGAAATGACCGCTAGGTTTACGGAAGCTATACACACAGTTGGCCGTGAAGTTACTATGCACTTTCGCTCCCGTCTGCAACAGCGCAATATACAGGAATTTTTCTGCAGAAAATGATACGTGAGTACTTCTTTAAAAGTTAATTACTGTAGTAGTGTTTCTATGATGGCATCTGTATTGTATATGGTTAATACTGTACTGCATTGCAATGCTAAAATTTGAGTCCCCCGATTACACGAATTTTTTTAACACGAACTCGTGATTTTTCGGTCCCTTCGAGTTCGTGTTACCGAGGGTTTACTGTATATACTTATATATCATCATGATTATCAGGTGCCTTATCGGCTGCCCTATGCGATCATGGATCTCCATAAATATCGATGTCAGTTGTTTGCTATTATCGCAGATGTTCATGCTATTCCGTGCCATGAAGTCAAACTATCCAACATTGTATCTATCTGTCTTCCTCTGTCTCGTCTACCTCGATTTTACTTGTTGTTACAATGTATTCTAACATTAATACATAGGCTTTTATTGGTTTTGACTAAATGTCTTTACATTGTCCGCTTATGTCTTAACAAAAATTGTGTAGTATTATTCCTTGCAGGATGCTATACCCATCCATTGAACCTTGAGAATTCTACCTACTGATGTTGTACTTAGTGGATATCGAGTACCTGCAGGGGTAAGATCTACCTTTGTCATGTACCTTGTCATTGATATACACCATTGCAACAATCAGTAATTGACATGGTCGACAGTGTCATTGTATTCATACACACAAACTTTAGAATCCGCTCGTGACAATATCATTTTTAAACATTTCATGCCTACCAGCTAGCCCCATTGTTATGGCACCCGAACATCTTACTGATAGTTAAACAACAGATGATCAAGAACATTTTCATGACTAATCTGTTTTACCAGAGTTAAGTATGAACAATGAGCAAAGTCGAAAAAGTAACTACGTGTAAAATGCGATATCTACGAATAGTTACCAACAACAACAACAGAAAAAAAGAGTCACAAACGTCAGCATAAGAAATCAAGTTGGGACAGAATCTTGCTTGAATTACATTGAGACACAAATAATAAAGTGGTTCGGCCACTTAATAAAAATGCAACCAAACTCCACTGTATACAGAGTCTTCTACAACAGAACATTGGGAAATAAGGCAAGAGGAAAACCACACAAATATGAAAGATGGCATAATAGAAACCTGTCTAAAAAAATAACTATCACCCAAGTCACAAGAGAAGCACAAGACAAAAACAGAAAACCACGACACTGGGCAACAACCCAGTAACAGGTGACGACAGAAAACCACGACACTGTGCAACAACCCAGTAACAGTGTGACGACAGAAAACCACGACACTGGGCAACAACCCGGTAGCAGTGTGACGACAGAAAACCACGACACTGTGCAACAACCCAGTAACAGTGTGACGACAGAAAACCACGGCACTGGGCAACAACCCAGTAACAGTGTGACGACAGAAAACCACGACACTGGGCAACAACCCGGTAGCAGTGTGACGACAGAAAACCACGACACTGTGCAACAACCCAGTAACAGTGTGACGACAGAAAACCACGACACTGGGCAACAACCCAGTAACAGTGTGACGACAGAAAACTACGACACTGGGCAACAACCCAGTAACAGTGTGACGACAAAAGAAAGAAAAACTTTTCATAACAACACTGTGGTTTTATTTAACTACAATGTGGTTTCCATGGTAGCGAAGAACAGAACCACTGTCTGCTCTCGCATGTCGTAAAATGCGACTTAATCAGTCGATAGTGGGGATGGCAAATTAAACTGACAAAATAGCCACAGAAAGAGAGAGAGAGCAAACCCCAAAAGACTCATGGCGATCCAGATACCATTGTGGTAGGGAACAGAATTTAAACTGTGACAAAATAGCCACATAAAGAGAGAGAGAAAACCAAAGACTCACGAAGATCCAGATACCATTGTGGTAGGGAACAGAACAACTGCCAATGACGAAAGGCAGGGGATGCTTAAGACTAGGTTCGAGGTTGAAATAAAAGCACCAAATTGAATTGAGAAGACATATATTTTATGGAACTTCTTCTTCTTCTGTTACCGGGTTGTTGCCCAGTGTCGTGGTTTTCTGTTTTTGTGTCATTGTATTGATACACACAAATGGAACGGATTAGCATAATTCGTAAGCGTTCGTCTAACGACTCGGACACAAGCGGGTTGTAGGTTCAATCCGACACTCAACGTTCCATACAGGAGTAAAGGAATTGCCCCCTCTACCTCCTGTACACTAGGATCTAGAAATGTGATGTAACAGACACTTCATCTCCAAATGTCTGGAAAGGCTACGGGAACCTTTTTGTGTTAAATGTTATGTTCACTTGGTTACAACGATTACTGATGATTCTCTGACCAACGATTACTGATGATTCTCTGACCAACGATTACTGCTGATTCTCTGACCAACGATTACTGATGATTCTCTGACCAACGATTACTGATGATTCTCTGACCAAAGATTACTGATGATTCTCTGACCAACGATTACTGATGATTCTCTGACCATGTCCTGTTAGCACATATTTGCATATTATTGTATTCTGCGATCATTCTTGTACATATATTAACATTCATCCGTAGCCCCCGGTAACATTAAGCCGACTTCTTCTACTTCGAACGCTCCACATCGACTACTTGTTAACCACTCTGTGTGATTTGCATGTGATCTGAGCCTAAGAACGATTGTACGTTGTGCCAGTTATGCGCCTACAAGTATGCCAGCACATCCGATTTCTGCGATGTTTTTTATTTACTAGGTAGCTTTCCTAGGTCCTACATTAGTCGCTCTTACAACATGCCTTGTAGGTTGCAGTGGTACTATTCTTTGCTTCCCTTGTGGGTCCCGGTACCACACAGGCGGTGAGGCCGACGAACTCAGGTAAACTTATTTAGAAATCAGACCCCAAGTGTTGCGTGAACTTCGCATTTCAGTACTGTAAGATAAAAAGGAAGTCCTTTTAAAAATGACACAACGTGCAAGAACTCGGTTATATTATGTCACAAATTAAATTTAACAATAATGAATATCAGTATTATTCCTACTTTTCATCAGTAAATAACCATGAATTCAAAGAAATGCGTAAAATTGTAATAACACTTACAGCGTTCCATCAAACATATATAAAAGCCAGCCCCCATCAAACAGGAATTTTCGATTTCTCGACTAAGCTATTCGGTCTTCTGTTACTAGAGGCTATGCATTCATCTATTGTACTTTACTCATGCGTGTACAAATGTCAATAATACATTTTCTCTAATAACGTTTGTACAAATATCAGTATTGTAATTATTTTTATGCAGTTGTTCTGTAATGTGTACTGACTTACCCTGTATACTTGCTTTCCCTCATCTTAAAAACAATTTCACAAGTTTATCAGATCAGAAGGGTTAAAGGGTTAAAAATATGTTTCTTGAATCACGTTTTTTACAAACGTCAAGATTCTAGTGTTTTTTTTCCTTCAAACATGTTAGCATAAATATCAACATTCCCGTATTCTATTTCAATCTGGTCAGTACATATATATAATGCCCCGACTCACTCGGGCAGAAATATGGACAGAGTCGATATCATCAATGCGGTACGCTCTCATTTATGTGACATGGACAAGTCTCAGACACTGAAACGAGTTCGAGAATTATGAGTTAAATTTGGACATGCCAGACCGTGTCGTCTTCGTGGGAGAGAGAAAAGATATACTAATCAACTTCTCATGGGTAAATGGACTTTGGGATGGCTGCTGCAGCGGAGGACAGAGCAGAAATGGGAATGTCCAATGTGCCATAACGTCGATCGCATGGCATAACATAATATATATTAACTTCCTTTCCACTTTACTCTGATCATGTTTCCTCACTAGTCAGCTTCCTCGACTTTTTCTTATATCATGTTTGTACAGATGTCATGATCTCTTTGTTATATTCTAATCTCGTTTGTACAGATGTCATGATCTCTTTGTTATATTCTAATCTGTTTGTCATGATTTTGTTATTCTACTTGTACAGATGTCATGATCTCTTTGTTATATTCTAATCTCGTTTGTACAGTTGTGACGGCGAAACACGTAAAAACAAAGTACTGTAGTTTTACAAAATACAATCAACTTTTGTAATTTTGTAAAACTACTTTACTTTGTTTTTTTTACACGTTTCGCCATTGCTACAGTTTTACTGCAGTTTTCCCATGTATCGATAACTTGTACAGTTGTCAATATCGTTGTATTATATTCGAACCTCGCTTGTGCAGTTGTCAACTTTGCTTGTACAGTTGTCAACTTTGCTTGTACAGTTGTCAACTTTGCTTGTACAGTTGTCAACTTTGCTAGTACAGTTGTCAACTTTGCTTGTACAGTTGTCAACTTTGCTTGTACATTTGTCAACTTTGCTTGTACAGTTGTCAACTTTGTCGTGTTCTACTCTAAACTCTTTAGAACAAATGACAACATTTATGTATTCTACCCTATACATGTTTGTACAGATGACAACATTTATGTATTCTACCCTAGACATGTTTGTACAAATGACAACATTTATGTATTCTACCCTAGACATGTTTGTACAAATGACAACATTTATGTATTCTACCCTAGACATGTTTGTACAGATGACAACATTTATGTATTCTACCCTAGACATGTTTGTACAGATGACAACATTTATGTATTCTACCCTAGACATGTTTGTACAGATGACAACATTTATGTATTCTACCCTAGACATGTTTGTACAGATGACAACATTTATGTATTCTACCCTAGACATGTTTGTACAGATGTCTATAGAACAAAAAGACCTATCCAGAAAGAACTCAAACTCACAGAAAACTGGCTGATGCTACAAATAAGAATGAGAAAATTGAAGTATTTTTGACATTAAAAAGAGACACGACGGGTTGCAGAAGACCTTCAAGGAAGGAGGCATCCCGGCAACGACGAGAAGAGGAAGACCAAGGAGAAAATGGATTAGGATGTAACTGATAGTTTGAGCATGACAGTTGAATAGGCAGGACATCTGGCATTTGAGAAAGAGAAATTCCGAAGGACTGCAAAGTTTTGCTAAGGATAAGCTATTTAACGATGATGATGATGAATCTTGTTTATACACATATCAACACTTCTATATTCTTTTCTAATCTTGTTGTAGGTACAGATAATGCTGTGCAACTTTTTGACTTGTCAAAACGAATTTCAAGACCCGAATCAGTATCTTCCAGAAAGGTGGCTAAGGTCCTCAGACGGTTTTCGAGCTGACATGCCAAAGATGGCTGTATTACCATTTGGATACGGTCCACGTAATTGTGTCGGAAGGCGGTTCGCTGAACAGGAGATTTACTTAGCTGCGATCAAGGCAAGTAATGAAGAAGTTCAAGAGATGTACTATGTACATTGCCTAGAATGAGAGACGAGAGAGAGATGAATTTACATCTAGATGTGAGAGTTTAGAAAAGGTTTATTTACATACGGGAGTGACAGTTAAGAGAAAGTTGAATGTAAAACCGAAACTGAGTTTGAAATGAATTTGCATAGTTGCATGTTAGAAAGAAGAACAGTGTGGATTGGGGGCAGGGGGAGAGAAAGATATACCAACGTAAGTAAGAAATGAGAACTGAAAATATAACTAGAGGGGAGAATTGAGCGAAAGTGAGAGAGGGACACTGTGTGTGTGTGTGTGTGTGTGCGCGAGAGAAAGAGAGATAGAGAAAGAGCTGAATGTACAGCCGCTGTTTCGTGATCCAGCTACGAATAATTCAAAACTGTATATACGGTTTTTTTGTTTTTTTTTACAGAAAATAAGCTTTTTAAATATTTATATGGTATGCTTGATAAAGGCCTTTTGGTCGAAACGTTGCAGTGTATTGTTATTGTTTTTGTATTTTACAAAACTACAGTACTATGGTATTACGTGTTTCGCCATTGCTACATAGTTTTACTGCAGTCTTCCCTATATCGATTTTAAAAAAATGATATGGTGTTCACAATATGAGCAAGTGTTCCATTTTTCTTGAACTGCAAAAAATCAACATCACTGTTCAGCTTCTTGATATTATTACCCTGTTTCTATATAAACTACAGTAGCAGTTTGTGTTTTAATATCTCCAGTTTGTAAAACATCTCTCAAATAACAATATATTATTCAATCAATGATTGTTTGAACTTCAACAGGTATTACAGAGGTTGAAGATCGATTTAGAGCCAGAGTCCTGGTACACCCCGTTTGTGTTTCGACTATTCATACAGCCAGCATCCCCGCTCAACTTCAGCTTCACACAGCCAGACTTACCCCATTGCCTCAACGAATTGTCTTGATTCCACACCCCTCACCTGATCGTCCACACATGGGATCTCACCAACATATGTGTCTGCTAGCGAAAAAGGTGTCCGTTTAATCATTCCTGAATAACCCATCATTGCCATTGTATATTACTAGCAGTATCATCTTCAACGTCCTAAAGTGACCAAATTATATTGCAATTCACTGCCCCGGTTTATATAATTATTTTTTGCAATACATTGCCCCGGTTGATCTAATTATATTGCAATTCATTGCCCTGGTTAATCTAATTGTATTGCAATTCATTGCCCTGGTTAATCTAATTGTATTGCAATTCATTGCCCTGGTTAATCTAATTGTATTGCAATCATTGCTGTAATCTAATTGTATAATACAATGCTATGGTTGATCTAACTATATTGAAATACGTTGCTATGGTTGCCCTAATTATATTGCAACACATTGTCATGACTGGCCTAGTAATATTGCAATGCATTACAATTGCTGAACTAATTATATTGCAATACATTGCTATGAATGACTGACTATATTGTAGCTTGGGTCAGATTTTATTGATCATATGGGAGGTCATCAGAGGTGACCAATGTCTGTAGGGGATCATGATGGATTTCCATAAGCTTCTGTTGATGAGGTTTTATCAATTGAGATGGTGACATCCTCAAGTGACATTAAAAAAAACCAGAAATACACATCAACAAATGACATATCTCAACACTATACAGCTTCTGTTTGCTATTCGAACGTCCCATATCAACCATTTGTTAACCACTCTGTGATTTGCATGTGATCTGAGCCTAAGAGCGATTTTACGTTGTGCCAGTTATGCGCCTATGAGTAGGCCAGCACATCCGATTTCTGCTTTGTTTTTTATTTACTAGCTTAGATTCCCTAGGCGCCTACCTTAATCGCCTCTTACACCTCTCATGCATTGTAGGTCGCAGTGTTACTATTCTTTGCTCCCTTGCAAGCCACGGCAACACACAACATCAACAAATGTCATGTACCAACACTACACAGCAGCATACTACAGCAGCATACTACAGCAGCATACTACAGCAGCATACTACAGCAGCTACTACAGCACATACTACAGCAGCATACTACAGCAACATACTACAGCAGCATACTACAGCAACATACTACAGCAGAACTACAGCATACTACAGCACATACTAACAACATATCAGCAACATACTAACAGCATACTCAGCAACATACTACAGCAGCATACTACAGCACATACTACAGCAGCATACTACAGCAGCATACTACACAAAATACTACAGCAACATACTAGCATACTAAGCACATACTACAGAACATACTACGCAATATACCAGAACTGTCAACTGAACATTAAATAACAATTCATTCCTTATTTTTCAGTAGCTTGCAAGTTTATTTTTGTTTATTTCAGAGTATTCTCACTTAAATCTAACATATCATCTTAAAATATCATTATATTCAAACATACATAATATAGTTACCATGGTGATATTACACAACATCATACATTCAAAATATCCACACAATCTCAGATATAATATTTCAAGTGTAAGTATCACTCTGATATATTTTACAGGTAAAATATGAAACTGTAAAGTGAGTAAAACGTAAAACAAACATACACTGTATAAATGCAATGAAAACGAGTTATGTAAAACATATACTCAATATTTTGATTACCTCTGTCTAAAGAGTGGCACAAGCTTTGTGCTACAGATTCTCTCTGTTGTTGTTGTCTCAACAAAGATGGAATGAAGATAGATTTTGAGTCCATGTTAGTTAAGGTGGTATGTTCCATCTCAACGACATGACCATCAAACACATCTTTGATATGAATATAGAATTGAGACATACATTGCGGACATAAACATTGTTCATTTTACTAGGACACCTTATTTAAACACAGATTACAATATCAACTGTTGACCACACATTACAACAACTGTTGACCACACATTACCATAACTGTTGACCACACATTACAACAACTGTTGACCACACATTACCATAACAACTGTTGACCACACATTACAACAACTGTTGACCACACATTACCATAACAACTGTTGACCACACATTACCATAACAACTGTTGACCACACATTACAACAACTGTTGACCACACATTACAACAACTGTTGACCACACATTACCATAACAACTGTTGACCACACATTACCATAACAACTTTGGACAACACATTACAACTATTGAACACACATTACCATAACAACTGTTGACCACACATTACCATAACAACTGTTGACCACACATTACCATAACAACTGTTGACCACATGTTACCATAACAACTGTTGACCACACATTACAACAACTGTTGACCACACATTACAACTGTTGACCACACATTACCATAACAACTGTTGACCACACATTACATAACAATGTTGACCACACATTACCAACAACTGTTGACCACACATTACAAACTGTTGACCACACATTACCATAACAACTGTTGACCCAATTGTCATACATCTGTTGACCTACTCATTACCCATAACAATGTTACAACTACCCTTACAACAACTGTCGCTCCCATTACCATCTAAACTTCTTACCACATCAATTACCTTAAAAGAATGCTAACTTACCTCAACAAATGCTTGACCCCATATTGATCTAACTTCTGTTTCGAATTACTTTTCTCAGTGACTTCCTTCCCTTACAGAATGCTAAACTTCCCTTCCCAAAATGCTAAACTTCCTTCCTTACAGAATGCTAAACTTCCTTCCCAGAATGCTAAACTTCCTTCCTTACAGAATGCTAAACTTCCTTTCCCTTACAGAATGCTAAATTTCCCCTTCCCTTACAGAATGCTAAACTTCCTTTCCTTACAGAATGCTAAACTTCTTCCCTTACAGAATGCTAAACTTCCCTTCCCTTACAGAATGCTAAACTTCCTTCACAGAATGCTAAACTTCCTTTCCTTACAGAATGCTAAACTTCCTTTCCCTTACAGAATGCTAAACTTCCTTTCCCTTACAGAATGCTAAACTTCCCTTCCCTTACATCACACACTTTAAACAGCCATCAAACACACAAAAGCTATATGCCAGACATAATAATTCTTCTCGCACCATTATAAGTTACATAGGGCCTGCAAGCAATTTCTCCATACTGCTCTATCCTGGGCAGCTTGCTCAATCTTCTCCATGGAACTGAGATTGATATTTCTGGACTCTCTCAACAAAGTGAGTTTCAGGATCTCACTATGTTGCCCTCTCTTGAACCCTTAGCATCTGGAGAGAGAGAGAGAGAGAGAGGGAGGGAGAGAGAGAGAGAGAGAGGGAGAGGAGGAGAGAGAGAGAACCCTTAGCATCCCACTTCAATGCCTGCTTTGTTATTCTTTGATGATTTGTTATCAAGGTATGCCCAACATATTTCCATCTTCTTCTTCTTATAACAGTTGTTACGAGTGGTTGACCAATCATTTCTCTGATTTCATCACTTCTTCTGAATTTACCTTGTTCATTATTTTTCCACAGAAATCTATTTTCAAATGCATTCAATTTGCTTTCTATATTTTTAGTCATAGTACCAGACATACAAAAACAAACAAAACTACACAATGTCTTATTTTACAACACTCTTAGCAGCAGACATACACATCATACACATATCTCAGTTTGACAACTCATTCCACACTTTAACAGCCCCACAATTGCACACACACACACCCAAACATATGCAGCATATCATTTCTTCATTTGCAGCACTTAACAGCAGATATACAAAAGTAATTCAGTTGTAAATCATATCACACACAAACACACATACCTAATGCTGAGGTAAGAATGGTTCTGGAAGCCCCCACATTTTCTTTTTGTTTCTTTGCTCTAATGTTATATTTGACATGTGTTAATATCAAGCACAGATATATCGTAACAATCAACTGACAGATCTGTACATTGGAAGCAGCAATGCTGATGTTTCAGCAGTGCAATAGAACAATGCTGAAGTGACAGATAGAATAGAACAATACTGAAGTGACAGATAGAATAGAACAATGTTGAAATGACAGAAAATAAAGTATGAATATTATCTTTGCTTGATCTCTGTCATTGCTTAACCAAGTATTTCAGAACCATATTTTGTTTTCAGAGAAATAATTAAGAAATATGTTCTTAAATATGAACAGTGTGTGAGAAGTAAGGATGAAACAATGTTTGAGAAACTTGGAAGAAAAGGTGATTGAGAAGTAAGGTTGGAACAAAGGATGATTGAGAAGGAAGGATGGAACAAAGGATGATTGAGAAGGAAGGATGGAACAAAGACCGTGTTGATAAGAGAGTTGGGTGAAACAACAGTCATAAAAAAAAAGGATTAGAATAAAAATAGTATTAACTCTTTCCACGCCCATTTATTTTCTCAATTTTTAAGCAGTTAATTCACGGGAAGTAAAAAAAAATTTTTTTATTACGATCCCAACTACTCTCAATAAATAAACATATATATATTATTATATACTAAATTGAAGAAAACTTGACAACCCAATAGAATATCAAGGTTGAAAAGTAGTATAAGTAAACCAGTAGAAGTAAAACTAGAAAGACTTCTTATAAGGAAGCAACTCTATGGCGCAGTGTGCGGCTTAAAGCGTGCAACGGACTTCGCCGTGGCGCAGTGTGCGGCTTAAAGCGTGGAAAGAGTTAAGAAGAAAAGTAGGACCAAAGACAATATGATGTTGACAAGACGAAGTTAGAACAAAGACAATATGATGTTGACAAGACGAAGTTGGAACAAAGACAATATGATGTTGACAAGACGAAGTTAGAACAAAAACAATATGATGTTGACAAGACGAAGTTGGAACAAAGACAATATGATGTTGACAAGACGAAGTTGGAACAAAGACAATATGATGTTGACAAGAGAAGTTGGAACAAAGACAATATGATGTTGACAAGAGAAGTAGGACCAAAGACAATATGATGACAAGAGAAGTTGGAACAAAGACAATATGATGTTGACAAGAGAAGTAGGAACAAAAATATGATGTTGACAAGACGAAGTTGGAATAAAAATAATGTTGAGAGGAGAAGGAGCAAAGACAATGTTGCAGGACAATACAATGTTGACAAGACAAGATAAAATAAAGCAATGAATTTGTTTTTAAGAGAGATTCAAATAAAGCATCTTAGAGATGAGAGATTGTAACCCCAACAAAATTAGTCTGCAGGATTGAAATACTAGTGTATTTACAACTCGGTTCCCCTTCACATCATTAATCTTATCAAGAGGTGACATTTTCATTGAGAATTGTGTTCAAACATTGAGAATGACAAAGAAATAACAAATCAAAAGTTCAAGAAATCAAGTTTTGTAAACAGAAATTTGTGTATTGCTCATCGGAATATATAACTGGTCTACTTCCTCTGAAATCAATTGAAAATCCTGGCATATTCTTTCTAGGACGTCACCATCAACCACAGTAAACGAGTCATTGATTTTCTAGGCACCACTTACACATTCAGTAGTTTGCCATTGATTTTTTAGCAGTGAGGGACAAATTTGTTTCCAAACTGCCCGTCGCTGAGTTTGAACCAGGTACTCTTGGGCTGGTGAAGCGTCTGACTGAATAGATTAGAGCGCTGCTCCCATGAGGGAGACCTGGGTTCAATCCTCGGTATAGCCAAGAAGTTTTTTCTGATGGATGAAGAAGCATTCTAGCCTAAACAGTTTTGCTTCTACTGCACTAGTGGCCATTAAATTCTATAATTCTATAGGTACATATACATGTACACATAGGTCTCCCTGTCCTACATCGAATAAAAAGCTGTATTGCATGCAGTAACTACAGATTTAACAACTCTTTGGTTGTGAACGAGCTCGCTACCGCTAAGCCACAAACGTCTACTTCCTCTACCATTGTTTAATTTTTATTGACATTTCTTTACTGGCACTTATAAATATTATTTGCACAATTCCTAAACAATAATTTGTTCCTTTGTCTCTCGTAAATGTAATATCAAACAGAAAGTTTGACAATTATTGTCACATTTGACAAATACTGTCAAATTCAGAAATGACAAAATCAACAAATTCTACATCATGTCACATCAAATATTGTATCACATGACAATTTTGTCACATGACAATTATATCAATTGACAATTATGTCACATGACACATGCAAATACTGTCAAATAAAGCAGTCTTATAATCAATAGATTATGGCAATCATATTTTATCAGCAATCATCAACAATCATCATCAACAGACGTGTTTATACATATGAAAAAAATCAACAAATGTGTTGACTTTCATATGTGTACATAATATGTACATAAATACGTATGCAACTGTACACAGTCAACTTTTTTAGTGATATTTGTTATTACAAAAAAATGATTATCAAATGACAGAAATAGTAAATAGTTATACATCAAAGTAGTAGGGTAGTCGCAACAGCAGGGGCAACATCACTGGTATATATATTCTGAGTGATTCATTGAGTATGATCCAGAAGGTGGAGGCTGGTTCGGTACACAGACAATGGACTGAATCACAACAAGGGTCAACAATTTGAAGAATTACATTCATCTTTTATTCTGGGAAAATGGGTATGTAATTACCATGAAAGAGCAGACAGGCTGGTTGACTCTGCCACCATATTGAGGGGGTCAGACAATGGATATAGTTGACATTCTGAACACCCTCATAGAGTGTAACAGCAAAGAGGACTTTCTCATAAACCAATCCATGTCAATAACTAGATTGCAAGAGCTTGGATTGAAGATTGGAGTGACCAGAAAAGAGCGTATGTGTAGGTTTATCAATAAACATTGACATAGTACAGTTAGTTGCTGGACAATTGGAGATATTGTAAGGAGATTGTAGCACCTATGGACATATCCAGAGTGCAATGAAGATATTCCAAACTGAAACTGAAACGTTCTGTAGATGGTTGTTTATTGAAGTTGGAAAGTTGAACTGTTTTAAACATAGTAGGAACAGACCAGGGACAGACAAGCAGGTTAAGAGTGAATAAAGATATTGTGCAAAAAAGCTAAATAGACTGACAGTTGATAGTCATGGTTTCAACTTCACATACAATGGGTTGCCCATAAGCGCTCTGTTCCTATGCCAGAAACACCCACAGAATGCTCATCAGTAAGCTAATGTGGACTTGTGAAGCCAACAGAAGTCACAAATAGACAGAGCTGTAAACTACAGACAAAGATCTAATAATATTTTCTACATAGAGTAAATCTAGCTTTGAATATGCCCATATTTACATACATACAACAGATATAGATATATGTATGTGCAGAAATAATACATGAAACATACAACTACATATGTATATATATATATATTCCTCTCATATCGTTATACGTTACATAGGGCCTGCAAGTAATTTCTCCATGCTGCTCTGTCATGGGCAACTCGCTCAATCTCTTCCATGGAATTAAGTCTGATACTCTTGTCTCTCTCAGTAAAGTTTGTTTTCAGGGTTTCCCTAGGGCATCCTTTCTTTCTTGAACCCTTTGCCTCCCACAACAATGCCTGTTTTGGTATTTTGTGATCATTCATTCTCCCGACAATGTCTATTTTGGTATTCTTTGATCTTTCATTTTCAAGGTATGTCCAACATATCTCCATCTTCTCCTTCTTATAACAGTTGTTACTAGATATAAGTAGATATTGCATGTAAAAATGAATTATTAAACAAGATACCTAGATACATTATTTGTGAATATGGTATCATATAACGGAGACTTTCCAGATATTTGTGCAGATCTGTATCAGTAAACAAAAACTGTAGATCTGTGTAGATATTTCTGCGTAAAATAGATACAGCTCTGTACAGATAGTCTGTGTAATGCAAGGATGTATGTTCATTTTATACATAACATATAGAGACATGTATATTGAAATATATATTGTGTAAATTGTAAATAAGTGTAGTAAACATAGACATATTAAACATAACAAAACTAACGTTGTATGTGCATATATTTTACATGAAACAGCTACAAATCACATCTAATTCCATTATTGTGTTGCCACATTTATACTGAGCAACAGTGATCTACAACAGCAGATAAAATAAAATATCTTTAGAGCAATGCACCAATAAGGAACATTATGGAAGATTGTGAAATATAACAAATTCTCGCTAAGAAACAGAATAACGTTCCCACTCGTATGTAAATGTGCACTGGAGCAGTATTTTGTTAATACTAAACACAGCCACGGTTATTTCTTGACTGTGAATCATTGCGTAACTGAACTATGTAATTAAGAACACATTGCTTATTTGAACAACTAAACAGTTTTAAAAGTATTGTCTATTTGAACAAGCATTGTTTTGTTGAAGAAATAATAAGTTAGGGAAAAGTCACAAATTGATTTCTTTCCTCAAATTGTTTCGTTTCTTCCAAGTTTTAACTTATTGGTTTGCTTCATGGTCTGTTGATCACACGCATTATGTTACACATCTTAATAAAATGCACTCATCATGTTACACACCTTATAACACACACCTTATAACACACACCTTATGTTACATGAACTGACTTCATTGCTCAACAATGATATATAACATGTTAACTTCTTCTGCGCTAGCTCGCTGTGAATTTAGACATTAGCCATGACGCCTCGTATGGCGCTTCTGAATAATTTTTGCGTGAAGACCTGCTTCTACCATTTGACTGGTGTCTCCCTAATGCAGGCGAGTCTTCGCCGACTTCAGATGTAACATGTTAACTGATATGAGACTTTATAAATAGAACTGAACTTTGTTTTTGGTGGGGGTAAAAATATCTCTTGCCATCGCAAAGTTTATTTAACAAAAAATATAGGTCATTGATTTGTCTACAACTTTGATAGTAAATTCTATCACTGTGAAATATGTGTATCCAATTGAGGTTTAAGATTTAATGACTAGATGGTGAATTCCTTCTCCGATCCAGAAGATAGACTTTGGGTGTTGGAAGAGCGCTGGGTGAGGTTTTGTCTGGAGTTTGACTTTCCGGGAGTGGTATGACCACTACTCACCACTGGAGATATAGATGGTGATCTGGTAGCTAGGGGAGATAATGATGGTGTTAGAGAGGGTGTCATCACTGCAGAAGTTACACTGGATTCGTAACTAATAGGAGAGCGGGGTAGGGAAGGAAGAGATATATTCATAGTGGAGGCGTGTGCAGAGCTGGGGTGTGATCTGCTAGCAGAAGAGGAAGAGGTATGCTGAGTTGGTATTGGTGGTGGGGGTAATAGTGGTGGTGGTGGGTGCAGGTGAGGATGTATTCCCATGCGTGGACTGTGGTATTGCTGGTATCGAATTTGTTGCGGCGAGCGTGTGCTAGCGTGTGGATAGTTTTGAGGTGAGAACATCTGGGAGTTGGAAGTGTACTGTTGGCCATGATGAGCCGATGAATGTGGCAGTTGGGGTGGCTGGGACAGAGGTATGTGACTAGCTTTCATATTTTGCTGATGTAGATAGTTTGGCATATGACTGTGATGGTGATGGTGGATACCGTGGTGAACTTGCAGCTGTGGCTGGTGAGTGTTTCTTCTGATAGGAGCTGGAGGACTCTGATGCGAGAAATCAATGCAATCATTATTTTGAATATTTGATCCAAGGGCTGTAAGAGGAACTGACATTGGTGGAGCATTTGTTATGATTGGTGGCGGAACTGTCCTTACCTGAGGCTGTTTCAGCGATGAACTAAACTGGCGCTGAGGAACAGTTTTGATTGGTTGCTTTTTGGGAGTAACACTTTCATCCTTGAGTTTGGCTATTTCTGAGAAAACATGAGCCAGTGGTTGATACTGAGGCCCCCAATCTATGAGGTAGTCCCAGTTATAAGAGCCCCCGTTGACCTCCTCACTGTTGACAACACTAGAAAGAGATCCAATGTTGTGGGTAACTGGCTCATGGAAGCTCATGCCTTGAGTTCGAACCTCGAGAGTAGCAGCTTCGTCATCAGTCTCTAGATCAGTAATCTTCTCCAAGTCTGTATCAACGCCCCCTTCTCCGCCTCCTTCATCAGAAAATTGGTGCATACTCTCAGCCGATCTGTCAAGTCTTTTGTTACCATTATTATTAATATTGTTATTATTATTTCTGATCACAGATTTTGTTTTCCCAATTTTCGAAGAATCAATGCCCAAGTTGGCTAGGTACTCCTGATGTGTTTGAACTGCTGGTTCGGATAAGGTATCATCATCGTGCTGTATCCCAGAGTCTGGCATAGCTTTCTGACGGAATGCCTGAGAGGAATGCAAGAAACTATTGGAATTGATTCTGCTGATTTCCTCATCATCTTCTTCTGCCTCTGCTGAACCTCGTCCACTTGAAGCAGAATTATGAGACTGATCAGAAACATCAGAAACTAAATGATTGTTTGGAGGAGGGCAACTGATGCGGATGATGTCTGCATATCCTGATCGATCATGTGAAAGCTGAGGAGGAGGCTCCAAGTCTAAAGTTGAGTCACTGGAATAGTTGGGTACAGATTTCCCCGTGTGATTACGTCGATAAACAATGAATAAAATTCCAAGAATGATCAAAATAACAACAATAACACAAGCCACAATAATTCCTGCCAATATTCCTCCTTCCACATCTGAGCTGTCCATCATTTTACCTTCAGGTGCTAGACATCCAGGGCATGTACGGTCAATGTTGATGACACACTGAGCTGTATCTTGCCTTGATCCTGGCTGCCCAGACGACACCTGAATTGTCAATTCTTCTTTGTCCGTGGTAAGGGCTCTCTTCTGAATGATACTACCATATTTTGACTTTGGTGGCTCATCATGTAGCTTGACAATAACAGTGATGTTTCCAGTGATGGGATTGATACCAAAGTAATCGCTATTTTCCAAAAATGAATACACTAACCTACCAGCTTCACCTCCATCACGGTCAGAGGCTAAAACCTGTCCAACAAAGTCTCCAGCTTTAGCTGAACCAGGGACCTCAAAGTTGTACTCACTACCAGATAATGTTGGATCATATTCATCCCTGTCCGCCACTCGTATCGTCACATCAGCCTTGTCAAAATTATTACCACCGTCCGTAGCAATAATGGTTAGATTATAAAGATGCACAGATCTCTCTGCTTCATAGTCAAAAACAAGTTTAGTACTAACTTCCCCGGTGATAACATCTATGGCAAATTTCTGGAAGTCATAATCCTCCATGAGGCTGTAGGTCACCACACCCATCTCTCCTCCATCCCCATCATTAGCGTGGGCTTTAAACACAACAGTGCCTACTTCTGAACCTTCCAAAATATCTTCCAGGTAATGCTTCACAGGAAACCGTGGCTTGAATTCATTAACATCCTTCACATTGATATCCACTGTCACAAAAGCTGATAGACGAGGTGTGGTTTGCGAGCAGCCATTGCAGTCAATCGCTCGAATGATCAGCCGATGTGACTGGTGAGACTCATAATCTAAATGCATGCCTTCCATGATCATCAAACCACCTTCATTGTGGGGATTTAGAAATATGCCTTCGCTGTTGCCAGACGTGATGGAAAACTTGATTGCAGCATTGATACCAGAATCAGCATCTGTAGCGTTCACTGTTAGGAATACTCGAAGAGGTTCCGCATCTTCATCTAAAGTGATGAAATAATTTTTTTCTAGAAACACTGGTGGATTATCATTATCATCATCCACATAAATCACAAGAGGAATGGAAGCATTCCTCGCTGGGATACCTCGGTCGGTGGCTACAGCAGTCAAGTCATACTGCTTCTTCACCTCATAATCAATTGCTCCATTTACGAAAATATTGCCCATGCGCTGACGGATCAGGAAAAGTTCACTTCCGGGACCGATAAGAGTGTAGTTGATGTTGTCGCCACGATGACTGTTATCCTCATCAACAGCTGAAACTTGTAAAACTTCATGACCTCTTTGGGCTGACTCCTTTATGTGTGCTCTGAAGTAAATAAATACAAAATAATTTGAAAGGAAACAGAAAATATTTGATTTCCAAAAACATTCTTACAATGAAATTCTACAAACTTCTGTCAATTTAAAATGTCAGATCTTTCTGTCTGTGTTATTTTCAATTGTTGGTAAAATTTAATAGCAAATTAATTCTTTCCACGCCAATCGTCGGACACTGCGCCACAGCGTATTTCCATGGACCGCCAATCGCCGTACACTGCACCATTCGAGTTGTTTCACTTATAAGAAATCATTCTAGTTTTACTTCTACTACTTTTTAACCTTATTATTCTAATAGGCTGCCAGTTTTCTAAATATATATAATATAATATATATATAATATATATATATATATATATATATATATATATATATATATATATATATATATATATATATTTTTTTAATTTTATTATTAAATTAAAATTTTTAACCTTCCTTGGTAAAACTGAGGAAATAACTGCATACGGGAAGAGTTAAAGAGACATTCTGAAATGAACATCATTATTCTCTGCAAATGTGTTTTGATCCTTTGATTTGTTACTGTCCTATGTCAAATTAAGAGTAACTAAAACAATGTCAGCTCTGTCTGTGACAACTATCAGTAGACAAAAATTTAATTCCAGACTTACGTGTATCGTGCTGGTTCCAGGAATCTTGGAGTAAATTTGTTGACATCTGTTATCTGGATGTGAACTGCCACCATGGATGACTGTACAACTGTACCATTGTCTCTAGCTATCACCACTAATTGAATAATAGACTGACCCGATGTAAATGTGATTGTCCGATTGGTGTAGATCGTTCCTGTGACGAGATCAATATAAAGGTTTTCTTTTACAATCTTCATAAACAATCTTCACAAATATTTTTCTTCATAATATAAAATTTCAATTCCAATGCTGTATCAGTCCTAACATATGCCAGCGAGAGTTGGAAAATGACTACAGATATAGAAAGAAAGTTGAATGCATTTGAAAATTGATGTCTGTGAAAAATAATGAACATAAAATGGAACGAATTCAGAAGTGATGAAATCAGTTATTTTTGGTCAACCACTAGTAACAACTGTTATAAGAAAGAGAAGATGGAGATATGTTGGATACACCTTGAGAAGGAACTAATATCAAAGCAGGCATTGAAGAGGGATGCAGAGGGTTCAAGAAGAGAGGACAACCTAAGGAGACCCTAAAATGAACTTTGCTGATAGTGGCAAGAAATATCGGTCTCAGTTCAATGGAGGAGACTGATCAAGTTGCCCAGGATAGAGCGGTATGGAGAAAATTGCTTGCAGGCAATATGTAACGTACAACGGTATGAGAGGAATTATTATTATTATATAATGCAAAGTTAAGTACACCACGTTTTTTATCAAATGAACTCAATTTTTGTTATCACATTACAACATTTTACAGCAGTTTGATCCTTTTATAGTCTCTAATTATGTGACAAGTTAGCATATAAATCACAAAGATATAAGGATACACCACAAAATAAGTAGATGACTAACCTGTTTGAGAGTTGATGTAGAAGCTGTCAATAGATGTTGGTGCCATGCTGTATGTGACTTGTGCATTTCGACCTGAATCTGGATCAGTAGCTAAGACAGTAATAACTGACTGTTGGGGACCTGTCTGTTCTGGGAGAGCAACCTGTAGAACAAGAAATAAGTCAACCTTTAACCTACAATTTGACATAAATCTTCTTGCACAGGAAGATCTCCCTGGCAGTGCACAAACTCTGTAGCACCAGTGATGATCGACAATGTAATTTTTAAAATGGTCAAAATATTTTGCAGAAATTGTATTTTTAATCTTTCTAATGAATTTTGCCAGGGCAGTGGCTTTCTAGCCTGCTCTTTACAATTTTGAACTGCCAATGTTTCTTTTACCTGCTCAAATTTAACACTGGACCTAAGTGTTATCGTCCATCTCCGATAGGACTAGGAACATGATCTCACCTACACTTAGATCAGGGAACTCTGGACAAAGTAACAAAGAGAAATGTCAGTAGCCAGTTTGTCAAACGACAGCCCCCTTTTGTCATAATCCTATTCAGATCAAACAGTAATTCATTTTAAGGCCGTTAGAAATTTATTGTTGGACTGTATATGCCATGTCTGAGGTATAAGAAGTCTGAATTTCTTGCTTCTTTTGTATCCTTTGCTTGATAAACGACTTTGGTCAAATCATCGCTGTATATTGTTTTTGTACTTTGTAAAACTATGTAACCCAAGCGTACCTGGTTCAAACCCCACGGTGGGCAAGTTTGGAAGGAAATTCGTTTCCGTGGGATTTTTACACAAGGTAAAAATAGACCTCACCGTTCAGAAAGCAATGGCAAACTACTGAATGTATAAGTGGTGCCTAGAAAATCAACGACTCGTTACTGTGGTTGATGGCTACGTCCTTTAGGATATGCCACGATTTTCATTTTCAAAACTATGTTACTTGGTTTTTACATGTTTTGCCTTTGCTACAGCTTTACTGCAGTCTTTCCTTATATCGATAATACTATTCAGCTCAAGTGGCAATTACCCAAACTAAGACCCCTCGCATCACTAGACCCTTGAATTCAGGTATTGTTATTAAAGGTGAATCCTTTAACACTAAAGAATATCAGTATTATATACCAGTATTATATATCAGTATTATATACCAGTATTATATACCAGTATTATATATCAGTATTATATATCAGTATTATATATCAGTATTATATACCAGTATTATATATCAGTATTATATATCAGTATTATATACCAGTATTATATATCAGTATTATATACCAGTATTATATACCAGTATTATATATCAGTATTATATACCAGTATTATATATCAGTATTATATATCAGTATATATATATATTATATACCAGTATTATATATCAGTATTATATATCAGTATTATATACCAGTATTATATATCAGTATTATATACCAGTATTATATATCAGTATTATATATCAGTATTATATATCAGTATTATATATCAGTATTATATACCAGTATTATATATCAGTATTATATACCAGTATTATATATCAGTATTATATATCAGTATTATATACCAGTATTATATATCAGTATTATATACCAGTATTATATATCAGTATTATATATCAGTATTATATACCAGTATTATATATCAGTATTATATACCATATTTATATATCAGTATTATATATCAGTATTATATATCAGTATTATATATCAGTATTATATATCAGTATTATATATCAGTATTATATATCAGTATTATATATCAGTATTATATACCAGTATTATATATCAGTATTATATATCAGTATTATATATCAGTATTATATATCAGTATTATATATCAGTATTATATACCAGTATTATATACCAGTATTATATATCAGTATTATATATCAGTATTATATATCAGTATTATATATCAGTATTATATACCAGTATTATATATCAGTATTATATACCAGTATTATATATCAGTATTATATACCAGTATTATATATCAGTATTATATATCAGTATTATATATCAGTATTATATACCAGTATTATATATCAGTATTATATACCAGTATTATATATCAGTATTATATACCAGTATTATATATCAGTATTATATACCAGTATTATATATCAGTATTATATATCAGTATTATATATCAGTATTATATACCAGTATTATATATCAGTATTATATATCAGTATTATATACCAGTATTATATATCAGTATTATATATCAGTATTATATATCAGTATTATATATCAGTATTATATATCAGTATTATATATCAGTATTATATATCAGTATTATATATCAGTATTATATATCAGTATTATATACATATTATATATCAGTATTATATATCAGTATTATATACAGTATTATATACCAGTATTATATATCAGTATTATATACCAGTATTATATATCAGTATGATATATCAGTATTATATACCAGTATTATATACCAGTATTATATATCAGTATTATATATCAGTATTATATATCAGTATTATATACCAGTATTATATATCAGTATTATATATCAGTATTATATATCAGTATTATATATCAGTATTATATATCAGTATTATATATCAGTATTATATATCAGTATTATATACCAGTATTATATATCAGTATTATATATCAGTATTATATATCAGTATTATATATCAGTATTATATATCAGTATTATATACCAGTATTATATACCAGTATTATATATCAGTATTATATACCAGTATTATATACCAGTATTATATATCAGTATTATATATCAGTATTATATATCAGTATTATATATCAGTATTATATACCAGTATTATATATCAGTATTATATATCAGTATTATATATCAGTATTATATATCAGTATTATATACCAGTATTATATACCAGTATTATATATCAGTATTATATATCAGTATTATATATCAGTATTATATACCAGTATTATATATCAGTATTATATATCAGTATTATATATCAGTATTATATATCAGTATTATATATCAGTATTATATATCAGTATTATATACCAGTATTATATACCAGTATTATATATCAGTATTATATATCAGTATTATATATCAGTATTATATATCAGTATTATATATCAGTATTATATATCAGTATTATATACCAGTATTATATACCAGTATTATATACCAGTATTATATATCAGTATTATATATCAGTATTATATATCAGTATTATATACCAGTATTATATATCAGTATTATATATCAGTATTATATATCAGTATTATATACCAGTATTATATACCAGTATTATATATCAGTATTATATACCAGTATTATATATCAGTATTATATACCAGTATTATATACCAGTATTATATATCAGTATTATATACCAGTATTATATATCAGTATTATATATCAGTATTATATATCAGTATTATATATCAGTATTATATATCAGTATTATATACCAGTATTATATATCAGTATTATATATCAGTATTATATACCAGTATTATATATCAGTATTATATACCAGTATTATATACCAGTATTATATACCAGTATTATATACCAGTATTATATATCAGTATTATATACCAGTATTATATACCAGTATTATATATCAGTATTATATATCAGTATTATATATCAGTATTATATACCAGTATTATATATCAGTATTATATACCAGTATTATATATCAGTATTATATACCAGTATTATATATCAGTATTATATATCAGTATTATATATCAGTATTATATACCAGTATTATATATCAGTATTATATACCAGTATTATATATCAGTATTATATATCAGTATTATATATCAGTATTATATACCAGTATTATATATCAGTATTATATACCAGTATTATATATCAGTATTAATGTATTAACACTTTTCATGAAAACATAACCATGGAATCATAAAAACTATCGTTACTGCCTGTAGTACAGTTTTTAAGGGTGTTGTAGGACAGATGGCTGTTCAGGTTAGGATTTGTCATTTATGCTCACAACATTAAAAAAATCCTTGGCCTTACTGTGAATTGAACGCAGGTCTCCTGCAGGAAGCCCGCTCTAATCCATTCGGAAATGCTCTTCATGGAATTATATAAATGTGCAAAATTTCAATAAAGCTGACAGTGTAGTAACAAACAAATATACAAGTCAGCTCAAGTCAACTGGAATTGACAATTTCTTGACTGAGCTACACAGCCTTATGTTACAGGAGGCAATGGTCATATACAGAAAGTACTAAGCCAAGTAAAATACTAAGCAAAGTACTGTACACAGTCTAAAGCCAAAGGATTGACTTCATTGCACCGAGGTTTACCCCATATAGCACAGTCTGTCTCCGCAGTAATGCTACACCACCTGCTGAGAATATTGCGCAAAACTCTAGCTCCTGCAACAATCCTAGGGTCTCTCGAAAAAATGCACCTGTGAACAGAGTGGCACCAAACCCTCAACCGTTGGAACGCAAGACAGAGGCTTAATCCCTTAGTCTCAGAGACACAAAGTACTCATTTTCCTGGTAATGTTACCTCATAATTGGACTGTGAGAACACTGGGCAGTTGTCATTTTCATCATCAACAAAGATATCTAACCAGGTAGACCTCACATGGTCGGGCTTGCCATCTGTAACCTGAAATTAGAAGAAAGAATTATTGTTTTAAAAAATAGCCTGAAAACTCTGGATAAATAAAAAGTCCTGGACACCATAGACAGTTCCAGTAGTTTATAAGTCTGGTCATTACAAAGTTTTTGTCCATACAAAGTTCTGGTTAGTAGAAACTAGACAAAGTTGTGGCCAAATAAAATGTTGTGGCCAAAGCAAAAGTCACTCAGAATGCATGCATGAGTGTAATTTTGTGACTCCAGCCAGAGTAGTGCCTTAGTCGTTTCTGTTATAAGCATTTGAGCAGTACATGTTTTTCTATCTCTTATGTAGAAGAGCAATTGCTGCAGCTTGTGTTCATATATTTCTACAGTTTGGTTTTCGTGTAAGGAGCATTATTGTTCATTTCAAGATTAAGCTCTGCTTCCTGCATTGTAATTTTAAAAGATTTCCACAGACGACAAAACAGGTCAGACTTAACAGGCCTGGAAACCTCAAGAAATGGAAATAGGGCATGTATGCAAACATGAAAGGAATATGTTTACCTATGCTATGCCGGGATTGAATGAGGCTCACATCCTTGAAACATCATCAAGCAAGTCCTGCCACAGACTTTAAGCTATGAATAGGTTCACAAATGCAAAGAGAACTCTAATCTGAACCCAAAAGATGAGCTTGGAAGAAGAACTGCAGGACATCCATGTGAAACTATGCATGATGCCTGGATTGATGCAGGCATCTCACATCCTTGTATATAGACAGCTGATGGTAGAAGATTGATAACAAAAGAAAAAAGAGAAGGAGGAAGAAGAAGTTTAACAGCAAGTTATCAAACAACAATATCATACTTGGATGCCAACAGAGTAATGGGACTTCTTCTCATGATCCAGTCGTTTAGCCAAGGTTAGATGACCTGTCGAGCGGTCAAGGTTGAATGTATTGTCTGGATTTCCATCTGTTGTGAAGTCATACACAAGTATAGGGTTCAAGTCCACATCATTGGCTGTTGCCATGACAACTGTGTAGCCAACATCACGACCTGGAAAAAAAAACCCCACAAAGGACTTGTTAACTATTCTAGAAAATGATGCTAAGAGATTACATACAATTCAATGTTATATTACAGTCTGGTTACATATTCCTTATCTTTGTTTCCTAACAGATTTTGACAAATTCTAAAAACACAAACATTAGCCTGTGGCATCTGGTTTATATCTGATAGGAATAATGATCTTATAAACCAGATTAGTTGAAGTTCTGAGCTATACTAAATCCAAAACTGATGCAAGACTATATGATCTTATAAACCAGATTAGTTAAAGTTCACTGAGGCTATTGTACTAATACCAAAACTGATGCAAGACTATATTGAAAGAATACAAACTGATGCCAACACTAACAAATGAAAGAGAACTGCCCGTGTGGTGCAGGGGCCCGAAGGAAGCAAACAATAGTAACACCACGACCTACAAGGCATGTTGTAAGAACGCTGATGCAGGACCTAGGAAGCTACCTAGTAAAAAAAGTTTCACAGAAATCGGATGTGCTGGCCAACTTGTAGGCATATAACTGACACAATGTACAATCGCTTTTAGGCACAGGTCCCATACAAATCACACAAACTAGTTAACAAGTGGTCGATATGGAGCGTTCGAAGGAGAAAGAAAAACAACTTGACAGACTAGCAGATATTAAAAGAAGACATATTAATGAACACTATGCAGCTAAGGCAAACTCAAAGCAAGAAAATTTGATGACAGCACTCTAGTTACAAGGGAAAACTGCAGTAAAACTATGTAGCAATGGCAAATCACGTAAAAACAAAGTACTGTAGTTTTACAAAGTACAAAAACAACATACAGTGATGTTTTGATCAACAGGACTTTATCAATCCAAGGATAGAACAGAAGTGAAGAAATTCCTACACAGCAGACCTAACCTATAGAGTCAGATAATAAATCACTAACATCCCTTACAAAATATTAACGAATGAGAAAACATAAAAGTAATAAATGCTGTATTACATAGTTACATCTTGGGAACATATAAAAGTAATATTATAGTTACATCTTGGGAACATAAAAGTAATATTACATAGTTACATCTTGGAAACATAAAAGTAATATTACATAGTTAACACTTGGAAACATAAAAGTATATTACAGTTACACTTGGGAACATAAAAGTAATATACACAGTTACATCTTGGGAACATATAAAAGTAATATTACACAGTTACACCTTGGGAACATATAAAAGTAATATTACAGTTACATCTTGGGAACATATAAAAGTAATATTACACAGTTACGTTTAGACTTAAGTATTGCATTATCTTGGATAAAGGCCTTTTTACAGTTACGTTGCTGTTTATCATGTTTATGTATTTTGTAAAACTGTAGTACTTTTTTTCGTATTTATATTTCAAGTTTTACTGCAGTCTCACCTTTTGATATTACCATTTACCTATCATAAAGTTATTACACAGTTACATCTTGGAACATATAAAAGTAATATTACACAGTTACATCTTGGGAACATATAAAAGTAATAAATGCTGGGCCTATCTTCACTGGATGCTTACTTTCACTGACATTAATAGGTCCATTCTCTGGAAAAAGTGGTGGTGTATCATTCTCATCTACAATGTTGATGATGAGTACACATGTGCTTTGTCTGCTTGGGTTGCCTCTGTCACGGGCTTCAATTGTCAGCCTATGGAGATACATGTGAGTTAATATCAGATTAATAGAATAATAATGTAAGTGGACGTTCAGTCAAAACTTTTACTTAACAATGTCTTTAAGAATAGTTGTTGCTGCCTGTAATATCGCATTTTAGGGTGGTATAGGATTGGGGGGGCTTGTGGAATTTAACGACCGCACGCCTAGTGCAGTTGCGCAAAACTCTTCAGGGTATGGTTTTCTTTATGTCCCTAACAGAAAATGGTCTTACTGTGGATTGAATCCACGTCTCCCGCATGGAAGTCTAACATGTAACAGAGAACTGAACTCTCTTCTAGTAGAAAATCTCACTGTAAGCAAAAACTCATCTGGAAAAGACTCACCTGTAGAAGAAGGCTTACATGTACATGGAAATCCCATTTATATGGAAAAACTAATCTGTAAAAGAACAATCATCTAAAACTTGCCTGTTTGTCTGATTCTTTTTTGCTATCGCCCGCTGTGAATTCAGGCGTTAGTCATGATGTCTGGTATTACGCTTCTGACTGATTTTTGCATGAGGCTTGCTTACCATTTGGCTGGTGTCCCTTGCCATACAGACGGGCATTCGTCATCTTCAGAGGTGCTTGAAGATTAGATCCTTTAAGTGTGATCGTTACAGGAAACCTGTGGTCCGAACCACTTGCTGCGAGTTCTTGTACCCTCCGAACTTTTACAGCGAGTGACAATTAGTGAAGTATGACTTCTTTATCAGATTTCCTGCCTTTTCTGCCTTTCTTCTTCACACTTCGCCCCTAGGGAAGCATAGGTCCACAACTAAGGCCTTCCAAGCCCGCCTATCCAAGGTCATCTTTTCCAAATCTCGCCACTCTCTCCCCGTTTTTTTGCATTCCATCTCTAACTCCAGTCTCCAGGTGTTTCTGGTCTTCCTTGCTTCTATTGCCCTGGGGTTCCATCGGAGAGCCTGTCTCGCGATGCTGTCAGGGGTTTCCTCAGTGTGTGTCCTATCCATCGCCACCTTCTGCTCATTATCTCCTGTTCCTTTTCTGCCTTTGGTGTGGTCAAAAAAATAGCCACCTTCAAAAGAAGATCCACCTGTATTCAAAAACCATTTGTAAGTAAATACCCACCAGTAGAAAAAAGACCCACATATGAGAAGAAAACTCACTTGTAACCGTCAGGCTGAGCCTCTCTGTCAAGCGGTGCAGCATCACTGCTTGTAACGACAATTCCTGTATGAGGTTTAGCTAATGTGAAAACCTGCTCATCATCCCCTCCTATGATTGAGTACAATATGTCTCCATTGAGTCCACTGTCAGGGTCCCTTGCAAAAACCTGAAACATTTAGAACCACACAAGAATGAATAAGTTAGGTTTTCAGATTCATAGAAGTTCACAGTGGCAACCACACAAGCAAATAAGGATGTTGTTCCCTGTATATTAGTCATGGACTAATAAATATTCAGTGCTGGATAAATAACTGTATATTTTAGAACATGTAGAAGAATGACAATACTGCAGTGCCAACAAACACTATAGAATGAAACACTAGAACATTGACAACACTAGAACATTGACAACATGAAAACATTGACAAACTCAGAACACGGACAACCATACAGCATCAACAACACTAGAATATTGACAAACTCAGAACACAACAAACCTATACAGCATTGACAACATATTAAAATTGACATTGATTCAACATTAAAACATTGACACCATACAGCATTGACAACACTAACATTGTAACACTGACAAAATCAGAACACTAGCAACCATACAGCATTGACAACATAAGGTTAAGCAAAGTGATATAATAAACAACAAAACTATAAGCATACCTGTGTTACATAGGTTTCTGGCTGATTATTCTCCCAGATGGCTGATACATATCTAGCTTGAGAAAACTTGGGAGTGTTGTCATTGATATCAGTCAGGTTAACCCACACTGTAGCATATGCGTGGCTGTTGCCATTGACAGCAGCGACAATGACACGTACTGTGCGAATTGTTTCATAGTCCAGAATAGATGGATCTGCTACTGTTATCTGCCCTGAAAATAGTAACAGTCATTGCATAAATTTGCCTGAACATTCATAACTACTTGTCACTTTTCTTCCCAATTAATTTCCTCTTATTCTTCTTCCAATGCCTTTATATCGACCCCTTGTTAAACCACTCTTTGTGATCTGTATGAGATCCGAGCATAAGAGCGATTTGCGTTGTGACAGTTATGCGCCTACTTCTTCTTCTAACCAGGGCTGCAAGTTTTCACTCTTGGGTAGCCAATGCCAATTTGTAGAATCTGCATGTGTTCTGTAATTGTGGAAGACTGTTGTAAGGTGTATTATGAACAAATGGGTGTGGCGGGAGGAGTTCTTGTCTAGCTTTATGTAGTCCAGGGCATTCAAGCAAGATATGCTGTACTGTCTCACATGAATGACTGATGCGCCTACTAGTAGGGCCAGCACATCCAATTTCTGTGACACTTTTTATTTACTAGGGTAGCTTTCCTAGGCCTCCACCTCAGTTGCCTCTTACGACATCCCTTGCAGTAGTACTATTGATTGCTCCATTCGGACCCCAGCAACACACAAGGGCAATAAATTTAGTTTAGTTTTTTGAATGAGAAGACAAGAGGAAATGTATCACATAATCCTTACCAGTTCTGTTTGAGATTCTGAAAGCATTATTCTCATTCCCGCTTGCAAAACTGTACACTGTGGACTGTGATGGTTGAGGGGCAGACACAAAGCTAGCTGTGATGTTGACAACAGAGTTACCTCTTCCAAAATGTTCTGGTATCGCAACATTGTACTCTGAGTGAGAAAACACAAGCAAGTTGCTGTCGCCTGTTCCTACTGTTATTTCTATGACACCTGTAGAAGAAAGTAAGTTCATGTAAAAACAAAGTCTAGAACACAAAAACTCATTATGAGTCACATTTTTTCTTCTCTTAGGCTTTCGCCAATTTTAAGATGCAAACATGTCACCATGAACCCAAAAGAGCAATGTTCAACACAATCTTTCTCCCACATTATGCTACCAGTGCCAAACCTGGTCACTGACAACAAATGATAGAAGAAAACTAGTCATGACAGAGATGAAGTATCTACGCAGAATGCTGGGTGTAACAAGAAGAGACCGGTTGAGAAATGAAGACATCAGGAAAAAGTGGGTACAGCATCAGTACTAGACTTCATCAAGAAACAACAAATTAAATGGTTTGGCCACATAAGCAGATTACCAACAGACAGTACACCTCAAAGAGGGATGTTGTTCCGATACAATGGGTACAAAACAAAAGGCCGGCCACGCAAAAGATGGACCTCAGAGATAACAGAGGGACGAAAGACACTATCTACAAAGCGCACACAAAGGTCCGTTTTAGAAATCTCTTCTTAACCTGACATTGTGAGGCAAACAGGATTGGAGAAAAGAAAAGACTTTTTCCTGCAAATGAGACTGCAGTAAAACTGGGTACCTTCTGCTTCTTTGAGCGTTCCATACCGACCACTTGTTCAACACTCTTTGTGAGTTGTATGTGATCTGAGCCTAAGAGTAATTGTACATTGTGTCAGATATGCACCTACAAGTAGGCCAGCACATCCAATTTCTGCTATGCTTTTTATTTGCTAGGGTAGCATCCCTAGACCCCTATCTTAGTCGCCTCTTACTTCTTCTTCATGTTAAACCACTCGTCATTTGTATGTGACCTGAGTCTAAGAGTGATTGTACGTTGTGCCAGTATGTGCATGCAAGTAGACCATCCCATCTAATTTCTGCTATGCTTTTTATTTACTAGGGTAGCTTCCCTAGGCTCTTACCTCAGTCGTCTTTTACAACATGCTTTGCAGGTCACAGTGTTACTATTCTTTGCTCTCCTTGTGGGTCCCAGCAACACACTGGCAAAACTGGGTACCAGGGACTAATCTTTTCTTCACACTGCTACTGGGTTATAGCCCAGTGTTGTGGTCTTCTGTATTTGTCTTGCGCTTCTCTGATAGAGTGTTGTATTTTTTGCATTGTTTGACATGATACTGGATATCTTCTTCTTCTTCAGCGATCTCTGGTCATGCGCTTAATTTACTGTGGACCACAACTGGGCAGACAGCTTCAGGTCTGTCAGGTTTCCCAAAGCTTAGTTTTCAGGTCGACTGGGTGTGGCCACATGTTGCTTCTCAGCTCACACAGAAGAGGACAGTCTTGCAGGATATGCTCTGGTGTCTGTTCTGCCTGCTGACACTGGCAGAGAGCTGTTTGACTTATTCCTAGTCTGTATAAGTGTTTGTTGAGTATGCAGTGTTCAGTGCGTAGTCGAAATATAATGACCTGGTCTGTTCTGCTTAGGTCTTTGAGGGAGTCTTTTCCATAATCATATCCAGTGTTTGTCTTCCAGTCTACTGCAGATTTTCTCTGTATGAGGGTTTTGACCTCTTGAAAAGACAAGGGTTGGTAAATTTGCTCTTTGGCACTGCCCTCCTTAGCTAAGACATCAGCACTCTCATTGCCTGCAATGCCACAGTGAGATGGAATCCACTGCAAGTGAATTTCTGCCTTTCTGAAAGCTGAGCAAGTTCTCTTTGTAGTTTTTGTACTGTGCTGTCAGTGGATTTAGCCTCCAGGGCTTGTATAGCTGACAATGAGTCTGTAAGAAATACCATCTTGCTTGCAGCTGCTTGCAGCTTATTCATGTGCTGTGCTGCCATCAGAAGGGCTATGAGTTCTGCTTTGTAGTTGGAACATATTCTTCCAGTAGGAGCCGCTAGAGACACAGTGGTAGCATCTGGGTGCCTAATGTACACTCCTGCTCCACCATTCATGGTTGCCTCCATTGCCGATCCATCTGTGTAAATTCTTATCCAGCTGTCTTCTGGAAACATGTAATGGAGATGTTCCATTGTAATTGCTTTTTCACTAGATTAGGCTCGGCATCTTTGCTTAATAATTTCAGGATGGAGGTTGAGAAGTTTAGTGGTACTGAGTCTGGTTCCCAGTGATCAAAAGCAATTCTTCAGGTATGGAATTATGATTTAGTAGTTCCAAGTATGACTTTCCTATTTCTTTTGCTTTGTGGTTTAGACTTGTGCGCTTTAGTCTGTTCTTTGTTCTAGCCGCCATTTTTTCATGCAGTGGATGGTGAGGCATTCTTTTGATCCTTTCAGTCTGTAGAATCACTTTTCTCCTTCTTCTGTCTTCCAAGGGCTGGATGTTGGCTGCCTTTTCCATTTCTACAATTGGTGTAGATTTCATGGCTCCCAAAATAGTACGCAGACATCTGTTTTGAGTTTTTTCCAGTATCGATTTGTTTGAATGGGCTGCTGATATCCATGTCGATGATGCATATTCGAGGGTCGGTCTAACTGCACCAGTGTACACCTGACTCAGGATTCGAATATCAGCTCCCCAGGTAATTCCAGCCAGCTTCCGCATCACACTTTGTTTCCTCATAGCCTTTCTGTTTGTTTCCAGACACTGGATATCAATGATTCTATTTATATTAAGTCTGCCTGTTGACTCAAGCCTGTAAAGTATGATGGGTCTATTTGTGAAGTAGATCAAGTATGTCTCTTATGTATATTGAGTCTATCTGTGAAGAATATCTACCAAAATTGTCTGTCTGTAAAGTTTGTTTGTCACACCAGTTTCCTAGGTTTATCCCATCTGCCAACTTATTATGCCCAGTCTGTCTGTTTCTTACATCTGTTTGTCTCTTATATTTGTCACTCAACCAAGTATGTCTATAAAGTTTGTTTATATACCAAGTCCATCTCCCAGGTTTGTCTATTTGTCAAGTTAGTTTGTCTAGTCTTGTCCATCTCTTATATTCATATGTCCATAAAGCTTGTCTGTATATAAACTTCCTTGTTCATGTTTGTTTCTGAGTGCCAAGACTATTGAACTAAATATTATACAGATAAGATAGTGCTCACTACTCTCTTTTTATACTGAAAGGCAACAAACACTGGCTGATACAACTAGTATACAAACACTAGAACCTGTAAAGAGTTTGTCTTTGTACAATACTCTTGGCAGAGGGCACGCATTTTTGCGGAGAGGGACTGAGACATATGGGTAAAACTCGCGCAATGAAGTTCATCCTTCCGACCTCTATGAATGTGGAAGAAAGGTTTCAAAGCGAAGGATTGACTCCATTATCTAGTTTTCCTCTATACGACTTGGTTCCTTTCCACATAAATTACATACCACCTGCTAAGAGTATAGCACAAATCATGAACTCAGTAGTTCCAACAACAATCTCAAGACCATTGGGAAATATGCATTCATGAACAGAATGCAGTCCAGATTCTAACCCACAAGTTTGATCACAGAGATACCTTCCCCCCAACATGAATGTGTAACACCATGAACAAACCACTTGTATGCAGATAAATATGACAACACCTGAAATACCTACCTGTTGAAGACAGCCGCAAGGACGGAGAAGTAGCTGAGTCTGCAGCAACTACTAAAATACTGTAGTGTCTGGCAGCCAACATCAAGGTGTTGTTTGTAGATATTTTACCTGAGGTTCGATCAATAACAATGTTCTGTGAACAACACAATCAAATTGTTATTCATGTTAATGTTTTCAAGAAAATGTTTTAAATTTGATGAGTTGTTGATTATGTTTGTTCGAAAATAGTGTCCAAATATTGTGTTATTTATAATGTGTAAGTAAAAATACTATCAATATGTTCTGTTACAGACGATGTGTGAAAGATTAGTTATTGGTTACTGAGCTGATATCATCACATTCCAGGGAGATCCTTATGCGCTCAATGTCTCCAAGTAGATGTAGTAGGACATGAATAAAAAGGGTCTAAAGCCAAAGGATTGTCTTTATTGTAACAGGATTTACCCCATAAAGCTCAAGGCTTTGTCCCTCTTCACAGATATGGCACGCCATCTGTTGAGAGTATTGCAAAGCACGAACTCTGTAGCTCCTGCAACAATCCTAAGGGTCTCTAAGAGGAAGCTCTTATGAACAGAATGGAGTGGTCTGGATTTGAACCCACAGCCTTTGGAGCGCAAGGCAAGGGTTTAACCACTTAGCCACAGATACCCTTGTTAGATGTCGTAGGGCATGAATACTGATGGTTGCTTTTTAAACTCAGTTCTATCACATGCACAGAATGAACCTTGCTCAAACTGCACAGTGTGCATGTCAGACTCAAACACTGACTCCAGAGCCCATCCTGCTGTCCTGCCCATATTACCTAGACCAGTAAAGCGAAACATAGTCTAAAGAGCAAAGCTTACACAGCAAGCTATGGGAAACACATGAATAACTCCAACTGGTGTCTAGCTTTATAGAGACAATCTATCTCATAGTTTAGACTGAGCATATGAAACCAATCACAAAGAAGATGAAGAATTTCCAGGACAGTAGATCCATGCAAGCCTGTCTGTTCTTTGATCACCATGAACACCAACATGTCCAGGACAGTAGATCCATCAAAGCCCATGGAGGTTTAACACCTTGATAGATAACATCCACTCATACTGCATCCGCCTGCTTCTTTGAACCTTCTGTAGCATTGACAGATAATTAGACACAATTGTGGCTCCAGTAAACAGAATTAGGGAAGACACTATTAATGTTTTGTTACTGATGGTGTGTGAAAGAAAACACTATCATGTTATACAACTGATGGTATGTGAAAGAAAATACTATCACAATGTTATGCAACTGATGGTATGTGAAAGAAAACACTATCACAATGTTATGCAACTGATGGTGTGTGAAATAAAATACTATCACAATGTTATGCAACTGATGGTGTGTGAAAGAAAACACTATCACAATGTTATGCAACTGATGGTATGTGAAAGAAAACACTATCACAATGTTATACTACTGATGGTATGTGAAAGAAAACACTATCACAATGTTATACAACTGATAGTGTGTGAAATAAAACACTACTCACCAATGACATTCAACAACTTAGTTATAACTATTAAATATCACCTCATAATCTCATTTGATCCATATGTTGATGGAAATGAATATTCCACTAGTCCACTGTTGCCCAGGTCTGGGTCACTGGCAGTCACTGTGAGGATGGGGGTTCTTGGAGGTGTGGTCAGACCTAGGTTGACACTGTAGGGCACCATAGAAAATACTGGAGCATTGTCGTTAAAATCGGTTATTGTGATGAAGACACGGCATGTGGAGTTTCTTGGTCCAGACACTCCGTTATCTACAGCTACAACAATGAAAGAGTAATATGCCACTTTCTCTCTATCAAAGACCCTGTCAATAGAAATAATAAGATATTACTTATCAATAATTTAATTCTTACACACTCACCTGCACACAGAGAGTGAGAGAAAGAAGAGAAAAGAGAGAGACACAGAGAGAGAGAAAGAGAGAGAGAGAAAGAGATGCAGAGAGAGAAGAAAAAAGAGATGAGAGAGAAAGAGAACAGAAGAGAGAGAGAGAAAGAGAGAGAGAAAAAAAGAGAGAAGATGTACTAGTGTGTAACTGCAATAAATCTTTTTCTTCATAGTTCTCCTTAGTATATCTTGTCTCATGTGTTTTAAAACCAAAATTAGAGAATAGAATCACCACCAACTCAGACCAAGTCTTCCTATCTACTTTTAAAACCCCAGTTAGAGAATAGGATCACCACCAACTCAGGCCAAGTCTTTCTATCCAGTTTTAAAACCCAGTTAGAAATAGAATCACCACCAACTCAGGCCAAGTCTTTCTATCAGTTTTAAAACACCAGTTAGAGAATAGAATCACCACCAACTCAGGCCAAGTCTTTCTATCCAGTTTTAAAACCCCAGTTAGAGAATAGAATCACCACCAACTCAGGCCAAGTCTTTCTATCCAGTTTTAAAACCCCAGTTAGAGAATAGAATCACCACCAACTCAGGCCAAGTCTTTCTATCCAGTTTTAAAACCCCAGTTAGAGAATAGAATCACCACCAACTCAGGCCAAGTCTTTCTATCTCTTACAACTTCTTCCATATCCTCTGTATTATTTTTTTATCTCTGCCTCCAAATCTCCTCTCCATATATTTCTAGGTCTCATCCTCTTTTGCTCTCTCTGTAGGTTACAGAAAAAAGCCCTTCTTGTTATATCCCCCTTAGGTTTTCTCAGTGTGTAAAATCACTTATAAAGAATTCTTTGTGATATTTTGTTTGAGCATACACCCCCTAGTAACATGACAACACTCACCCGCTGGTGTTCACTTCTCCAGTCTGACTGTTGATCTCAAACAAACCATCTGTATCATTGCCCAAGAAGTACATTACTTGACCATTTGGACCCTGGTCAGGGTCTCTTGCTGTCACATTTAAGATCACCTTGCCTTCCTTGGTGTTCTCAGGCACTGACACATTGTACACCTGTTAAGCACATTAAATATTGGTATATTTCTATTTTAAACTGGTCATAGAATTATTTGGTCATGATAGAGACTGTAACTGTTCTATCTATATTTCCATATCACTCAATCACAGATTTATCTTTTCCTTCACACCACTCAATGACAAATTTATCTTTTTCATTCACATCACATGACAAATTTATCTTTTCATTCCTATCACTCAATGATGAATTTATCTTTTCATCCACACCACTCAATGACAAATTTATCTTTTCATTCACATCACTCAATGACAAATTTATCTTTTCATTCACATCACTCAATGACAAATTTATCTTTTCATTCACATCACTCAAGGAAAAATTAATCTTTTCATTCACATCACTCAATCACAAATTTATCTTTTCTTTCACATCACACAATAACTTATCTTTTCATTCACACTCAATGACAAATTTATCTTTTCATTCACATCACACAATAACTTATCTTTTCATTCACATCACACAATGACAAATTTCTCTTTTCATCACCATCACATGATGACAAGTTTACCTTTGATTGCACACCAGCTAAGATTAGTTTGACTCACAGCTTCATTAAATACAGGACTATTGTCATTCTCATCTAAGACTGTGACAATCACATATGCAGTTGCCGTCAGTGAACTCTGCCTGATCACTGGCTGTGATGGTGAGGTTAATGTAGATTTGGTTTCTCTGTCAAGTGGTTCCGTGGTTATGTCTCCATGGTAAGGATCAATACTGAAGTTGCCATCATTCCCACCTAAAAATTTAAAGCCATAACTTGAGTTTATATTCAAGGATGTATCAGTTTTTATTTTGAACTGTAACATAATTATAACTTTCTATGTAAAACTTGCACATATTCATAAAGTTCAATGCTGAATATTAAAATCACCTGTGTGTTGCGGGGCTCAAGGAGTAAAGAATAGTAACACTGCGACCTACAAGGCATGTCGTAAGAGGTCAATGAGATAGGGCCTAGGAAGCTACCTAGTGAATAAAAAGTGTTGCAGAAATTGGATGTGCTGACCATAATTGATAATTGGTTGTCGGATCACCTGTTTTGGTCAAAAATTTCAGGTCAAAATATAATTTCATATTTGTACTTGAAGGCTCATAAGAAGAACGAGAGGAAGACTTAGAAGACGATGGGTGCAGGATGTCATTAATGATCTGAGAATGACTGCTGCTGACGCCGACCAACTTGCACAGGACAGAGATTTTCAGGACTGCTGTCATAGGAGCCAAGTTCCGGAAGGGACAAGCTATTTGATGATGATGAGGTGCATAACTGGCAAAACATACAATCGTTCAGAGGCACAGATCCCATATAAATCATAAAGGGTGGTCGATATGGAGTGTTCGAAGAAGGAGAAAAAGAATTTTGATATATAACTGTCTATCCATAACATTTTCACATATTTATAACATTCAATACTAAATCTTGTCATATTTATAACATTACATGTTGAACTTTGAGATATTTTATAACAATCTATGGAAATATACCATTATATGCTTAAAACTTAACATTTTATAACATTCTATGGAAATATTTATAACATTCTATGCTTAGCCTTCACATAGTTATAATATTCTATGCAGAATCTTGACATACTTATACACAAGTTTTTGTCTGTAAATAAAAGTATATCTTTGTATTACACTGGCATTGGAAACTAGATAGAAGTTTTCTTTGTTTCTCAAGCTATGTTAACACACAGCCAACTCTAATACTGGGCCACATAACTGATCGGGGAAACCTGACCTAGTTTTGAGTTGGGGGCTGGTTTTGTATATGTTTGATAGAACACTGCAAGCTTTTTATGCAATTTTACTCAATTCTATGAGTCTATGGTTATTTATTGATGACAAATATTAATAATACAGATATTCCTTATTGTTAGACTTAACTTGTTGCATAATATAACCTTGATTTAGCATGTTGTGCTGATTTTAAAATGAATTCGTCGCTATACAACGGTACTTAAATGCAAGTTCACGACGCGGTTTTGGTCTTATTTTCTAGAATTTTTACCTGAGCCCGCCAGCCGTATGGTTATTGGAGGCTACGGTTAACACATCATTATTAGTCATTTTAGAAATAGCATAGCTGTATCTTACCTGTAATAGCGTATGTGATCCTAGCATTCTCTCCCAGGTCTTTGTCTGAGGCCACCAAAGTCTGAATAGAGCTTTGAGCTCTGTTTTCAGGTATCTGGATGATGTATTGCTGATTTTTAAAGACAGGGGCATTGTCGTTTTGGTCAGTTACAGTGATGATAATGCTGCAGCTGCTGTAGTGGACAGGGTATGCTCCATCTTTGACATATGCTGGGAGTATGTAAAAAATATATTTTATAATGGTGTATAGAAAATTGTTCACACAGTAAATGTGTATATAAACTTTGTTACTAAAATGTAGAGCGTTCAGAGGGTCTCTCTGGCTAAGTGGTTACGGTTTTGCTTTGCGTTCCAAAGGTCATGGGTTTGATTTCTGACCGAACTGTTCTGTTCACAATGTCTTTTTCAGAGGCCACTAGGATTGTTGTAGGAGCTATAGAGTTCATAATAATAAGTCCTCTCGAAATGTTATACGTTACATAGGGCATGCAAGCAATTTCTTCATACCGCTCTATCCTAGACAACTCGCTCAATCTCTTCCATGGAACGTAGACCGATATTTCTTGCCTCCCTCAGCAAAGTTTGTTTCATGGTCTCCTTAGGTTGTCTACAGAGTTCATACTTTGAGCAATACTCTCGGCAGGTGGGGTGCAATTTCTGCCGAGAGGGACTGAGCCATATGGGGTAAAACCCAGTGCAATGAAGTCAATTCTTCGACTTTAGACCTGTAGAAAGTTCAGAGTATATTTCACTTGATGAGTAACTTTTTGTAGATATTTAAAGATTGATATCATCATCAATAGCAGGCATTCAACACTCAGATTTTGTTGTTGACTTGTCTGTTTCAATAAATAAAGATTTAAGATTAGAGACAAGTACTTGAAACTTCAATGAAAATTGTGGCATATCCTTTACAGGATTAGCCATCAACCACAGTAAACGAGTTGTCGATTTTCTAGGCACCCCTTATATGTTCAGTAGATTGTCATTGCTTTCTGAACAGAGTGGTCCATTTTTACTGTTCATAAAAATCCATGCGAACAAATTTGCTTTCAAACTGTCAGCCACGGAGCGTGAACCAGGCACTCTTGGGTTGTGATTGAGTTCACTACCACTTAACCTACAAATACATACAAATTAAATACTGGAGACAAAAATAAGTTTCAATTGTTAATATCTTCATTGCCCTTAGATATGCCCATATGTGTTGTATTCTCATTTACGATATCTTTATCAGTGTACAGCAACTAACCATACCAGTTCAATGTTGATTGATGAGTCTACCCTTATGTCCGTTGAGCCGATCTTCTTTGACCACTTCAATCTTCAAAGTTCTTGCAATTTAGTTGTTGATATAGATTTGGTTTAGTTGAAAGTCCTCTTTGCAGCCACAATAATATAACAACAATTTTATAAGCTATACTGACCTGTAACAGTGTAGGAGTCCTTGACCTCTCTGTCCAGTTGAACTTTGGTTGTCAATACACCAGTCTGAGAATTCATGGCAAACATGTCCCCAGCGATGCCACTTGGGATTAGATACGTCAGAGCTCCATTTTCACCTGAAGACAAAATTATAGTTTATTGAGTTGACTGAACATGTGACTACATGACCATAGGTCACCTGACTGACTTCTCAAATAACTGAAAGACTACAGTCACCAGATCTACTCCTTCCCACGACTGCCTGGCTACATACCACCAGATCCAATCCTCATATGTCTAGAGTTAGTTCTTGGCCAGAACATACACAAGATCTTTTGCAAACAAGTTGTATGTTAGGATGCATATTATATAATAATAATTCCTCTCGTACCGTTATACGTTACATAGGGCCTGCAAGTAATTTCTCCATAGCGCTCTATCCTGGGCAATTCGCTCAATCTCCTCCATGGAACTGAGACCGATATTTCTTGCCTCTATCAGCAAAGTTCATTTCAAGGTCTCCTTAGGTATGCATATTATATACCTATCCAAATTGTAGCAGAACTGAAATACCATGATTATTCCAGTTATCATGCATTCTGAATATCCCGTCTCATCCCGGGCAACTGTCAGTTAACATTTGAACCTGTTAAATAAATGGTCTTACGAGAAGGATTGACTTCATTGCACCAGGTTTCCCCAGATGGTTCCATCCCTGTCAGCAGAAATGGCACGCCATCTGCTGAAAGTGTTGTACACACACAAACTCCATAGGGAGTCATGAAAAAATTGCACATGTGACTCGGTCCGAATTCGAATCCATAACCTTCAGAATAACAGGCAAACGTCTTAACCACTTCGTGACAGAGACCTCCATGTTAGCTATCTGTGCTTAATGAGGAACTGGTCAAGTATCCAAAACCAATCTCTCAGGTTTAAGGAAGTGTATTCAAATCTGAGAAGGGTATTTTTTTCCTTGATTGAATAAGAAAAACCTTAACTTCTAGTCGAGTCAGGTGGGCATTCATTCTCAGTCAAAATAGCTATCTAACAAACCCCTTACTAAATATACATTATAACAAAATTGGAAACACAGTTAATTGACAATGTTGTATAAGACGACAGTCTTACAGTTGTAACTGACTCCAGACCACAGTAACCACAAAGTTTGCTAATAATACTAACTGATACCATATCACTAATTCAGATGACAATGTTAGATCAAAATTCAAGCTACCACAAATGTTTTAATAAATTTATTTGAAACTGTACCTGTATCTGCATCATGAGCCTGGATCTTAGTCACAGAAGTCTGTGGACTCAAATTCTCTGACACATTGGCATGATACACTGACATGTAAAATACAGGTGGGTTGTCATTGATGTCAGTCACTGTGATTTGCAATCGCTGGTGGCTGACCATCTTGGGGATACCTGAGTCTTCAGCACTAATGTTAAGTGTGTAGTTTGTCTGTGTTTCATGATCAAGAGCGTCGTAGATACTTAGGTAACCTGGGTGGGAATGATAGAATATACATTGTAAGAACCATTTATAACTACATAAATATAATTATGAATATAATATAAATATATATATATATATATATATATGGACAGCATCAGAATCATCTATACATCCATAAAACAAGTGCTATGCCTGCCGGTGTAGGCAATCATGTCTCTCAACAACTCTCTCTCCATGGTGCAGTTAATCAGTTCTGAAGTTGATCTATTGTCAAACCATGATGTCAGCACATCCAACACCTTCTACCTCTGTCTTCCATGATCTCTCCTTTCCTGAATTTTACCCATTGTCACCAAATGTTCTAAACCTTTACTTCACATTATATGCCTAAAGAACCTTGATTGTCTGATTCTTATTCTTTTTATAGGGTTTCTTTGTGTGCCGGCCTGATTTAAAACATCTATAGATAGAGAGATATAAAGGCAGCAGAAAGACTATTTATGAATATAGAAATGTGAATACAACACACCAACAATTTTTGGGTACAGAATTTAACCTCAAGAGATGTTTATAAATAACTAAATATAAGGACAATACAAGAACTATGTAAATATCTGACATCAAAAGCGGGCTGAATAGGACACAAAGTGCATTCTTTACACTGCAGATGGTCTGAAAATCAGCCCAATTAGAACCAAGATTAATATTAACAGCAGTTATGTACTATCAACTTTACTATACAGATCATAATGTTGGAGAATGACAGAACAAGAAATGTTCATTCTTTCCATTTTCTATACAATTTGCTTCATACTTGTACTAACCAAGAACTGCTTACACAGTGTAAGCAAGAGAATATGAACACCATCCAAAAGTGACGCTCGAGATGGATCAACATGTGCTATGCATAGAGACTAACTGTCACGAAACCTGTACTGAGATAGACACAGGAGGAAAACAAAACTTGTAAGCCCCAAAATGACCTGAAGTAAAGCAGTAGAACAGGAACTGAAAGAAATGAATTACAGCTGGAAAAGAGGATAGCGAAATTGATAAGATGATGCGCTAGTGACAACAGGATGTGGAAATTTCATTGTTTCAGGCTAGCTTGGGTCCTCAAAATATTTGGTGTGCATATGTCTCATCCTGTTCCTGATCCTTTGCTTGAGGATGTAAATTACAAATACCTCTAAAGTCGGAGTAATGCTCGCCTGAATGATGATGAACACTGGTAATTAGGAAAGCAAGTCTTCACACAAATATCAGTCTATTACTGTCGTATTAAGCACCATGACTACTAATGAATTCATAATGGTGAACAAACAAAAACAGCTGGAAGGAGCTGCAGGAGATAGCTAAAGATAGGAAGACTTGGCATGAGTTGGTTGAGAGCTTATGCTAAAATCAGGGTTAAAAATGCATGAGAGAGAATGAGATGTGTTTGTTTGTGTGCACCTGTTTACATGTGTATGTATATATATATTTTTATATATATTTATAGAGCAGTTCACTTATTTAGGTAGCAATTTTGATTGCACAGGAAATGTTACAAAATAAATTATGATACGAATTGGCAAAAGCAACATCAGCTTTTAAAAGTCTAAATAAAATATGGAACTGCAAGTTATATAGTATTAAAACTAAATTACGAATTTTCAATTCAAATGTTGTATCAATCCTAACATATGCCAGGAGAGTTGGAAAATGACTAAAGATATAGAAAGCAAGTTGAATGCATTTGAAAATAGATGTCTGCAAAAATAATGAATATAAAATGGAGCGAATTCAGGAGAAGTGATGAAATCAGAGACATGTCTGGTCAACCCTAGTGACAACTGTTATAAGAAAGAAGATGGAGATATGTTGGGCACACCTTGAGGAGAAATGATCAACAAATATCAAAGCAGGCATTGAAGTGGGATGCAAAGGGTTCAAGAAAGACAGGTCGACCTAAGGAGACCCTGAAGCGAACTTTGCTGAGAGAGGCAGGAAATATCGGTCTCAGTTCCATGGAGGAGATTGAGCGAGTTGCCCAGGATAGAGCGGCATGGAGAAATTACTTGCAGGCCCTATGTAACATATACGTACAGAGGAATTATTATTTATTATATATATATATAGGAAGAGAGAAACAGTGATTCTAGACTTAGCTCACCTGTGTCTGAACCCAGAAGAAATTGCTATCCTCATTCCCTGAAACAATCTTGTACCTCACCACATTGTTACCACTAGCATCAGAGTTAGAATCCCGGTCCACAGCGACCACAACTAAGATCATGTAGCCTATAGCTTCTTCTTCTGACACAACCAAGTTGTCAGTGGACTCAAACTGTGGTGCATTGTCGTTGACATCCGTCACAAAGATGATGGTGGTCATCAAGGACAGTGAACTTGATCTCGAAATGGACAGTTGTCTTCAGCTTTCACAATGACTGAAATCTGATCAACCTGGTAAATATATTTGGGGTGACATTATTTTATAACCTTAGACAAGATAACCGTTCAGAAAGCAATGGCAAACTACTAAACGTATAAGTGGTGCATAGAAAATCAATGACATGTTTACTGTGGTTAATGGAGATGTCACAATTTTCCTTATTGGACAAGATAATGAACAGCGCTGCACCACATTAGACAGCACTGTTGTAAAGATCTCATCAGCTTGTTTCACATTCCCAGACAAAGATCTGAGTAATCTGGAAAACATGGGACAACTTTAAAGATTGGATCAACTTGTTTCACAATCATAGACACTGTCAAGATCTGAGAAACATAGGAACACTGTCAAGATCTCTCTCTCTCTTCTCGGATCACCGCCAGACCAATGTACCAGATTTCCCCATAAATTCTATTCAAGTGAAAATCTGATTCATGCAGCCTTAGCGTTGGTGTGTTTTATGTCTCATCTTCAGCACCATTTTGAGCTCTGGTGCTTATCTTTCGGCGATGTTGATGACGCAGGCAGAAAAGTTTCTGAGTATGCCAAGCTACCCAATGGAAAACAGATTCCAAAATTTAGCATTGGGGCGGCTGAAAAGAGGCAGCTTTATTCACCAGGCGAAAAGACTAAATAGGCAAACCTCAGACCTACCAAAAGTTGGCATTCCCTAAAGTCTGTGCCAGAGCAAACCCCTTGGAGAGAGGAGACTGAACCAGAAGTATGTATCCAGACAGAAGTGAAAGGAATATTCGACAAGGATGAGCAGAACAGCATACAACGCAAGACAGTCACTCTCAGTTTACTTGATGAAGAATACCCACATGACCTCTGGGTCAGGGTATACACGGATGGGTCAGCAGAAAATGCAGTGAAGAATGGAGGAGCAGGAGTGTACATAGAATACCCAAACAAGCTAGAGATGCGATTAAAGTACCAACGGGAAATTCTGTCACAACTATGATGCAGAAATTCAGGCAATCAAGGTGGCAACTGAAAAACTGTTGAATACCAGACCCGATCCTCAACCTGTTGTATTTTTGACTGATGCAAAATCAGCACTCAAAGCACTTCAGTCCAGAAAATTGCCAGGTCTACAGACCCTACTGTCTAAATTGTCCAAGCATCGCAGGGTCGTCTTGCAGTGGATACCCTCTCACTGTGGAATACCAGGAAATGAAACAGCAGACCGATTGGCCAAGGAAGGTGCTGCAGGAGAGCAGCCGGATGTGCCAGTTACCTACCACCAAAGAAAAGGATGATTAAATCAATGAGAAAGCCACAAATACCAACACAAGACGATTACTATAATATGAGCAGATTGGAACAAGTTGTGATTCTACGCCTTAGAACAGGACACAATCGGCTCCGCAGCCACATGTATACAAAATTCAAGATTGGCAATTCAGCCATGTGTACATGTGGACAGGCAAACCAGACTGCAGAGCACATACTTCAAGACTGCCCCAAATATGATACACTGAGGCAAACTCACTGGCCTAATGAAACAACACTCGACATAAAACTACACGGACCTCTGTGTGAGCTACAAAGACAGTGAAGTTCATACAAGAGACAACATTGAATATATAGACATATTTCAAGCGAACGAAAGGAAGGATCCTTCGGCGATGTGTCCGGTTTTAACCAGCGTTTACTCGGTTTGCTCTCCGTTCTGTAGCCATCTAGTGTTTTTACAGTGTGGGGTAGCTAGCCTCACACCCAACTTCCTTGGTCGTCTCTTACAACATGCGTGACAGGTAACATTGGTTCTATTCTTTATACCCCAATTTGGACCCCGGTAACAGGCTACTATCAAGATCTGAGAAACATATGGACAGTGTAAAAATCTAATCAATTTTGAACACATTGAAGAATTAAGATATGTCTGTTTTTTAACATATATATATATATTTTCCAGTATTTAAAGTCTGATGTTACCTTCTCAAAATCAATAACTCCTCCAACAAAGAGATCTCCTGTCTCACGGTTAATATCAAAATATGGTCCTTGGCCTTCATCTTGTCCAGAGTATGATTCAATAGAATAGCTGACTGTGCCATTGACACCAGAATCTCTGTCAGTAGCAATAAACTTGTGAACTATGTGATTTCTTGGTGTGTTCTCTGCTACAGTTCGTATAATTACTGGGTCTTGTTCAAAGACTGGAGCATTGTCGTTAACGTCAATAATCTGTGTTTTAAACGTTCAGAACAAACAATAACAATTAGGTTTTTATAAATGACATTAAAAATAAATAATAATTAGATGTATATAGATCTATCTATCTGTCTATCTATTTATTCTCTATTTCTGTTGTGCTTTTCAGTGTTCAGGATTGATATAGATATCACTGTAATAAACAAGTAATAAACAAATGAGTTGATAAAGATTGTCATCATCAAGTTGTCGTCTCTGCATCAAAAGTTGGCTGCAATGGACCCCCTCCCGTTTCTTGCATTTATGTTGCACTCTGATATACTGTAATGCGTCTATTTCTTTATATCTCCCTCCATTTGGCTTTGTCTTCCTCTTGCTCGTCATTTAACTTTCCTCTAATCAATGTGTCACATGTTTATGTGTCCAAATTATTTTATTTTTATTTCATGTAGTTCTTTCGTCATTCCTAGTTTTTCTAGAACTTCTTTATTTGTCTCTTTTTCTTTCCCTGAAATATGACCTAGTTGTCTGTTGATCCACATCTCAAAGGCATTAACTCTAGTCTTTCAAATGCTTGTTCATTGTCCATGTTTCTGAACCATACAAAAATATAGAGTAAATATTGCATATGATAATACTCATTTTTAGCTTATTTTGTTATCTGTTTAGATGTTACTAACTTGCTCATGTCATATAGATAACACTGGGAAACAAATAATAAACAAATATGGTTCATAAGTTTCACAAATGAAAAAAGGAGAACGGCACAAGCCATGAAATTAGAGGGAGATTTAACAAATGAAATATGACATTCTGAATGTTTCTAGACTAGACTAGATATACTGTTGCTACTCACATTAATAGTGACAGTGATGTTGCTACTTCTAGGCAAGGTTGTGCTGCTGTCTACTGCCTGAATGCTGAGAGTGTGGGATGATGCTTCCTCAAAGTCTATTTCCCGGACAGTGGTGATCACACCTGACGTGCGATTCACTGCAAATGAACTAAAAACATTTCCTCCAACCAGGTAATAGTTCACTTTGCCATTTTCTCCTGAATCTTTGTCTGTTGCCTTAACTTGACCTGCAGCTGTGCCAATGCTGATGTTTTCAACACAATCAAAGCTGACATGACGAGCATGAAACAATGGTGCCTGATCGTTTGTGTCCAAAACAGAAATGGTTATCGGCTGAAGTGTCTGGTGGAACACCTTACCATTGTCTCTGGCAACGACCGTAAGGTGGTAGATAGTCTGTGACTCATAATCTAAAACTTCTTTAGTGGTTACCTGGCCTGAGCGGGGATGGATCTCAAAATGTGTTAGTGCTGCAGCTTCACTTCGATCTGGAGACCAAAGAAAAATGAGTTCACTATCATTCAAAACTATATCCTTATTCAGAAGTGCTAGGGTACATCATGCCTCTTTTTACAGTCTCACTTTTGTCAATAGAGGTTATAATACATTCTTCTCCTTCAAGCGCTCCATATCAACCCCTGGTTAAACCACTCTTTGTGATTTGTACGTGATCTGAGTCTAATAGTGATTGTGTGTTGTGCCAATTATGCGCCTACAATTAGGCCAGCACATCCGATTTCTGTGACACTTTTTATTTACTAGGATAGTTTCCCTAGACCCCTACATCTCTTACGACATGCCTTGTAGATCAGTGTTATTATTCTCTGCGTCCCTAGCGGCCCTGGCAACACACAGGTGAGTTCTAATACATAATAAACAACTAAAACTAATAAATGTGTCAATAAATATTCTGACAGACTAAAACTAACAAAAAAGTATCACTTGAGTCAATAAAAGTTCTGACATACTAAAACATAGGTTTAACCTAGCCAAAATAAATCAAATTTATTAAAGAAAACTTTATTTCTTTATTCATAAACTAACAAAAAATTACTTGTGTCAAAAAGTGTTCTGGCACTGACATAATTTTTTAAAACTTACCCTTATCAAAGAAATAGCTGACCAGGCCATTATCTCCTTCATCAGGGTCAATAGCAACAAGGGTGATAACTTCTGTTCCTTTAGATCTATTCTCAAACACGGTTACAGAAATTGGTCCCTTTCTCTGGAATTCTGGGTCATTATCATTATCATCCTCAACTTTGATTCTAACTTTGGTAAAAGTTGATTTCGGAGGCTGTCCTTTATCAGACACATAAACGGTAATAATATGCTCTGCCATAACCTCTCTGTCTAAAGAGACTTGAGTTCGAATCTCACCATTTTGAGAATTTATTGTAAAATTAGTTTGTGGTCCGGAGAAAAAGAACTGAAGTTGTCCGTTGTTTCCGCTATCTAGATCCTGGGCCACGACCTGGCCAACTAAACTATTGTACTCTAAATTCTCCTGAATGTAAAATCTGTACTCATCTCGAGAGAAAACAGGTTCGTTATCATTAATATCTCTGACTATAATTCTAATAAGAGCAGAAGCTGACAATGGAGGATTCCCATGATCGACTGCTTCTACTGTAAGTTCGTACATCTCTCGCAGTTCCCTATCCAGCACATCTCTGGTCCAGATAATCCCTTCAACGGGAGAAATCCCAAACACAGAATCATGACGGTTATTTTTTAGCGAGAAGGAGATTCTCTTGTTATGATCTGAATCATCATCTGTCGCAATCACTCTGTCAATAGGATGACCAATTGGAACATTCTCCGCTACAGAGAAATCATACACAGCTCGATCAAACTTTGGTGGATTATCATTAACATCCTTGACCTTAACAGTTAGGGTCATGTTCGAACTTAATCTGATCGGAGTCCCCAAATCTTCTGCCACCACTAACAGCAAGTATTCTCGATGCCGCTCATAGTCAAGTTCTCTGACCAAATTTATTTGCCCTGTCTGGTCATTGATAGCAAACGTATCACTTGGTTCGTTGTGAAGACGGTAACGCACGGTTCCATTATTTCCCATATCTTTGTCGTGGGCTCTGGCAATATAAAGGGCAGTGTCCGCTGGTTCATCCTCACGAACTTCCAGTTCTAGCATGGTGGTTGCAGGAAAAAATGGCTCGTTGTCATTGACATCAAGGATGGTGACATTAACCTGATAAGGAAAAAAACCAAAAGTTATTAATGGCATTTAGCATGACAATACTGATATGACAAAGTAAGAGTTACTGATGCCATGTATGGTGACAATGTTGATATGACAAAGTAAGAGTTACTGATGACATTTATGGTGACTATGTTGATATGACAAAGTAAGAGTTACTGATGACATTTATGGTGACTATGTTGATATGAAAATAGAAAAGATAATAGTAACTAATAACATCAAGGATGACAAATTGGAAATGACAAGGAAAAATCAACTGTCACAAATGGCATCAATGATGACAGTGTTAACATGACAAGAAAAGAGGTAAAAAATGCCCACAACAACACTAAGAATAGCTTTTTACAACTACTAGAAATGCTCTAATGTAACAACTAAAATTATCCTAATGCAACAACTAAAATTATCCTAATGTAACAACTAAAATTATCCTAATGCAACAACTAAAATTATCCTAATGTAACAACTAAAATTATTCTAATGCAACAACTAAAATTATCCTAATGCAACAACTAAAATTATCCTAATGCAACAACTAAAATTATCCTAATACAACTAAAATTATCCTAATACAACAACTAAAATTATCCTAATGTAACAACTAAAATTATCCTAATGTAACAACTAAAATTATCCTAATGTAACAACTAAAATTATCCTAATGCAACAACTAAAATTAGTCTAATGCAACAACTAACAAAATGTCCCACTAAAAAAAACTAAGAACAGCATAATTATATATTTTTTTAAATCCCCACCTGAGCAACAGCATAGACAGGTGGAAAACCAGCAAGAGCCTGGATACTAATAACAACAAAAGCATTCAATTCCCTGTCAAGCCTAGACTTGGTAAAAATAGCTCCTGTTCGGTTGTTTACACTGAACCAGTCAACTGTCTGGAACAGGCTTGAGTACGTAATTTCTGAAGAATAGATTTGTCACTAATAGAATATTTGAATACATTAAAAATGATTGTATCAATATAATTTCTGAATAAATGAGTAAAAATTGTAATTAATCTGATGCTGTCCTCATTATGCCGGTGTTTGCTGCAATGAGAAAGTGGACAGTCTTGTATCGAAAGCATCAATTGTTGGGGAGTTGCAAATGGATAAGGGGATGTTTTGGTCTCTTGGTGACCTGCTATTGAATGACGACACTAAAATTGATGTTGAATCAATCCAGCGATTTAGGAGTTTGGAATTAGTTGTTGTACAAGTAGAGCTGGATGTCTGAGGGGCAGAGAGAGTAGTTTGTTTAACCCGCGAGCCTCAGGAACCATCAGTATGCACACTATTTGACATCTGTTTGAGAAGACTGAGCACCTATGGGTCTGCCCGGAGTGCTTTGACCATAAGTTCAGTAACCAATAACCAATGTAATACTTGAATACATCAGAAATTATTGTACCAGTGTAATTTCTGAATACAGCAATAATGATTGTGTTTATCAGGATTACTTGTTTATCTTTCTTGATTAATTTCTTTGATAAATCCTTTTTTTAAATGTTTGATTTTTAAAAACTTTTTTTTTGTTACTGTCTTTTTGTTTATATGTGTTTGTATCGCTAATAAAGGTGTTGCAATGGAGGGTAAAAGATATGCGCGAACACACAAATGATATGCACAAATATGATACACGATCAAACACGATGTGCATACACATGATACACACAAACACACATGATGCACATAAACATGACACACTAACATGAAGTACACAAACATGATATACACACATGATATACACACAAAATATATACACAAACATGATATACACACAAATATGATAGACACAAAAATGATGCACACACAAGATATGCACATAATTAATACACACACATGATATACATAAACAACATACTGCAGTATGAGTTAAGTAAAGACAGTACTTACCCATATTATCACCTGTATCATCTAGACTAGCTTGAACTTGGCCCACTATTTGACCAACCCCCACAGCCTCGCTGACAGTAAAGTTGAACATGGTAGGTGTAAAGATTGGTGGATGGAGATCCCCACTGATCACACTAACTGTTACAAGGGCATGGTCAAGAGAGGTCAGTCCACCACCGTCCGTTGCTAAAATTTTCAGACTAGACATCCCATCTGGTAGAGCTTTCCTGACAGAAATGGCACCTGAAGTAAATGAGATTTGTTGGTCATTACGGACAAGTTATGCGTTTGGAGGTTTCTCTACTATATTACAGACATTTAACTTTTGTGGAAGAGTTTCTTCTTCTTCTTTTGTCATCACACTTTACAGGGTTATTGCCAAGTGTCATTGATTTCTGTTTTTGTCTTGCCCTACTATAGTGGCTTGGGTGATAGTTATTTTTGCTTTTTGACAGGATTCTGCTATGACATCTATCCATTTCTTCATGGTCTTTCTCTCGCCTTCTTTTCTGATGTTCTGTTGTAGAAGACTGTACTGTGGAGTTTGTTTGCATTCTTATTAAGTGGCAGAACCACTTCATTCTTTGTTTCTCAATGTAATTCAAGCAAGGTTCTGTCCCAACTTTCTATCTTATGCTTATGTTGGTGACTGTCTGCATCATGTGTATGGATATCAAGGGTTAAAATATTAATTTCTTTATGGTAGGGTCACACATTTATGATCCATTCTGGGTTTGCATGCATATAATAAACACACTGTCTCATAATACCTGTATACGCGCAGCCACATAATTTACACACTTCTTCTTTGAACGCTCCATATCGACCACTTGTTAACCAATCTGTTTTGTATGTGATTTGAGCCTATGAGTGACTGTACGTTGTGCCAGTTATGTGCCTACAAGTAGGCCATCACATCCAATTTCTGTGATACTATTTTATTTACTAGGGTAGTTTCCCTAGGTCCTACATCAGTCACCTCTATGACATGCCTTGTAGGGCGCAGTGGTACTATTCTTTGCTTCCCTTACAGGCCCCGGCATCACACGGGCAGAAACACAGCCAAATAATATAAAGTCCCATAAAATACACACCTCATAATATACAGAGCCTTATAATATACACAACAGCCTCATAACAGACACTCATCTTCATAATATACACACATGTGCTGATGTAGGGGGAGTAATCCAATATTCTTATCTGCACTGACATCAACGTTGAAGCCAAATTCTTACCTGTGTTGGCATGAATGGCAAAGTAGCCCTGGTCATTGCCCTCAATGATTGAATATGTACGTTCCAAAGGCCCACTATCTTTGTCACGAGCTTGAACTTTGACCAGCTGAGCTGGATGTGCACCAGACATCACATTGATTGGGTACTCCTAGGTTCGAACGCGGGTGGTTGTCGTTGACATCTGTAACCTCCACCTGAACCACAGCTTGAGTAGATAGTCCATCTGAAAGAATTATTAGCAGAACGTTTGATATATCAGAAATATACATACAGTTACAGCATCATCTTCTTCTAACGTTTCATATCGACCACTTGTTAACCACTCTGTGTGATTTGTACATGATCTGAGCTGAAGAGCGATTGTACATTGTGCCAGTTATGTGCTTAAAAGTAGGCCAGCACATCCGATTTCTGCGATGCTTTTTATTTACTAGGGTAACTTCCCAAGGTCCTACATCAGTCGCCTCTTAGGACATGCCTTGTAGGTCGCAGTGGTATTTAATCTCTGCTTTCATTGTGGGCCCCTTGGCACAATGCGGCACGTTACAGCAATATAAAGAGAGCATTCAAAGTCCAGTGGTTAGTGCAATTGCTGTGGGGATGTGTGGTCCCAGGATCAAATTCCCCAAACAAAGTGGATAATGGTATCATAAATAAAATAGAGCAGATATTGAAACCAAAAAAAAAAAACTTAAAGAGAAAATTCAAGTGTCTAAGAAAAAGAATTAATTAATGCACAGGGTTTTCCCCCACACTACTTGATTTCTCTCCACAGAAATTGCATGCCATCCACCCAGAGTTTTGTACAAAGCATGAACTCTAGATTCAGCAACAATCCCAGGGGTCTCCGGAAATAATTCACTCATAAACAGAAAAGGGCAGTCCGGATTCGTACCCTTGGCATACAGAATGCAAGTGAATGGTTAAACCACTATTGAAGACAAATAGAACAAAAAAGACACAGAGGACCTTAAAGACATATATACAATATCGATGATATAAAAACATATAAAACATCAAGAGCCTTAAAGACAGATATACAACATCAAGGACCTTAAAGACAGAAACAAAACATCAAGGTCCTTAAAGACAGACATAAAATAATGACGATCTTGAAGACAATGAGAATTTAACAAAAAGTTCTGATAAGCAGCAATCGTATAAACGTTCTACAGACAGACCTAGTGAACCACATACCTTTATCAGTAGCTGCCACCTGAAACTGGTAGCTGTTGGTCACTTCATAGTCTAGCTCAGACTGGACACAAATGGATCCAGTGTTGGCGTTCACTCTGAACTCTTTTGGTGGAGCCTGCATGCGAGCCATCTTGTATGTCACTGGTGAGTTGGTACCGCATTCTGGATCTGTTGCAGATACCTGGGAAATAGATAGAGAATGACCTCAATATTCGTACTGTCACCCAGGCCCCTTACTTCTTATTTATAATGACACAAGACATGCAATGTTGGGCTCTAACTACAGCAGGTTATCATGGCCATTGAACGGGTTTAAGTAGGTTCTGATGCTTCTACTTCTTCATCTATATTCCCATCTGTCGATTTTTAAAAAAATAAACAATTGTATTGGTTATTGGTTACAGAAGATAGTACTCCTGGCAGACCCTAAGTCTCCCATAACAGATGTCTAAAAGTATGCATACTCATGGTTCCAGCAGCTCAATGGTTAAACACACCACCTCTCAGGTATCCAGTTCTAGTTGTACAATATATAATTCTAAACTCTTTAAATAGCTGGAGGATAGATTCAACATCAATTTGTTGCGTCCTCATCCAACAGACGGTCGTTAAGAGACCGAAGAACATCCCATAATCGATCCTCAAATCATCAACGATCAATGCTGTTGATACAAACCTGTTCGCTCTCTCATTGCAGAATAACAACTGGACCCAGAAGTGTATATCCACATAAATCTCTGGATCTCTGTAGATAACTTCCACTATTCACTCATTACATACATAGCATGCATAACTCGCCATTTTTGAACTTTCAAAGCCTGGACAGAGTCATATACAACAACTAACCATTGTATCAGACAGATGTTTCTTCTTCTTTACTTACAAGTGTGCTGAATAATCTCACTTCCCCGATCCAGAAGCACTTGAGCTTTTCAGCTCTTCGGCTCTGTGCCATGGACATTCACATCGTAACTCTTCGGTTCGGTGCCACGAACACCGTAAATCTGGGGAATCTGTGGCTTTTCTGCCATCCCGTGGAATTGAACCCGCACACACAGAGGGATAGTCACCCGTAGTCCAACGCGCCACGAACACGCTGGGCAGACGGGCAACTGTACTCCTTAGTCTACCCAACTAATATAGGAACACCCTGACTTTATTAGTTATGGACAGAGCGATTGAGACATGATCGGGAGAAAACATCGGAATCGCTATCGGAAAATCGGAATCGCCATCGGAAAATCGGAATCGCCGTTGAAGAAAATATCGAAGTCATTCACAGAAGTAAATCAGTCGTCGGATGAGGAGAAAATCGAAGTCGGAGTCGTGGCCGTAGCTACTGCGAAAGTGCGCTGACACTTTTATCTAGCTGAAATGGACTCCGCACACAGTGGTTGAAAAGACGTCCATAAACATATCTATTTAACATGTCAGTTTGTAATGTAAGAGCAAAGAAATGATTTGGCAGTTTTCCTGTAAATCAGCCCAGTTTCAATGGTGGTCCTGTATTCTGGATGCAGCAATGGAAGCAGGAAAGCAGGATGCTTGAACGAAACAGGAACATGTAGAAAGAGAAAGTCAAAATAATATGATCAAACAGATCACAAAACCTGCAACATGTGGCTACAGAGGAAACATCAGTCAATCTGAGCACAGAAGGTAACACTTCTGATACAAGTGCTGGTGTGTTATCAAATCTACACGCAGTACATATATGTGCGCATGATGCGGTTTAAAAAAACCAAACTTCAGATGAAATCACTATAACTTGTTCTGATGGCAGTTATCATACACACAATTTCAAAGAGAGATATTAGTTACCTTCACGAATTTTAAAAAAAAACAACTATATTTCGAGTAAGATATCTGAGAATAATTATTAACTAGCTTTTGACACACCAGTAGTAGTTATAAATGTCTCTCGTCACATATGTCGCTATCATGTCTTAGTACCCCAACTCTCTCTCTCTCCTCTCTCTGAAATCTCTCTCTGTAGATTCTGTTCTGAAGATTCTGGTTCCTGATACAGTGTTATCCATTCACTATCGGCAACACGACGATGTACAGAAACCAACAAATCTAAGGTGCTCAGACCGAGTTAAATTACATCTGGAGAAAACCGTGGGGAGGCTGCGGTGATACTTAATAAACTGGCGATTTAGGACAGACACGTATGTATGGTATCACATAGGCAAGCAAAATGATTCCTTGACTTATGTGATACTACCAACCACCACTAACAAGCATACAATAAAAATAGATCAGGTACTAAAGCCAAGGGAAGACCAAGAAAAAGATGGAGAGACAGTATCAAGACCACACTAAATAAACACGGATATAACACAACACAGGCGACTAATCTGACCCTGGAACACAAATTAAAGCTCCCACCCCTACGCTTAACGGCAAAAGTGGACAACCAATTACATCATCTACCTGGGGAAAGACAATGGACAATGGATGTGATACTATACATAAGTGCCTTTGTCCTAAATCGTCTATCGGCAACACACACTGATATAATAACAAATGAGCATCTGATGAAAGTTTCTAACATATGACAATCGGAAACAGCTTAAAATCTTTGTCACAAGTATACCAGTGACAAGTTTAATGGAGATATTGATGAGCCTATTTTTGGACTAGACGTCTAGTGATTTCAGTAAAGTGGTACATTTGCAACATATCCAGACTTCTCTTGTCATTTCATAAAGGCTCTCCAAAATTCTAGAAAATATTCAAGTGCTTAGTGTTAGAGGCAGGGCTCAATCACACTACCAGAACGTTTTGAATGGGATTGGAGGAGGAAAGGGGGGCATAGAGGAAGAAGAAAAGTGTGTCGGCTGCACTGGAGCACAAGCATAAATCTATTATACTCCAAGTGTTCAGTGTTCACAAAAAAAAGGAAGAAATTGGAGTGCTAGTTTCAAGATGTGGGGCGTGACAGATAGAGTATGAGAAGAAGCGTGAAGAGGTGAATACGGGGATTTTAGAATAATATTAATTTATATCGACACAATAGTAGATGGGGTGTGTGTTGACAAGTAAGATTGTTACAGTGACTAATAATGAAAACGACAACGGCGCTGACAGGCTAGACAAAATAGATAAAGAAATGATTGGTTTCAGGAAAGTAGAAGCACTGAAGTTTTAAGTGATGAAGGGGAGACATCAGATAAAACATAATATAAAGATACCATTTGGTTGGATACGTATAGAATACGAAGAGCATGCATATTTCCAGTGGCAACATACGGGTGTCAAGCATGGACATCTAACAAGGTGGTGGAAAAACATATATCTGCTTTTAAATATAAATGTTACAGAAGAATCCTCCGTATATCATGGACAGAGAAGAGAACAAATAGATATATCCAGAAAGAACTCACAATCAAAGAAAACTGGTTAATGCTACAAATAAGAATGAAAAAATTGAAATATTTTGAACATATAAAGAGACACGAAGGGCTGAAAAAGACCATTATGGAAGGAGGTATCCCAGCAAAGAGGCGAAGAGGAAGACAACGGAGAAGATAGATTCAGAATGTAACTGATAGTTTGATGGAAGTTCTTTTGACAGTGTCCATGTCTGACCGCCTCTTTCTTATAATGATACGTTTTCTCTATTCATTGACCACTTTCATACCACCAACATTATTCATTTTAGCAGTGCATGGACTTCTCAGCATTCCTATGTAACCTCTGTGACCTTCATATATTTTGTTGTATGTTTATTTATTGTCAATGACTCGCTTCTATATGTCAGGATTGGCTCTATGTAACACTAAATAACTCTCTTGACTTCAATAGACCATTTGATGCATATGAAAATTTGTCTCTGTATCTTTTCTAAGCTTTCTCTCTTTCCAGAATGTGTGTGAGGCTCTTCCCTTACTTTCTTGTAGTTACCTTTGGTCTTTTATTTCAATGAACTCTAGCAGGTGCTACGGAGATCGCGCACTGTCGTCTGGTCTTCCAGCAGACCAGGCAATGAAATACGCATACAGAAGAGGTAGAGGTAAGAAGAGAAGTGGAAGTAAAAGATGGGCTGGGCAGAGACTTTTTTAACGATCGAGTCAAGTGAACCACTTGAATGCATACATTTCGATATCTGTAGGGGACAATTAAGAACTTATGTCTTATTGGAGTGCTATGGCGTCGGTTTAGTATCCAATTCTTCTTCTTCGAACGCTCAATATCGCCCACTTGTGATTTGTATGTGATCTGAGCCTAAGACCGATTGTACTTTGTGCCAGTTATGCGCCTACAAGTAAGCCAGCACATATGATTTCTGGGCCACTTTTTATTTACTAGGCAGCTTCCCTAGGCCCTACCTTAATCACCTCTTACGACATGCCTTGTAGGTCTCAGTATTACTATTATTTGCTCCCTTGAGAGCCCCGGCAATACACGGTATCCAATAACCAATAACTTTAATGTTACTTTACCCTTGTCAAGAAAGTCTTAATGTAACTGCATCAGTCCTTAAGTTTAAAGTATTCACATTTTGCAAGAAAATTAACACAGTGTACAATTACAATCTATAATATCATTGTTTACTATTCATCAAGCGTCGTTGGTGGGCTTATTATTGGTTATTAATTATTATTGGTTATGAGCTTATTAACTGTTTCTAATCCCATTGTTACTATTATATCTTTTTTGTTCGCCCGCTTTGAATTCAAGAGTTGTAATGGAGTGAAATATGGTGTCTCTAACTGATTTTTGCGTGAAGCGTGCTTTCTATTTCACCAGTGTCCTTCGAAATTCAGGTGTCTTGCTCAGACTTCAGATGTACTTGTAACTTAGATCCCCCCAAAGTGAAGAAGCTCACTATATATGTGTGTGTATAAGGTGTGTGTGTGAGAGAGAGAGAGAGAAGAGAGAGGTGCTATTTTATGTACATATACGTTTGCTAGTGTGTTCGCAAAACCAGAGGAAGACCAAGAAACAGATGATAGATAATATCACAGATATCAAAGACTTAACAACTACAGATGCAACACACTTGGCACAGGATAGAAACTGACACTCCCCGCTTCTTTACGGCACATGTAGATAAGACAAGACAAGTGTGTTCGATTGTTATGTTATAGTAGATAAAGTGTGCTGGCAAATGTGCATATTATTACATATGTGTGTATATAAGTATTTCTATACGTAAATATACATATAGGTGTGTATATGTGTGTTTGTGTGTTGATAAATATGTGTATTGGAAAATGAATATTTACATCAAAATTATTATTGGTAAATATGTTCTTAATAACTAACCGTGTATTTATTATATCGTCCATGTTTTACCGAGGCTCTCAAGGGGAGCAAAGAATAGTAACACTGAGACCTACAAGCATGTCGTAAGAGGTAACTGATGTAGGATCTAGGGAAGCTACCCTAGTAAATAAAAAAGCGTCGCAGAAATCGGATGTACTGGCCTACTTGTAGGCGCATAACTGGCACAACGTAAAATCGCTCTTAGGCTCGGATCACATACAAATCACAAAGAGTGGTTAACAATTGGTTGATATGGAGCGTTTGAAGAAGAAGAGTATTCTTTATATAGAGTTGATTTTTAAACAAATTTACAGTTCGTACATAAAAGAAAATATTATTCGTATGTTGAAGGAGACGTGTCTCGTCCCAACTGAGCATTTATCTTAACCAGTGGCGGCTCGTGCTCTTTTTCGTTGGTGGGGCCAGACACACATTTTCGGAAAAGTCATGGTTTTTGGGTTAGGTTATATTTTAATTAATAAAAATAAATGCACATTACACATTATTTTTGGCCCCACTGGCCCTTAATGACGATCCGCCACTGATATTAACAAACAAACAAAACACAGAAACATAGTGCTCATGTAAATGTAAGAAGAAAAAAAATTGAAGGAAGCATCGTTCTTAACAATGTCTGAGTCTCACACTTATCTAGTATTATGTTTGAATGATGAGTGGCGATAGGGGTTGGGGGTGACGGGTGTATCCCAGTGACAGTTGAATACAAAGTGTTGAGTGGTACATGAGCTCTGGCCCGTGGTGAGTAAAGTGGATGTTATTAATACCGAGATGTAGAGCACTCAAATCAACGACATTTGCTGGACATGTTGTCGTTGTCTGAAGGGCATCACTTGCTGCCAGGCATCAAAGGCTGACACTTTCACAGACGCGAATACTAATCATCATCAGGTGCTGTGCCGGCTGGCATAGGCGATCATAGATCTCCACAAATCTCTGTCTCTGGTGTTTGCTATCATCTCAGGTGTTGACGCTCTTCCGTGCTATGAAGTCAGGCTATCCAAAACTTTCTCTCTGTGAAAACTAAGTGAAAAATGAAAATCGTGACATATCCTTTACAGGTTGTTGCCATCAGCCACAATACACAAGTCGTTGATTTTCTAGGCATCACTTACACGTTCAGTAGATTGACATTACTTTCTGACCGGTGAGCTCCACTTTTACCTTTCATAAAAATCCCACAGAAACAAATTTGCTTCCAAATTGCCTCACGCGGAGTTTGGACCAGGTACGCTTGGGTTGTGAACGAGCTTACTACCACTTAAAGCTACAGACGCCCACCGTGGAGTTTGGACCAGGTACGCTTGGGTTGTGATCGAGCTTACTGCCGCTTAACCTACAGACGCCCGCCCACACATTACTAGTACATTCTGATATTCTTCAGCTGTGGTCTCTGTGGCGTCGTAGAGGTTAGGTGATCGTCTCTCGTTTCAAATGTACTCGATTCGTTCCCTCGTGGAGACATCGGCATATTTTTCCAAAGACCTCTGACCTCAGTGTAGGTGAGATCGAGTTCTTAGTCCTATCGGAGACGGACGATAAAACGTAGATCCAGCGTTCAAGTTGAGTATGTAAAAGAACCTTTAGCAGTTCAAAATCGAGAAGAGCAGGCTGGAAAGCCGCTGCACGGGCAAAGTTCATTAGAAGGATTAACAAATAAAATTCCTATATAATATTTTCCCCATCTTCTAATTTACATCGTGGACCTTCACTGGTGCTACTGAATTTATTTTTCCGATCCAAGCTGGCTTTCAGCTTTGGCCGGCCGACATCGAATCGGTTCGGTCACGCACCTGATCTAACGTGGTTGCCTGCCCACGTTTAACGACACAGAGCTAGTACCAGTCAGCGCTGAACACGCACGCGGGCGTGCTTGATTCTCACTCGTCGAAATCTTCCCGTGAAATACACACGGTTTCACGACGTAGAATAACAAGTCCAATCAGATCAGAACGTTCTACCGACGAATAACAATGTCAATCGATCAGAGAACCTTACTCACCGACGGAACGATGTCAATCAGTCAGAGACACGATACCGACGTAGAATAACGATGGTCCAATCAGATCAGAGCACCGGTTACTCACCGACGTAGAATAACGATGATCAATCAGATCAGAACCTGTTACTCACCGACGTAGAATAACGATGATCAATCAGTCAGAGAACACGGTTATACGACGTAATCGATGATCCAATCAATCAATTCTTCATTTATTTTTGTTTGATTTCGTTCGCCCTTTCTGTATTTCGGCGCAGTCATGGCGCCCAATAAGGCGCATGTGACTGATTTTTTGCCTGAATTTTCTTATCACCAGCGTCCCTCGCCATTGAGGCGAGACACACTCCAACTTCGGAGGTACGTATTCACTTCTTTTGCACATGTGACCATAATTTATTCAGGGGACAGGACAAGAATGATAATACTGAAATGGTATCGTCTGTCGACTAGTTGTCGTCCTTGTCAGTCTTGAACTACTCGGTTCAAATTTCCCATCAATCCAACAATACACCAGGCACAACACTAGGCAGCAGACATTAAGTACCCCTTGAATAGCAAGCTACCAACCACTATTAAATACACAAATGGATTCATGCAAAGTCAGTTGTTCTGTGTTTGTCGTCAGTCCCCAGGGTATTCATGCGTGTCACGTCTTACAAAACGCTCCCCAATGCTCCTTACAATATTCTCAACCGTGAAATTGAATGACCATTTGTCCGTGTTCAACCGGTAATGACTAGAACATTTTTAAATCCCATAATTCAACATTTCAGGAAGTTTTTCAACTCTTCAACATACATCGCCACCAAACAGCAAAATACCAAGCAAAATCAAATAAATTGTTAAAGCACAAACCAATATGACAAAATAACACACATGAATTTACTTCGAAATAAATAAAACAAATTTAACACGAAAATTATCAAAATGTTTAGATCTCAAGTATCAATCAATCAAGTGTCATGCCTGCCGGCGTAGGCGATCATGTCTCTCCACAACTCTCTCTGCTTGGTGCATGTAATCAGTTCTGACGTCGTTCTTGTGTCGAACCATGATGTCAGGCCATCCATCAATTTCTCCCTCTGTCTTCCGCGATTTCTCCTTCCCTGAATTTTACCTGTTGTTACCAAATGTTCTAAACCTTCTCTTGGCATTATATGCCCGAAGTATAATACCTATCTACTCTCTAATCATGTTTTGCATTTCAGCGTCAGATCGAAAAAGGAAACACCTGGAGCGAGCCTCTCTACGCGCCTTGTCTTTCTTTCTTTCTTTTTTCCAGTCCTGATTTGCTTCACAGCTTCAGGATAAGAAGCTATTTTAGAACGGTCTTTTGTGCGCTTCATAAACAGTGTCTCTCGTCGTCTCTGTTATCTCAGAGGTCCACCTCAAGTGTACTATAATGCGAGAACTTCAAACTGGACACTTGAACATAAGAATTTGTCTAGGGAATCCCCACAGATGGTATACGTAGCTAGCTTAAGCTAGTTAGAAGTGTAAAGATAGCTAGAGATGATAACAAATACAGAGGTGTAGAAGTGAACAAGATATATAACAGAAACAAATACAGCTAGAGATGATAACAAGTACAGAGGTGTGGAAAGTGAACAAGACATATAACAGAAACAAATACAGAGAGATGAAAAATCAGAGTAGTGAACAAGATATATAACAGAAACAAATACAGCGATAGAGATGATAATCAACATACAGAAGTTGCTAGAAGTAACAAGACATATAATATTGAGAACAAAAACAAGTCAGAGATTAAAGAGAGTGTGAAATAATTTTTATTTTGAAATACAACTTCAAGAAAATTTAAATTAAGACAAGGGATGTTGACTAGAGGAGTTCAACAGGATAAAAGAGGTGAAATATCAAATCAATACGATGAACACTAGGAACCAAAGACTTGCTAGGAGGAATTCGTCTCCATCATAGAGAACATTGATAGACATATGAAAATTCTTGCACTAGAAGTTCAATGGGAATATAAAGGTTTGTGTGGTGGTAGTGTAGTGTAGCAGTAGTAATAGGTAGTGTAGTAGTAGTAGTAGTAATTTATTAGATGGTGTCTGTAGCGGTAGTGAGATCGATCACAAACCCAATCGTACCTGGTTCTCCACGGTGGGTAAGTTTGAAAGCAAATTCGTTTCCGTGGGATCTTTACGAAAGGTAAAAATAGACTTCACCGTTCAGAAAGCAATGACAAACTACTGAACGTATAAATGGTGCCTAGAAAATCAACGACTCGTTGACTGTGGTTGATGGCTACGTACTATAAAGGATATGCCACGATTTTCATTCAGTAATTTATAAGTGGGACGGATTAGCGGAATTCATAAGCGCTCGCCTGTCGACTCGAACACAAGAGGGTTGTTGGTTCAATCCAGCTTTGACGTTCCACACGTGAAGTAAGGAATTGGCCCTCCTCCTCTTGATCACTAGGGTCTAGAAATGTGAAGTGACTTCATACCCTAAGATCTGAAAAGGTTAAAGGGAATTTAAAAAAAAAAAAAAAATTTTGAGGAGCGCACATACAAACCCGTTCTATAAATCTTGTCATATCCTGACACTGCTGTGAGGTGAAACTGGATTATAGAAAAGACAAAAATAGTAGTAGTAGTAGTATTAGTGATTAGTAGTAGTAGCAGTAGTAGTGGCAGTAGTAGTAGTGACAGCAGCAGTAGTTGTTATTGATTCTGTGATATGAAGACCCGGTAAAATCGAGGGTAGACGAGACAGAGGAAGACAGAAAGTGAAAATTTTGGATAGCCTGACTTCATGGCACGGTAGGGTGTCATCATCTGAGTTGATAGCAAACACCAACGACAGAGATTTGTGGCGATCCATGATTGCCTGCGCCAGCGGCACCTGATGATGATATGAAGACAACGACCATTACAGACACATGTTCCACTGAGAATTAAAACGTTTAATACTATTAGCATTCCAAAAGTTTCCCCAACTCAAAATGTATAATAATCAACTTTCAGCTAAGTATGCATTGAGGTCAACTGTACTGAAAATGGAATGCCATGCTTTGATGTGCAAATCTATCTGCGCTGCAATTGTGCAACGATGCGACTTACCTTTACACCTAACACCATTTTAATATCAACATATTCACACATTACAGTATTCTAGATTCCTTTACACTATACTGAACTCTCAAGATCCTTGGCATTCAAATTCCACTTCATTTGAGTGTTCTGGCTGAGTATGACAATCTTCTCTCGGCTCAGCTGTTAACAATGTGCGGGTTGCTCAGGTCCTGAGTTTATGAGCTTTCTTTGCTGGAAGAGCTGAAGTAACAATAACTACTTTATTGGGCTTGAAGGAACTGAATTCAAGTTCCCGCTATTTTGGGCTTATGCTACTTAACTCGTATATCTGCTGCGGCCGCAGGATGAGAGCCCAAGGCTCTGGATCGATGACAGCTCAGCATGTGGTTCTAGCAGCAACCGTATTAAGTGACTGCAACTGTCAACATCTTATGAAGAATCGGGTGACAAATTAATGAAAGCAATTTTTCTTGACACGAGATCGATTTTGGCATAATTATATCAAGAAAACTGTTGTCTAATTATAATAATGACTGTGAGTTAGTATATCGTAGTACTTAGTACACATGCTGTGCAGGTGAGGGGTCCCAGGATCCAATGTCTCACTTGGAGGGGAGATTTTTTACCAGCCGCAATAGACTACCGAGCCTCAACTCAATTCCAGAGAAACAATGGGGTACTCGTGGGGGCTTTTATAGCAAAGTGATTTAGACACTTGGCCCTAGTTCATATTTTATTCCAGGATTATTGCTGAAGCTACGAGTTCGTGCTTTATACAACACTCTGACATGTGGTGACATTTCTACCAAAAGAGACGATACCATATGGGAAAACCGTGGGGCCCCGGCAAAATAAGACCGACTAGCTCAAAATGGGAATAGAAAGTCTTGTTTAATGGGGATGGTTTTATATGTGTTTGATGGAACACTTTAAGTTTTTTGTAATTTTACTCAATTCTATTTGTCCATTGATTTTTTTAAAAATTTAATCCAAAATTGTTCATCCATCCCATCCATCCATCCTAAACTATCTATCTGTCTACTGTCCGTCTGTCTATCTATCCATCATCCACCCATCCATCTATCCCTACATCCATATATATTAAAAATATAATATATATATATATGCACTATATTTATCTCTGTCTACATATAAAACACACATACAAACACACACGTTACATAGCTTTGACTACACAAATACGCCAATTCAAACAAAGCTGAACACGCCTGTATTCATATATTCCCCTAGATACACTGTAACTTGAATCTACATTATCCTTCAAGTGCTTCTACGTTCTGCAGTGTACAAATATTTTCTCATTCTCCTCAAACCCCGACACTGCTCTCCGTTATATAATTAATTTTTCTCTGGTCTTCCTCCACTGCTTATCAAACATGTGTTCACACTGCGACCTTTCTGTTCCTACAGCTTGTGCGCTGTTTACTTTGTCATTGTGTTTCTTACTGATTTGCTAAAGACACAATTTTTCACCTTTGCAATGTACGGAATCGTTCAACAAGTCTTGCCCTTTTTTTTTTTAACGTCGAATACACACATACGCACACACACACACACACACATTATATATATATTTCTCGATTCTTCCTATGATTACCCACACGTCTTATAAATTGTAGCACATTGGTCAAGAGTGGATACAAGTTTAACTTGAATTCTCCGAAAGCAATTCATTCTTATTTCTCATATTTGTCGGACTACACGCTCTAATATAACCAATAAAAGTCCCGTCCTTAGGTTGAAATAGTGTGTCTCGAGTTCTAATCTCCTAATAAAACCAAGAAAGGATACAACATCAGAACTTAACTTCATCAAGAAAGGATACAACATCAGAACTTAACTTCATCAAGAAAGGATACAACATCAGAACTTAACTTCATCAAGAAAGGATACAACATCAGAACTTAACTTCATCAAGAAAGGATACAACATCAGAACGTAACTTCATCAAGAAACAATAAATAAATGGTTCGGACACACCAGCAGATTACCAACAAACAGTTGAGCAATGCTATTTCGATACAGTGGATACAACGCTAAGGGTCGTTCGCGCAAAAGGCGGACCACAGAAATAACAGGCAGTAAAAAACACTCGGAGAACTCTTAAATGAATTTCTTTGCAGACGATCAGGCAATCATATCAACAACAGAAGAACAGCTACAACAACACATCAACAGACTCAGTTAGCATGTAACGAATACAACATGAGAATAAACATCGACAAAACAGAAGTAATGACATTCGCCAGAGAGGGAAACACTACCAACATCTCCATCGATAATCATCTACTAAATCAAGTAAAGATTTCACATACCTGGGGAGCATTTTTCAGCAAATGGAAGAATAACTAATGAAATTCAACACAGATGCAACAAAGCAAATCAAATGATAGGCAAATGGCGCCAATTTTAAGATGCAAACACGTCACCATGAACACAAAAGAGCAATGTTCAACACAATCTTTCTCCCACATTATGTTACCAGTGCCAAACCTGGACGCTGACAACAAACGATAGAAGAAAACTAGTCACAACAGAGATGAAGTGTCTACGCAGAATGCTGGGTAACAAGAAGAGACCGGTTGAGAAATGAAGACATCAGGAAAAAGTGGGTACAACATCAGTACTAGACTTCATCAAGAAACAACAAATTAAATGGTTCGGTCACGTAAGCAGATTACCATCAGACAGTGCACCTCAAAGAGCAATGCTGCTCCGATACAATGGGTACAAAGCAAAAGGCCGGCCACGCAAAGATGGACCTCAGAGATAACAGAGGCGACGAAAGAGACTATCTACGAAGCGCATACTAGGCCGTTTTAGAAATCTCTTCCTGACCTGACGCTGTGAGGCATACAGGATTCGAGAAAGAAAGAAAGAAAGAAAAAACACTATTTCTGAATCAATCAATCAAGTGCCATGCCTGCCGACGTAGGTGATCATGTCTCTCCACAACTCGTTTTGCTTGTGCCGGTAATCAGTTCCGATGTCGATCTTTTGTCGAACTACGATGTCAGACCATTCAACATCTTCTCCCTGTCTTCCACAATCTCTCTCTCATAAATGTACCTGTAGCGTAGTCATCAAATGTTCTAAACCTTCTCTTCGCAATATATGCGCGAAGAACCTTGATTGCTAAATCTATTTATTAAGCACACACAAATTCTCGTTCTCTCTCTCTCTCGATCACCGTCCAAACTGATGTACCAGATCTCTCCATAAATTCTATTCATGTGGAAATCTGATTCATGCAGTCTTAGCATTGGTTGGTTTTACGTCACGTCTTCAGCACCATTTGGAGCTCTGGTGCTTATCCTTCGGCGATGTGTCCGGTTTCAGCCAGCGTTTACTCGGTTCGCCGTTATGTAGCCATCTAGTATTTTTACGGTGGGGTAGCAAACCCCACCCCAACCTCCTAGTCGCCTCTTACGACATGCGTGGTAGGTAACAGTGGTTCTATTCTTTATACCCCAATTTAGACCCCGGTAACCACTCGGGCGAAATTCCCGTTCTAGAAATCTCTTCCGATCCTGATGCTGTATTACAAAGTTTGGGAACTGATGCTGTATTACAAAGTTTGGGAACTGATGCTGTATTACAAAGTTTGGGAACTGATGCTGTATTACAAAGTTTGGGAACTGATGCTGTATTACAAAGTTTGGGAACTGATGCTGTAAGGCAAAACCGGATTAGAAAAAAAAAACAAGAAGCAATCATTCAGCCGTAAACAATTCGCTCATTGTATTCGGCGCCAGGTATAATGAAACGGGCTGAGAGAGTAATAAGACTCAATTAATGAACGTATATATGCGTTAATGTCAACATCGCAACGAATAATTGCGAAATTAATAATGCCAGGGCAGGAGAAAAGCGAAAGTAAATCCATATCTCAATGTGGAAAAAATACAAATTATGACAACGGATAAAATAAATATGACAATGAGTATTTTTATCAAAGGCTAGAAAATGTAACAAATGAACGGTTTTTGATATAAAGATTCAAGAGATGGAAATGGGATGAACGAAATCATAAGAAGAGAACGCATAACCTTACAAATAGTTAATTAAAAACAAATATCAGGGAAAACAATAACTTACAATATAGTTATTTAGAACAACAAAGATCAGAATACGTATAACCTTACAAATAGTTAATTTAGAACAACAAAGATAGAATACATAACCTTACAAATAGTTAATTTAGAACAACAAAGATCAAAATACGCATAACCTTACAAATAGTTAATTTAGAACAACAAAGATCAGAATACACATAACCTTACAAATAGTTAATTTAGAACAACAAAGATCAGAATACACATAACCTTACAAATAGTTAATTTAGAACAACAAAGATCAGAATACACATAACCTTACAAATAGTTAATTTAGAACAACAAAGATCAGAATACGCATAACCTTACAAATAGTTAATTTAGAACAACAAAGATCAGAATACACTTAACCTTACAAATAGTTAATTTAGAACAACAAAGATCAGAATACGCAGACCCGCAAGTGTGTTGTTAGGGCTCGTTAGGGTAGCAAAAAATAGCAACACTGTAACCTACAAGGCATGTCGTAAGAGGCGGCCGAGGTAGGGGTCTAAGGGAAGCTACTTTAGTAAATAAAGAGTCGTACGAAATCGGATATGTTGGCCTACTTATAGGCGCATAACTGGCACAACTATATCACAAACCTGCATCACAAGAAAGTCAAATCATACTTCAGATATTGCAGTCACTATTGCAGTCACTTGAGTCAATATAGGAGTCAAATAACATACAAATCACAAAGAGTAGTTTAACAAGTGGTCAATATAGAAACTCCGAAGAAGAAGAACAATTCACAGACCATGTATATTCCCACTAGCATCGTATGGGTGTGAAACATGGACATTTAACAAGGCAGTGGAAAAGCATATATGTTTTTAATATGTTACATGAGTCCTCCGTATACCATGGACAGAAAAGGATAAAGGTATTTTCAATCAATCGATCTATTCTCAATCAGGTGTACATATCAACAGAAACAAGATGACCTATTTGTAACAATCATTTATGTCTAATTCATGGCTAAGTATTGTATTATGCTGACAATCCCGCTGAGTCGTCGTTTCAAACTTGTTCTAGACGCGATCATAATCAGTTCTTCGAACGCTCCATATTGATCACTAGTGAACCACTCTTTTGTGATTCGTATGTGATCTGAGCCTAAGAGTGATTGTACGTTGTGAAACACGTAATAACAAAGTACTGTAGTTTTACAAATTACAAAAACAATGACAATATACAGCAACGTTTCGACCAACATGGTCTTTATCAAGCAAATACAGTACTTTGTGATTACGTGTTTCACCAATCAAATAGTTTACTGCAGTCTCTTATATATTGTACGTTGTGCTAGTTTTGTGCCTACAAGTAGGCCAGCCCATCCGATTTTCGCGAAGCTTTTTAGTTACTATGGTATCTTCCCTACCTTTGTCGCCTCTCACGCCATGCCTTGTTGGTCGCAATGCCATTATTCTTTGCTCCGCGTGCGAGTCCCTCAACACACATGCATGCGATAAATATATATAAACTTTCAAGTACTCATGGGATTCGTGTCTCATTATTTTCAAGATCAGTGTGTGATTGATAATAATGTAATACATTAACAAAGTTAACAAAGCTGAAATATACATATGTATAGAACCCTTTTTTGTTTGATGTATGAACATTCACTGTGCTGTTTGATCTGCACATGATCATCCATTTCAAAAGTGTTGCTTGTTCTTCCATGAATGTTTCAATTGAAGTTTCTTTTGTACTGTTTTGTAATATTCTGATCGTGCATACCCCAGCCAACGCTAGAAGGGTAATCCTTTGCTAATTAATTCATACAACCAAAGTTTTTATATTTTTTAAATTTAAGAGTTTAATCAAGTGTTCATCATATTTTTTTGAATGTTATCTTGAATTTCCTCTTGCTCATTTAAAATTTTTTTACGAGCACTGTGGTTAGGCAGGATATATTGTCATGAGATGAATGAAAATATATTTTAAAGGGCTTAGCCATCAACATGCATAAACGAGTCATCGATTTTCTAGGCACCATTTGCGTTCAGTAGTGTTCATTGTCTTTCGGACGTGAAGTCTTTTCTTTCTTCTTCTGTGTTCTCACTAGATTGGGATTCGGTGCTCATTGAAGATCTCAGTTTAACCTATGGTTCCTTAATTAAGGCAATGAAGAAAAATCTCCCTCTTCTCAATGCTCCTGGACATCAAAGCAGTAAAAAACTTTCAAGCGAATCCGGTCTTCTCTATTTCCGTGCAGTAAATTACGAAATAGATTTTTTTTAAAAATTTTTCACCCCCTGAAATAATGTTTTGTCGACGCCCATGGGTTGACCACTGCTTCCTTAAAAAAAATATAATTAAGGACAGAAGAGTGAGAGAGCAAAGAAAAATTAAAAGCAGATTCATGTTCAGTGCATCCTCTGTGGGGTTTCTTGCAGTATTGGAGGAAGACAATTGCTGTTTGCTCTCTGTGCATCGTCTTGAAGAAAATCCTTACATGTTTGGGCTGTCAATAAGTGCATGCGCTATGCCTGGTCTCTTCTTCAAGTTATAAAACAAGTGGACACTATCAAATAGTCTTCCGTTGACATGGTTCTTACAATCGTTATAACATGAAAGACATTCATCCCAAACAGCTTCTTATTCTTATGTGAACGCTCCATATCGACCGCTTGTTAAACCACTCCTTCTGATGTGTATATGATCCGAGCCTAAGAGTGATTGTGCGTTGTGTCAGTTATACATCTACAAGTAGATCAGCACATCCAATTTCTGTGACGCTTTTTATTCACTAGAGTAGCTTCCCTAGGGTCCTACCTCAGTCGCCTCTTACGACATGGTTTGTAGGTCGCAGTGTTATATTTTCGCTCCCTTGTGAGCCCTGGAAACACACAGACGATTCCAAACAACAAAGTGGAAAGCACAATGAGGAATTTATCCCACTATAAACATATGTTATGTTATGCGATCGACGTCATGGCACATTGGGCATTCCCATTCGTGCTAAGTCCTCCACTGCATCAGCCATCCCAAAGTTCATTCACTATGAATATAGACTTCGTAGTGTATATTTAACAGACTCCTAGTCATTTCATGTTTCTTAATGTTTTGATTGATCGAACAATCATCATTGCACTTTGGTGAGCAACATGTGTGTCTTATCTATTTCTTTCACAGAAAGATCCCAGTGACAGTGCATAAACTTAGTAGCATTGGCGAGTGTCCCAGATGTAATTTAGAGCGTGGTGTAAATATGTTTAGACGATGAACAGACGCCCGAGTGGTTACCGAGGCCCAAATTTGGGTTGTAAAGAATAGAACCACTGTTACCTGCCACGCATGTCGTAAGAGGCGACAAAGGAGGTTTGGCTGAAATCGGATGCATTGTGTCCTAAACGTGTAGAAGTCTTATGCGTTTAGGGGCCTACCAAACCAATGTGCAACGTATACACGTTCTTGGCAAAGATCAAACATATCACAAAGAGTGATTAAAATTGGTTGTAAAGAACGAACGCAGAGAATAAGAAGAAGAGACAATGAACAGAAATCTTCAAATCTTATGTGGATCAGATCTGATCTGGAGAAAACCGAGGGGTGGCTGCGGCGACACTTAATAAATCGATGTTTTATGATATAGAGACGAGTATGGTATCACATGCAATGAGAGCTATGTAGGTATCACATAACAAGCAGAACACGTTTATGGTATCACATAACAGCAGAACAGTGATGTATGGTATAATAACAAGCAAAGACAGTAGAGGTATCTATAACAAGAGAACACTATGTATGTGTATCACATAAGCAATGAGAACACGTATGTAGGTATCACATAAGCAAGCAGAGAGCACGTATGTATGGTATCACATAAGCAAGCAGAGCACGTATGTATGGCATCACATAAGCAAGCAGAGACACGTATGTATGGTATCACATAAGCAAGCAGAAACACGTATGTATGGTATCACATAAGCAAGCAGAGACACGTATGTATGGTATCACATAAGCAAGCAAGACACGTATGTATGGTATCACATAAGCAAGCAGAGACACGTATGTATGGTATCACATAAGCAAGCAAAATGAATATGTTTTTATTATTCTAATGATATTTACACGTGCAGTAGCTTTCCAGCCTGCTGTTCTCGATTTTGAACTACGGGTTCTTTTACGTGCTAAACTTGAACATGAGACACGTTTATCGTCCATCTCCGATACAACTAGGAAATCGATCTCACCGACGTTGAGATCATGGAAAATATCCCTGATGGCTCTACGAGGGAACGAACCGAGTACCTTTGGAACGAGAGACGAGCAGCAAACCTCTACACCAGTGGTGGCTCGTCATTAATGGTCAGAGGGCCGGGCCTAACAAAAATAATATGTAACGGTAGTTATTATTTAATCAATTAAAATATAACATAACCCAAAGCCATGATTTTCCAGAAAATTTGTGTCTGGCCCCACCAACAAAAACGATCACGAGCCGCCACTGCTCTACACCAGAGGGATCCCCTTCATGTTTCTTAAATTTATCAATCGGAGCAAGTATGGACGTCCAATGAAGATGATCATTAAATGTACAATGAACAAATATATCAATACTGGTCACCTTTGTGTGAAAAATAATTACAAGCCAAAATAATGACGTGTAGTTATTATTTAATCAATTAAATATAACATAACCCAAAGCCATGATTTTCCAGAAAATTTGTGTCTGGCCCCACCAACAAAAACGATCACGAGCCGCCACTGCTCTACACCAGAGAGGATCCTTCATGTTTCTTAAATTTATCAATCGGAGCAAGTATGGACGTCCAATGAAGATGATCATTAAATGTACAATGAACAAATATATCAATACTGGTCACCTTTGTGTGAAAAATAATTACAAGCCAAAATAATGACGTGGATAGCACACGTTTCATAATCTAATGTCACATTGTTCTAGGGAATTATCAGAGATAAGTAAATCTGCCTGGTGCTTGGACTTGTACAAAATCTGAACAAGATTACAAGAAGGATTATGGAAGATGAGAAGTAGGTAGCAAATAAGGTCTTTGTCCTATAGTGTACTTTTACAACTCTACTAATGAGCTGAATGCACGAGATCTGGTTTCTGAAGCTCAGGAACCCCCCTTATTTGTAGTGATCTTTTATTTTCTTTCGCAAGCTCTGAATTCAAGAGTAGGCATGGCGCCTAATATGGCGTCCTCTCTGGCTGATTTTATTTAGTAAAGGCTTGCTTTCCTTATGATTGATGTGTTCTTCGTCATTCAAGCGAATCTTACTTCGTCTTAGATGTACTTGTAATTTATATCCCAAGTCGCACGAGTGGTTACCGGGGCACAAATTTGGGGTGTAAAGAATAGAGCCACTGTTACTTGCCACGCATGTCGTAAGAGGTAACTAAGGAGGTTTGGCTGAAATCAGATGCACATGTCCTAAACATGTAGAAGTGTGTGCGTTTAGGGGCCTACCAAGCCAATGTGCAACGTTTGCACGTTCATGGCAAAGATCAAACATATCACAAAGAATGATTAAAATTGGTAGGAAAGAACGAACGAAAAGAAGAAGAAGGAGAAGATATCACAAGTAAAGGATCATGGTCTCTAGTTGTCCACCCTCACACAGTGTGCACATTGGGAGGGGGATGTGCTCTCGAACCCTGGGGCTTCCCCTCGCGTAGTCATTGGCGCAGTGTTATCAACTTCGCTATTAACGACCCCACTCGTTGCGATCTAAGAGTTATTGTGCGTAGCCATCTACGTTCGCACAATAAAATATAAAATACAATGTATAGTATACAGTACTGGAATAATTCTCTATATTTATTTGTTAACTCTGAACCCTTCAAGTGAACTCTAGCTTTATCTTTTTAATTGTATCCAGATTTTTCTTATCTGACTTCGTGACTACCCAATCAGTCATCAGCTTATCCAGTTGTTCTGGTCCAGTTTGAGTGTGCGAACCCATTTTCGAGTCCATCCTACTTTGAAACTAGCAAGTCTTTGGCACAATGGGCACTGAAGGCCTCCTGCGGAAACAGCACAAACGCAAACAGACGGGAAGATTGGCGACAATAACCAAGAATAATAGTTGGGCATAGAAATGTTCGACTCCCCGAGGAATGGCTCAAGCAGGGGTAAATAGAAGAAATAGTTTGTGAACAGATGAGGACAACATTCATGGGCGCTGACAAACAACACATTAAGTAGAAGGGCTTAACCCCTGATCTGGGTGTGGAACTGGAGTAGGTGAAGGGATGGAAGTGGAGAATGTGATAATTGAGGGACATGAGAGCAACATAAGAAAGGACATACAAGAATGTCTTAGTTTGGTGATATGAGGAATAAAACAATAAGAAACATATTGAATGAGAGCCAAGAAAAATAGTAACACGTACAAATCATGAGCAACATACTAGTAAGAATTTTACAATCTATGTTATATGGAGACAAGTATGAGAAAACTAGTCACGACAGAAATGAAAGTGTCTACGCAGAATGATGGGAGTATAAAGAAAAGACCGGTTTAGAAATGAAGACATCCGGAAAAAAGTGGGTACAACATCAGTACTGATCAAGAAACAACAAATTAAATAGTTCGACCACATAATCAGATTACCAACAGACAGTTTGCATCTAAGAGAAATGCTACTTCGATGCATTGGACCAAAAGCTAAAGGCGATGCACGCTAAAGGTGGACATCAGAAATAACAGAGGCAGTGAAAAAAAACTATTTATGAAGCGAACGCAAAAGCAATTCTAGAAATTTCTTCTTATCCGTATATTATTTTATTTCACATCATTATTTTATCTATTTCACAATATTATTTTAATCTTATTTCACATCATTATTTTAATCTTATTTCACATCATTATTTTATCTATTTCACAATATTATTTTAATCTTATTTCACATCATTATTTTATCTATTTCATAATACTATTTTAATACTGTCCTGGGCATGCGGGTGTTTACGGTAATCAGAGAGCGGGACAGGCTTGCATCAACAGCAACGATTGTTGGGGAGTTGAAGATGGATAATGGGGATATTCTTCGGTCTCTTCGCGACTGTCTGTTGGATGAGGACACTAAAATCGATGTTGAATCGATCAAACGATTTAAGCAGTTTGGAGTTACCCGTTGTTCAAATCGAACTGGATGCCTGGGAGGCAGAGGAAGAGGTGTGTTTAATCTGCGAGCCACAGGAACAATCAGTATGCATACTCTTCGATATCTGTTGGCGGAGACTGAGCACCTATGGGTCTGCCAGGAGTGCAATGACGTCAGTTTAGTAACCAATAACCAAACCAACTATTTTAATCTTATTTCCAATTATTGCTTCTAATTAACTATTAGTTTGTGTTTAACTCTATTTAAAAAAAGACACGCGAATCTATCTTAACTGTTAGTCATTTCCTTAATTCCCATAGATTTTTTGGCGATAATTATCTCAAGTTCAAACAGGCCTAGATGGAGTTGAGCCAGATAAATGTCAACTTTGAGTTTTAACCCAAAATTATGTAACTGAAAACCAAAATAGGAATGTCCATTGCTGTCACAGATTGCTGGCATAACCCAGTTGTTTACGGACTGGTGTCTATCAAAGTAGACAGGACTAGCTTCACGTATCAGACTGCAGTCTATCAGAAAGGGACATTTTGATAAGGAAATTACCATAAATAAGGAAATGATTTGGTTATTCACCTGCTATTGTTGAGATTCAGTTCTGTACAATTGTCAAACTCCTGGCACCGTCTATTGTTTATATAATGTCGTATTACAGGTACATGCCCATATAATGATTGACAATCAATCACTCATGATGACTGGACTGAGGTATCATGTCCAGATTTTCAGTTTAAAAATTGAAGTGACGGGCATAATTCTATATTTTTATAATCTTATCTCGTCATGGAAAGTCTGTTTATGTCAATTTGTACCTGATGTCCTCGTCATGAAAAGTGTGTTTATGTCAATTTGTACCTGATGTATTCATTTCTACCAAGAAGAGACCGGTTTTAAAATGAAGACATCAGTACTGAACATCCATAAATAACAAATTAAATAGTTCAGCCACATAAGCAGATTACCAACAGATCTCATCAACGGACTAATATGAAAGGGTACGCGTACGTTAGACAGAGGGCAGCTTGAACGATACAGTTATCGTATATGGAGAGTTAGATTTGGCCAAGAGGGATGTGGCGCAGTCCTTCCTTCTCTATAAGATGTAGGCGGACGAGACTTGAAGTTACTGGATATGAAGGTACCAGGCGGACGAGACTTGAAGTCACTGGATATGAAGGTACCAGGCGGACGAGACTTGAAGTCACTGGATATGAAGGTACCAGGCGGACGAGACTTGAAGTCACTGGATATGAAGGTACCAGGCGGACGAGACTTGAAGTCACTGGATATGAAGGTACCAGGCGGACGAGACTTGAAGTCACTGGATATGAAGGTACCAGGCGGACGAGACTTGAAGTCACTGGATATGAAGGTACCAGGCGGACGAGACTTGAAATCACTGGATATGAAGGTACCAGGCGGACGAGACTTGAAGTCACTGGATATGAAGGTACCAGGCGGACGAGACTTGAAGTCACTGGATATGAAGGTACCAGGCGGACGAGACTTGAAGTCACTGGATATGAAGGTACCAGGCGGACGAGACTTGAAGTCACTGGATATGAAGGTACCAGGCGGACGAGACTTGAAGTCACTGGATATGAAGGTACCAGGCGGACGAGACTTGAAATCACTGGATATGAAGGTACCAGGCGGACGAGACTTGAAGTCACTGGATATGAAGGTACCAGGCGGACGAGACTTGAAGTCACTGGATATGAAGGTACCAGGCGGACGAGACTTGAAGTCACTGGATATGAAGGTACCAGGCGGACGAGACTTGAAGTCACTGGATATGAAGGTACCAGGCGGACGAGACTTGAAATTACTGGATATGAAGGTACCAGACGGACGAGACTTGAAGTCACTGGATATGAAGGTACCAGGCGGACGAGACTTGAAGTCACTGGATATGAAGGTACCAGGCGGACGAGACTTGCAGTCACTGGATATGAAGGTACCAGGCGGACGAGACTTGAAGTCACTGGATATGAAGGTACCAGGCGGACGAGACTTGAAGTCACTGGATATGAAGGTACCAGGCGGACGAGACTTGAAATCACTGGATATGAAGGTACCAGGCGGACGAGACTTGAAGTCACTGGATATGAAGGTACCAGGCGGACGAGACTTGAAGTCACTGGATATGAAGGTACCAGGCGGACGAGACTTGAAGTCACTGGATATGAAGGTACCAGGCGGACGAGACTTGAAATCACTGGATATGAAGGTACCAGGCGGACGAGACTTGAAGTCACTGGATATGAAGGTACCAGGCGGACGAGACTTGAAGTCACTGGATATGAAGGTACCAGGCGGACGAGACTTGAAGTCACTGGATATGAAGGTACCAGGCGGACGAGACTTGAAGTCACTGGATATGAAGGTACCAGGCGGACGAGACTTGAAATCACTGGATATGAAGGTACCAGGCGGACGAGACTTGAAGTCACTGGATATGAAGGTACCAGGCGGACGAGACTTGAAATCACTGGATATGAAGGTACCAGGCGGACGAGACTTGAAGTCACTGGATATGAAGGTACCAGGCGGACGAGACTTGAAGTCACTGGATATGAAGGTACCAGGCGGACGAGACTTGCAGTCACTGGATATGAAGGTACCAGGCGGACGAGACTTGAAATCACTGGATATGAAGGTACCAGGCGGATGAGACTTGAAATCACTGGATATGAAGGTACCAGGCGGACGAGACTTGAAATCACTGGATATGAAGGTACCAGACGGCCGAGTGGTTACCCGAGCCCAAATTTGGGGTGTAAAGAATAGAATCACTGTTACCTGTCACGCATGTCGTAAGAGGCGGCTAAGGTGGTTTGTCTGAAATTGGCTGCATGTTTCCTATGCGTGTAGATATCTATGCGTTTAGTGGCCTACCAAACCAATGTGCAACGCATACACGTTCTTGGCAAAGATCAAACATATCACAAAGAGTGATTAAAATTGGTCGTAAAGAACGAACGCAAAGAAGAAGAAGAGGAAGGTACCAGGCTGGGAAGAGTTTGTGTGGAACACGTTCTGCTGAAAACCGGTTATGTTCACTGAGAACTGGCGAAACCACGACTGAGGCAGCTCGTAGATTTAAAGATTGACAGAGAAGAGCTACAATAACATAGATCCAATGGCTAACAGGATGTAATGGACTTGCTGAAAGTCTAATGTTAACATCATCATTCAATAATTTGTCGTGATAAGAACGTTCTCATCCTAACAGTCATTCGAAATGTTACCCTTTCTCATAGGCCACATTTTCTGCAACTGCTAAGGTAGTGGTCAAGTCATCAGTAACATCCTTAATCCATCTTCTCCGTGGTCTTAAACCTCTCCTCTTTGCATGGGTGCCTCCTTCCATATTGGTCTTCCCCAACTGTTCGTGTCTTTTTATGTGCCCAAAATACTTCAATTTTCTCATTCTTTTTTGTAGCATCAGCTAGTTTTCTTTGATTTTGTGTTTCTGCTGGATTTATCTATGTGTCCTCCTTTTTGTTTACGAGGACTATTATCACACCATCTTCTTCTTCTGCGTTCTCACTAGATTAGGATTTCGGATTCTCTAATAAAGGCAGCCGTCTGCCTCAGATTATCAGGCACGCCATACAGTTTGTCTTGGACGCTAATGTAAGTGGGCCATCTCTTTCTTCTCAGGTCTGCATATTGGGGGCAGTTCTGTATATGTTCTGTTGTCATACTTGCCAAGCCACAGGGGCACAGGTCGTTGGTGCCTATCTTGAATTTAGTGTACAGGTCTCATTCTGTTGTGACCCGTCCGGAGGCAACGTATGGCTATCTGGTCTCTTCTGGAGAGTTGGTAATATCCATCGTTCTTGTTGTGTTTTGGGCGTTCTTTATCCCATTTTGCTTTGTAGTGCCCTTTGGCAATGGTTTTTGCTTCTTCATAGCTAACCAAGTTGTCATCTTGGGGCATTCCTGCTCCTCCTTCTTTAGCCAGTATGTGAGCATCTTCATTCCCCTTGATCTTGTAGTGTGACAGTATCCACTGGATTACTACCCTCTCAATCACACCATCTAAAACAGTCTTGTGTATCAGATTATGTACATCTCCACATTACCTACCTACCTACCTGCCTGCCTGCCTGCCTGCCTACCTACCTACCTATCTATCTATCTATCTATCTATCTATCTATCTATATATATATATATATATATATATATATATATATATATATATATATGTGGTCTTTTAATCTTTACAGACTGTCAATTGGCAAGTGTTTTACTGTGACAACTTCTGAGTTTTCGCTTTTCTCTCTTGTCGTTCAGCTCGTACATAAGTCTCTTCTCAAAAGACTGTGCGCCCTTTCGTAATTTGGCTTTCCACACAACTCTGTCATCAGCTAGTCCCTCCCATGTGCTGGGACCTATAGAAAAGTTTTTCATTGAGGCTTTGCAGACATTTTTATATCTGAGCAGTGGTCTGCCCTGGTGCAAATATATATATATATATATATATCATGTGAGTTTTTATGATGACTGCTGAGTTTGCGCTTCCTGATCTGGGAAGCAAATATAAGGAATATTCCCATATCGAATAATGATTAATGAGTCAATCATTGAGTCCTTTGTCTGTCTTCTCTTGACTGTTATCTACCGAATTAACTTTATCTTTAACAAGAAATAATCACACCTGGTTCTCCGTATTTGTTAATTTTATTTCTCCAGCTGAGATTACATTTGAGGTGTACCCGATATTGTATTCGTAGATCTATGTATATAAGGCACCAGATAACTGACACAATGTAGCAAGATAAGATCAATATGTGCTCTAGGAATGAGTGTCAAAAACCTCTCCTAACGGTGTCCTACAAGTGTTGTGGGCGCGTTTTAAGACTACTCTTATCTCTAGGCTAGCGTTGAAAGAACAGGCAATAAAGTTAAGTCAAGTAGACCACTCAGTGAGTTGGCTTACAAGTTTCTACGTCTTGACAACTATGCTTTCAACGGTCATCAATCAACGTCCCATGACTTACCCAGGGTCCTTTGGTCTCTAGTGGTCTAAGCTATGCGTAGATAGCTTCAAAGCTAATGTTGACAGCTTAACAAAGACTAAGATGTAATAGCGAGTACGTTATACTTATCTTAGTCACTGTTTGGAAACGAATTAGACTTTAGGCCAAAAATAAAGATTAAATCATAGTGACTTATAAATATGAGATTCCTTAGGAACAGTGGGCTTGATATTTTAGCCTGCGGACAGTGTTAAAATGTTCGGTACAATCGGTCGATTCTCTCAATTCACCGAATTAATTAAAGATATCCATATATTCTGAAATGATAAAAACTCCAAAATCTTCAGTCATTACTGCTACAGTCCAAGTGCAAAAAACATGCAATTTCTGGAGATAAAAAAATGACCACATAAAAATACATCTGGCCTATGAGAGAGAGAAATTCCGAAGAACTGTTAGGGAGATCTGCTAAGGACAAGATATTTCAGGATGATGTCTTTTATATAAACGTCACTGTTTTTTTGTAGCTAACACAGAGAGAAGAGAACAATGCAGTTTTCTATAGTGTTGTGTTACTAGAGTTTGCCTCAGTATATCATATTCTTGGCAATCTTGACGTATGTGCTCTGCAGTCTAGGGTGCCTGTCTAATCTTGAAAGTGGTATACATGTAGTTGTAAAGTTCTATTCTAAGGCGAAGAATGGCAATCTGTTGATACTTTACTAGTCACTCTGTGTTAGTATTAGTGGTTTTCTGATTTAATCTTCTTTCTTTTTATGGTAGCACGCCCATCTGTCTGTCTCTCTCTCTCTCTCTCTCTCTCTCTCTCTTCTCTGTTATATCATTAAGAGATTTCCCTTTCTCCTCCCATTGCAAGAGAAGGAGAATGTAATAAATTCTTTTTTTATTAGGTAGAGATTGTCCTCTATTGCTCTCGTTGCATGAGAGAAAATGAATACAATATTTTTATCTTCGATCAGAAAAAAATGGATATGATAGATCATCAGAAATGTTGCCATGGCAGTCCTGTTTATCTCAGGCCCAGGTGGCAGTCTCATATCTTCTTCCTGATTTCTGCAACCATTGATTACGTTTAACTTCGTCATCACCATCATCATTCATAAAACAAACTATGTGATTTGCGTTTTTTTCTTTCTTTATTTCTTTTCTCTAATCCTGTTTTTTTTTCTCTCACATCGACAGAATAAGACAAGATTTCTAGAACGTGCTAGTGTGTACGTTTCATAAAGTGTGTACGTTTCATGAAGTGTGTACGTTTCATAAAGTGTGTACGTTTCATAAAGTGTGTACGTTTCATAAAGTGTTTTTCATCGTTTCTGTTATTTAAGGTCCACCTATTGCGTGGACGGTTGTTTGTTTTGTTTCTAGTGTATCGGAGTATCATTGCTCTTTGAGGCGCACTTTCAATTGGTAGCATTTTCTATTTGTAATCTGCTTACGTGGCCGAACCATTTCTTCCTCTTCTTCTTCTTCTTTGCGTTCGTTCTTTACGACCAATTTTAATCACTCTTTGTGATATGTTTGATCTTTGCCATGAACGTGTATACGTTGCACATTGATTTTGGTAGGTTCCTAAAGGCATAAGACTTCTACACGTTTAGGACACATGCATCCGATTCAGCCAAACCTCCTTAGTCGCCTCTTACGACATGCGTGGCAGGTCACAGTGGTTCTATTCTTTACACCCCAAATTTGAGCCCTGGTAACCACTCAGGCGACCGAACCATTTAATTTCCTTCTTTCTTGATGAAGTTCAGTACTGATGCTGCATACATTTTTTTTTCCTAATTTGTATTTCTAAACCAGTCTCTTCTTGATACTCCCAGCATTGTGCGTAGACATTTTCCCGTTAGACGTGAAAGTCCTGCCTGTCAGGTTTAGAATGTCCTACATCCCGTTACAAGTGACAGAACGATCTTTTTCACATATTTTACGTATATCCGAAGTCTAGATAGCATAGCCATCGCTTTATACGATCATTGAGTAGATATCTGCCATGACTGGATAAATTCAGCAGCAACATCGTTATGGGTGGGCTAAATTTGCGACCACACATTTAAAAGTCACAGCAGCTCAAGGCTAACCGTTCCGTCCTCAAATAAAACTGCAATTAATATGTCACTATTCTAGCCAGGAGAACATAAACTAAGACCATAACCCGTGCAACTTGCCATTTATCTCCTTTCCGCACACTCATGCTCTACCTGACTAGACCCCTCAAGCTAGCCTCGGTGTGGATGTGCGTACACAGCAGTTAAGAAACCAGATTCTGGATCATAAATTCAACGACTCGCAATAAAGACAGAGACATAAACGTGAAGCTAGTGAATATATATATATATATATATATATATATATATATATATATATATATATATATATATATATATAGATATATATATATATTCTCAGTTGCTGTTACAAAAGAATTGTTTCGCTATAGTGCATTAAGTCATGTCAGTATGTCATCTATATTTTTAAATGGTTAATGGTAATTGATCTTGATATAACCACAGGCTCTATTGTTGAAAATGACATAATGTATAAGTGCCATACCATCAAAACATAACATTAATACTTCTAACGAAACTAACAGCAACAACTGCACATCATCAACAACTATCACAATTGCAACTGCATTGAACAAAGACATGTATAAACATTTTTACATAAGTAATGAAAAATTAATGATTAAATATGAAAATTAATGATTAAATATGAAAATAAACGACATTTCGACCATATGCCTTGACAGACACAGAATATATATATATATATATGGCCTTTTTCTTCTTTACAGACAGTCAGTTGGCAAGTGTTTTAATGTGACAACTTCTGAGTTTTCGCTTTTCTCTCTTGTCGTTCAGCTCATACATAAATCTCTTCTCAAAAGACTCTGCGCCCTTTCGTAATTTGGCTTACCACACAACTCTGTCATTAGCTAGTCTTTTCCATGTGCTGGGACCTATAGAAAAGTTTTTCATTGAGGTTTTGCAGACATCTTTATATCTGAGCAGTGGTCTGCCCTGGTGTCACTTCCCCTCGGAAAGTTCACAGAACAACATTTGTTTTGGTATGCGATAAGTTTCCATTCTTCTCACATTTCCCAACCATCTTAGTAGTCCACTGCTGAGATCTTAGCATCCACTGCTGAAATCTTAGCCGTCCACTGCTGAGCATGCCCATGATGGAAGACACAGAATACTTAATAAACTAAAACCTAAACAACTGTATTTGCGAACGCTACGACAGCAAATTGAATTGAGCAGCTGGATACGCAAGGGTTCTGCCACCCCCACTATTTAACACACTAACCTCTACTATGCTGTTCTAGTGAATGTGCTTATTTCTTTTCCAATGTTTGAGTTACCACCAATTCCCAATGTGAGATGTACACCAATCAAGGTTTGCTAATAATAAACACTTCTTTCTCTACTTCCTTGTATGTCTTGGAATCAAATTCGTCTGAATAACAATAAGACATGAATCTATGTTGGGATTGAGACATTTGATAGAATGGAACTAATCATCTAGTCAAGAGCACAACCAACTGTTCTGAGTTTAACATAAACAAGTCAAGTTAACCACCAAAAGTTCTGAGTTTAACATAAACGAGTCAAGTTAACCACCAAAAGTTCTGAGTTTAACATAAACAAGTCAAGTTAACCACCAAAAGTTCTGAGTTTAACATAAACGAGTCAAGTTAACCACCAAAAGTTCTGAGTTTAACATAAACAAGTCAAGTTAACCACCAAAAGTTCTGAGTTTAACATAAACGAGTCAAGTTAACCACCAAAAGTTCTGAGTTTAACATAAACAAGTCAAGTTAACCACCAAAAGTTCTGAGTTTAACATAAACGAGTCAAGTTAACCACCAAAAGTTTTGAGTTTAACATAAACGAGTCAAGTTAACCACCAAAAGTTCTGAGTTTAACATAAACGAGTCAAGTTAACCACCAAAAGTTCTGAGTTTAACGTATACTTCTTCTTTTTCGAACTCTCTATATCGACCACTTGTTAACCACTCTGTGTAAAGTGTATGTGATCTGAGCCTAAGAGCGAGTGTACGTTGTACCAGTTATGCGCCTAGAAGTAGGCCAGCACATCAGATTTCTGCGATGCTTTTTATTTACTAGTGTAGCTTCCTACGTCCTACATCACTCGCCTCTTACGACATGATTTGTAGGTCGCAGTGGTACTATTCTTTGCTTCCCTTGCCGGTCCCGGTAACACACGAGCGATTTTAAATCATACGAGACTAGACAACCACCACCAAAAGTTCAGATTTTAATATGTACTAGAAAATCTAACACTTACAGACATTACAAATTAATATTTAGCAAACTATGATTGAAACCGGGGCCAGAATTTCAAACCGAACGGAGCAACGTTGCTAAGTCGGGACAATCCAGGTCAAACCAGGACGTATGGTAAAAGTCTACTCATATGCAACTGATAAAAACCACACCAAATATGATCAATTGTGGCGTTCCTTGCAAACACTGTTTCGTCGCATTATCTGGAACCGGTATTGAGATCACGGGCGCAACGAATGAATGTTCAACCAGGCACAATTAGTGTCAGCTCAGTATACGCGTGTGTGACTTCCCCTTTTGATTGATGGCAAGTGTTCTTTGTATGTACTCAAGGGTCAGATGCACGTTACCCTATTTAGTTCACTTTCTATGTTTTATGTCTTGCTTAGAAATAGAAGCCCCTTTCAGTCGTGTAAGAGTGTCCCAACATACACAGTCTTCCTCTTCTTTTGTCGTCACACTGCTACAGGATTGTTGCCCAGTGTCGTGGTTTTATGTTTTTGTCTTGCGCTCTGTTCTGGTGGCTTGGGTGATTGTTATTTTTTATGCTCTTTGATAGGATTCTGCTATGCCATCTAACCATCTTTTTCGTGGTCTTCCTCTCGCTTTCTTTCCTGATGTTCTGTTGTAGAAGGCTCTGTATATTGTGGAGTTTGGATGTATTCTTATTAAGTGGCTAAACCACTTCATTCTTTGTTTCTCAATGTAATTCAAGTAAGGTTCTGTGCCAACAATCTTTTTTATGCTGATATTGGTGACTCTTGTCTTTTCTGGTGCTGTTGGTAACTTTTCGTATGTGACTGCTCTTTGCTCATTGTCCATGTTTGGCCTTGGTAACACAAAGTAGGTATGAAAATACTGTTGATCTTCTGTTCCAACATACAATGAACAGAGGAAGCATACACTATCAACTTTTATTTAAGTCCAAGACAAGCTGTATTGAGACATATTTAGACTTCGGTTGCGCATTAACTACTTATACGTAAGGTATAAGTACCAGAAGCATGTTACCGTATTTGGTTCACTTTCTATATTTTATGTCTTAGTAATAGAAGTCCGTTTCAGTCCTATCAGAGTCTCCCAACGTACAATGAACAACAAACATGACCAACCCCCATGTAAGTACAAGACAGTTTATATTAAGATGTACATAGACTCATGTTGACAATACTGCATTATATATATGATTCTCCTCGTCCGAATAGTTACCGGGGCCCAAATTTGGGGTGTAAAGAATAGAGCCACTGTTACCTGCCATGCATGTCGTAAGAGGCGACTAAGGAGGTTTGGTTGAAATCGGATGCACATGTCCTACACGTATAGAAGTCTATGCGTTTAGGGACCTACCATGTCCGTCTGCCCAGCGTGTTCGAAGCGCGTTGGAGTACGGGTGACTATCCCTCTGTGTGTGCAGGTTCAATTCTGCGGGATGGCAGAAAAAGCCACAGATTCCCCAGATTTACGGTGTTCGTGGCAGCGAATCGAAGGGTTACGATGTCCATGGCACCGAGCCGAAGTGCTTCTGGATCAGGCAAAAAAAAAAGGCCTACCAAACCAATGTACAACGTATACACGTTCTTGGAAAAGATCAAACATATCACAAAGAGTGATTAAAATTGGTTGTAAAGAACGAACGCATAGAAGAAGAAGAAGAAGATATGATTCTCCGCAAGAAGTTAATATTCTTAATGTTCATGTTTGTTGACCTACACGCTTTGATATAACCAAAACAAGGTTTGTTCTTAGGTTGAAAGAGCTGGCCTCGACTTACAGAGGCTGTAACCCCTTCGCCCTTCTGATCCGATACACCGGCTCCCAGTATGTTTTAAGATGACGCAAAACCAATATACCGGCTAATTCAGTATAATCCCCTACAACATAACAACAACTGGAAAACGCTGAAAGTAAAAGAATTCACAAGGTATCTTAAAGATATGTCGCTAGGTAGGTACTTCACAGCTCCATGTTGGTGACTGTAAAATCGGATGCCGGAGTGACACAGTCTGTCCCAAGTATCACAACAAAATTATGAGGCGTGTCTCATAAGTCGAGATTGCTACGTAAAGGAACTTTTCAGATGCCTATTTCATTAGACTGGGCTCAGAATGCAACAGCTCATTTCTTTTTTTTTTAACCGATCCAGAAGCACTTGAGATTTCAGCTCTTTGGTTCGGTGCCATGGACATCGTAACCCTTCGGTTCGGTGCCACGAACACCGTAAATCTGGGGAACCTGTGTCTTTTCTGCCAGCTCGCAGAATTGAACCCGCACTCACAGAGGGCTAGTCACCCATGGTCCAACGCGCTACGAACACGCTGGGCAGGCATGCCAACAGCTCATTCTGTGCCTCCTTTCTCAAACTACATATCGCCCGAGTGGTTACCGGGGCCCAAATTTGGGGTGTAAGGAATAGAACCACTGTCACCTGCCATGCATGTCGTAAAAGGTGACAACGGAGGTTTGGCTGAAATCGGATGTATGTGTCCTAAACATGTAGAAGTCTATGCGTTTAGGGCCTATCATACAATGTGCAACGTATACACATTCTTGGCAAAGATCAAACATATCACAAAGAGTGATTAAAATTGTCGTAAAGAACGAACGCAAAGAAGAAGAAGAAGAAACTACATATGTCTTAGATGACTATTTCCTCCTATTCACATATGTTTATGAGTAGTTTTTATGTTGTACTACTTTTATCTTCTTTCTTCTTTGCGTTCGTTCTTTACGACCAATTTTAATCACTCTTTGTGACAGGTTTGATTTTGCCAAGAACTGTATACGTTGCACATGTTTGGTAGTCCCCAAAAGCATAGACTTCTACACGACTACTTATATGAATTATTTAATTTCTTGTACTTTTTCATACTGTTTCAATCAATTTTTTTCTAAATCAGAATTGAGGAACCATTATGTCTGAATAAAGTGTCAAGCTTGGGACGTTGAATTAATCACCACGTTTCATTGATTTCTTGCATTGAAGTGGTCAATGACATCTTTCGGTTGAAAGGTCAGTGGTTTCTCTCTGGGGATAATTCTCTGCTAACTAGCTTTCAGTAATATTGTCCCTGTGTCATGGCAGTGCACCCAAGGTTTATAACTCATTCATCAGACCTGTCTAAGTGTCTCTTCATCATGCGTTACTCAGTTTTGGTATTTGTTTGTTTGGTTGTTTTCGTTCGTTCTTATTAACACGATTCTTCTTCTTTTGTCGTCACACTGCTACCGGGTTGTTGCTCAGTGTCGTCACACTGCTACCGGGTTGTTGCCCAGTGTCGTCACACTGCTACCAGGTTGTTGTCCAGTGTCGTGTTTCTCTGTTTTTGTCTTGCGCTGTTCTATTGGTTTGGGTGATTGTTATTGTTGCTCTTTGACAGGATTATGCTGTCATCTAACCATATTTTTCATGGTCTTCCTCCTGCCTTCTTTCCCGATGTTCTGTTGTAGAAGACTGTATACTGGAGTTTTGAAGCATTTTTTAACAAGCCTGGTGTCCATGTATAAGTAACAAACAAATGTCACAAACTACACAGATGTGTAATGAGATGACGGTCTGTCAGCAAAGTGTGTCAAATGAACTACACAACAGGTGTCTCATAAAGAATAATCCGACATATGTGTTGTGAGAGCAGGACTTCCAAAATGTGTGTTGAGAAGAACTGTACCAACAGGTGTATCATATGACAACAGGTGTATCATATGACAACAGGTGTATCATGACAACAGGTGTATCATGACAACAGGTGTATCATGACAACAGGTGTATCATATGACAACAGGTGTATCATGACAACAGGTGTATCATATGACAACAGGTGTATCGTGACAACAGGTGTATCGTGACAACAGGTGTGTCGTGACAACAGGTGTATCATGACAACAGGTGTATCATGACAACAGGTGTATCGTGACAACAGGTGTATCGTGACAACAGGTGTATCATGACAACAGGTGTATCATGACAACAGGTGTATCGTGACAACAGGTGTATCATGACAACAGGTGTATCGTGACAACAGGTGTATCATGACAACAGGTGTATCATATGACAACAGGTGTATCGTGACAACAGGTGTATCGTGACAACAGGTGTATCATGACAACAGGTGTATCGTGACAACAGGTGTATCATGACAACAGGTGTATCATGACAACAGGTGTATCAAATGACAACAGGTGTATCGTGACAACAGGTGTATCGTGACAACAGGTGTATCATATGACAAGAGAAACTTCCGGCATGTGTATCAGCAGGAACTACTAACTTGTGTAGCAGGAAGGGCTACTGAATATGTTTCGGGAGAGGAATACTGACTCGTACGGGAAAGACTACACGAAACATTCTCTGTTAGACAAAACATTTTCTACCCGAGATGGAAGTACTGGAGTATGAACGTTTTTTTTCCATAATTGTAATTCTAGAGAACTAAAGCTAATTAATCATTAATAAAACTAATTAATCATTAATAAAACTAATCAATTATTAATAAAAAAATAAATTAATCGTTAATAAAACTAATCAATTATTAATAAAAAAAACTAATTAATCATTAATAAAACTAATCAATTATTAATAAAAAACGAATTAATCATTAATAAAACTAATCAATTATTAATTTTAAAAAAACTAATTAATCATTAATAAAACTAATCAATTATTAATTTTAAAAAAACTAATTAATCATTAATAAAACTAAAAAATCTTTAACAAAATTTCTTCTTCAAACGCTCCACATCGACCACTTGTTAACCCTTCTGTGTGATTTGTATGTGATCTGGGCCTAAGAGGGATTGTATGTTGTGCCAGTTATGCACCTTCAAGTAGACCGGCACATCCAATTTCTGTGACGCATTTTATTTACTAGGGTAGCTTTCCTAGGCCCCTACCTCAGTCGACTCTTACTACTTGCCTTGTAGATCACAGTGTTACTATTCATTGTGTGCCCCAGCAATACACGGGCGTTTAATAAAACTAGATCTAAGTAAAAATTCAAACAAAACTCGGATTAGTCAATCTCAAAAAAATTAATTGTCTAACAAAATTAAGTTGGTGGAAAAGGAACAAGGAACATAACCAGAGTAACTACTTTCTTCCAAACGAATATCAACAGACGATATGACATGGCGCCAAACATAACACTTCATTTACTCTGGAATTTTTTACTTCCAGATTTCTCAAGCAACGCTTGAGTGCCCCTCCAGATAAATTGCGTAGCAAGTGTTCTGATCTCGCCTCTGGTTTCTAGAAGGGGAACTGACAATGTTTATCAGATAATACATGTGTCTAACATATTTTTTAGCTTGAAAAATGTACATAGTATTGCTTCGCAGGTGGGATAGATTAGTGTAAAGCATAAGGGTTCACCTATCGACACGAACACACGAGGGTTGTAGGTTCAATCCTGCACTTGACATTCCACACGTGAGGAAAGGAATTGTCCCTACTACCTCCTGCACACTAGGGTACTGGAAAAGTGCAGTGACTTTATATCAATAGTGGGACGGATTATCGTAAAGTGTAAACGTTTGCCTATCGACTCGGACACAAGAGGGTTCTAGGTTCAATCCTACACTTGATATTCTACACGTGAGGAAATGAATTGTCCCTCCTCCTTCTGCATACTAGGGTACTAGAAATGTAAAGTGACTTCACACCTAGAGTGGGACGGATTAGCGTAAGGCGTAAACGTTCGCCTATCGACTCGGACACAAGAGGGTTCTAGGTTCAATCCTACACTTGATATTCTACACGTGAGGAAATGAATTGTCCCTCCTCCTTCTGCATACTAGGGTACTAGAAATGTAAAGTGACTTCACACCTAGAGTGGGACGGATTAGCGTAAGGCGTAAACGTTCGCCTATCGACTCGGACACAAGAGGGTTGTAGGTTCAATCCTACACTCGTAGTTCCACACGTGAGGAAATGAATTGGCCTTCCTACCTCCTGTACACTAGGGTCCTAGAAATGTGAAGTGAAGTGGCTTCATACCCTGTGGTCTAAAATAAAACTACGAAAAAGAGTATGTATTATTATGATATTACTTCGCAGTGCCATCCGTTTTATTTTCCTTTTGTCACCAACTCACTAAGTCATCACTATCGTCTATACAATAGTAAATTGATCTGTGTAGAACATTGCCATCCACAACAGTCTTGATCTGTGTAGAACATTGCCATCCACAACAGTCTTGATCTGTGTAGAACATTGACATCCACAACAGTCTTGATCTGTGTAGAACATTGACATCCACAACAGTCTTGATCTGTGTAGAACATTGACATCCACAACAGTCTTGATCTGTGTAGAACATTGCCATCCACAACAGTCTTGATCTGTGTAGAACATTGACATCCACAACAGTCTTGATCTGTGTAGAACATTGCCATCCACAAACAGTCATTCGGTGTTTCTCTCTATCATAGTCATGTTGCATTGCCTCTGTTATTGTCATGTTTAAGTTATTTATCACATGAATGAAAATCGTGACATATCCTAAAGGACGTAGCCATCAACCACAGTAAACGAGTCGTTGATTTTCTAGGCACCACTTATACGTTCAGTAGTTTGTCATTGCTTTCTGAATGGTGAGGTCTATTTTAACCTTTTGTAAAAATCCCACGAAACGAATTTGCTTCCAAACTTGCCCACCGTGGGGTTTGAACCAGGTACGCTTGGGTTTGTGATCGAGTTCACTACTGCTTGAGCTACAGACGCTCACATTTATCACATATTGTATACATTTTCACCTCTTGCTTTTCTCTTCCTCAGCTTTCCCTCAATCCATAACTGTCTTTTTCCTCTTTTCTTCATGCAGTTTTAACGTTACTTATTCCTCGTGGAGCATAGAGCTTCAACAGATGTTCTCTACTTTTCCCGGTCTCTGACTGCTCTCTTTATGGCTTCCCTTGATAGTCTAACTCCCTTCACTTTTAAATGTCCAAAAGAACTCACTTTCCTAAATTGTATTTTTATCATACACCAAGTCAAGTGTCTTCAATTCTGAGTTATTATTGTATATGTCTTTGTTTTTTTTCTATCTCCATGTCAATTTTGTAACTTTTCTTCAGTGTCCTTGTACATTTTATAACTTTTCTTCTATCTCCATGTCAATTTTATAAATTTTCTTCTATATCCATGTCCATTTTATAACTCAGTCTAAAACAATTACATTCATAAAAACTGCGCCCATGTGGTGCCGGGGCCCGCATGGGAAGTGAAGAATAGTACCACTGCGATCTACAGGGCATGTCGTAAGAGTCGACTTCTTCTTTGCGTTCGTTCCTTACGACCAATTTTAATCACTCGTGATATGTTTGATCTTTGCCAAGAACGTGTATACGTTACACATTGGTTTGTAGGCCCCTAAACGCATAGACTTCTACACGTTTAGGATACGTGCATCCAATTTCAGCCAAACCTCCTTAGTCGTCTCTTACGACATGCTTGGCAGGTAATAGTGGTTCTATTCTTTACACCCCAAATTTGGGCCTCAGTAACGACTCGGGCGAAGAGTCGACTGATATTGAACCTAGGGAAGCTACCCTGGTAAATAAAAAAAAGTTTAAAAAATCGGATGTGGTGGCCTATTTGTAGACGCATAACTGGCACAACGTACAACCACTCTTAAGCTCAGATCACATACAAATCACATAGACTGGTTTAACAAGTGGTCGATATGGAACGTTGAAAGAAGAAAAAGACTCCTCTAAAACATTTATATTTATAAGAACTAAATTGTTGTTCAATTGCCTTCCAATTTATCAAAGTCTAACACTCATTGTGACTATGCATTAGACATGGTTATTGAAATATATCACCCGTGCGTTACCGAGGAGGACACACAAAGGGAAGGAAAGAATTATAACACTACGACCTACAAGACATGCCTGTAAGAGGAGTCTAAGGTAGGGTTTAAGCATGGGGGCTAGATACCCCATCCGGAAAAATAAACTAGCTACAAACTCCAACCAACCGTGAACAAGCCAAATACAAAGAAAATAATAACTGCGCCAACAAAGCGGGCATAGATCAACGATTTAGATAAGAGCTGCGGAAAGCTGCAAAAGATAGAAAAAAATAGTTCGCATAATTTTAATCGAGAGTCTATGCCCCAACTAGGCTACAAAATACACAAGAAAGAGAGAGAGAGAGAGAGAGAGAGCTATTTATATATATCTGTTTACCCCAAACCTTCGATGGCATATAATTACATCAATTAAAAAAAAATAAACTTATGGAATGTCTGAAACTTTCGTCCAAGTGGTTACCGGGAGGCCCAAATTGGGGTTAAAGAATAGAACCACTGTTACTTGCCACGCATTTCGTAAGAGGCGACCATGCTGGTCGGGTGTGGGGCTAGCTACCCCACCCGTGAAAAAAACCAGTAGATAGCTACAGAAAAACAACCAGAAAAATTCATAGCCTCCCACCCGGGAAGAAGAAAGATCACGCAAGGAGTGACTCATGAAGCGACCCGGTGAAATAGCACCTTGAGACGGGAGTTAGAGATGGAATGCAAGAAAATGGGGAGAGATCTGGAAAAGGTGGCCTTGGATTGACGGGCTTCGAAGGCCTTGTCTGCGGACCATCTATGTCTCCCTAGGGGCGAAGAGTAAAGAAGAAGAAGAAGATGTCTTAAACTGTATCTTCGTCTTGTACTTACTCCTTCATACGGACTGAAGTATTGTCACATTATTGCTATGCTTCTACAGGATGTTCAAGATAATTGTAGCTCCATTGACAAATCGAAAGTTGCCAGATAACCTACCGCGTTGTGTTCATTTACTATTTAAACCGGTTCTGACTAGCTCGTCCTACGTCACATTTGTTCATCGCCTCTTCCCGCATTACAATTACACACCATCACACAACCTTGACCTATACTACGTCATAACTGAACCTTCTCATTTCCATACATATATGCCAGATTAGCTCCATTCATTGGCTGCTTTTAAGTTGAACACCTTGTATTATGAAGTTCACCGTCTTTAAGGATATGTTCTACTGTTTGTTGGTTTTTCCGTCATTTGCCCCTGTCTGGTCTTCCACTTTTAGTTTGTATATATATAATAAAGAAGTTATAACTAAATCCTACAACATTTATTATCATGCAACAAATGGGAGAGTGAACCTGAACAATAAAAAGCATGCTGAAATTGATTATGACGGACTAATACATGCAGAAATCAGATCGTTGCAACACCGTATTTACTCAAAAAAATCAAAATGAAAGATTTATTTAGTTGTTATACTTAGAGCGAGCTAGGCTAGGCGGCTGTTCAGCTTTTAATAAGATCAACCAAGGATATCACTTAGCCTCTCTTGATTTTAGGATACGAATAAGAGTGTTTGTTTCTGTCAATCTCTGTGCTTATCTTACATTGAAATGTTTGTCATGTACGATAAACACATAGGAAAGTCAGCATGAATGGTTTCATGGGCGTTTATACGTTGAGGTAAGGAGGGGTGCCTCCTTTCCATGGAAAATGGATTTTTGATAAAAACACTTTAATGCCAATCTGGTCTTCTCCATTTCCGTGCAGTAAGCTGCCGACTACTTCTTCTTCTTTTTCGAAAGCTCCATATCGACCCCTTGTTAAATCCCTATTTTTGATTTGTATATGATCTGAACCTAAGAGCGATTGTACGTTGTACCAGTTATGAGTCTACAAGTAGGCCAGCGCATTCGATTTCTGCAACGCTGTTTATTTACTAAGGTAGCTTCCCTAGGCACCTACCTCAGTCGTCTCTAACGACATGACATGTAGGTCGCAGCGTTACTATTCTTTGCTCTTTCCTTGAGAATCCAGGCAACACACGAGCAATGACGATCGGTTACATGTAACACATTGTAATGAACAAAGCAAAACACAAGTGTTACAACAAAAATCTGGCCAGCAATGGCGGAGAGGAGAGGAGGGGTGGTTGATTTAAGAAAGCCATTCATAATCAAGACTGTTTGATTCTGGACACGACTTTGCTAGCGCATTTCCGCCATGTTTGTTTGGTTGGGTATTTCTCGGTTTCGTTTGCCGAGCTACTGAGTTAGTGCTTGAGCAACGCTGTAAGCTATGAAAGTTACATGGAATGCTTTTCGCTGTGTCAACCGTGCGTTTGTTTTGTGTATTCAGAAAATGGTGAACAGTGGTTATGACGAACCGACTCAATCTGCCTTATGCAGTGATATTGTGTGTGCAGAAAGCTGTATTTTGTCATGATTGATGTTACCTTCGACATGAATTGAAATTCAAGTGATGTCAGCAGCGCGCACATCATCATGAAACCGTCCACCCCCCAAGTGCCAAACACAGGATCACGTCAACCAGCGCTTTCTTTCTCTAAAGCCAGATAAATAGAACACATTATACGGAACAAAAGAACAACTTACAAACACATGCAAATACCACTACATAGTATTGTTATAAAGTGCATGAGTCCCAGAACCCGCTGGATCATTGCAGAAGCAGATAAAATACTTCAAATTAAATGTTCCCGTGTGCTGTTTTCAAGTTTTCAATTTCAAACAACTCTGGTTAGCGACAAGAACCGTAAACTTTGCATTACTTAAGCTGAACTTAGAAAATAACATTTGAGCACTTCTTAGACCATAGATTCCCAAACTTTTTCGGTCAACGCCCACTTTACACGACATAAACTTTGTAACGCCCTCCCTACTATAACAGTTTGCCAACGCCCCCTATATATATATATATATATATATATATATATATATATATATATATATATATATATATATATATATATATATATATATATACACATGATCTATTTTCACTTTGACATAGAAAATTGATAGATATTTCTGTCATACATGGTCAATTTTCAAATGATTATATACAGAAAATAGAAAATTGATGCAAAAAATGGATCGTGTAAGATGCGCATAAGATGAATTAAAATGCAGAATTAAAATTTTTAATGATTATTCAAAAGAAAAAATCTCCCCCAAAATCCTTTTGAACCCACCATCGCCGCCCCCGGAAGGTTTCAGCGCCTCACAGGGTGGCCGTACCGCCCACTTTGGGAAACACTGTCTTAGACTAACAAATCGATTTGTTTCTCAGCATGTTAACTTGTATTAGTATTGCTCAAGTTAATTCACACACATGACACTGGCTTATCTAAGCACGTTTACAATTGAGCACACTTATATCCTCCATACACAAGACATGTATTGTTCAAGGGTTATGTTAATTCTCGTTATATACAATGTATTCTGGTTTAGTGCGTTTTGCTCGTGGTGGCTTCTTGCTTCACGTCAACATGGCAAGGCAACAAAGTAGTCTTTACTACCAGATTTGATTTAATATTGCTCTTGCTGTGTCTGCTAATAGTTATGTTTGTATGTTCGTCCTGTTCCTGTAAGTATGTAAGGTCGTGGTCTCCGGTAACATAAGACCGGCTAGCTCAGGTTCTAGGAAATCAGACCACAACCGTCCCGTGATCTCGCATTGCACTATTGTTAGATATAGACAAATTTATTGTACAAACAACACAACATACTACATCCAAGTTATTTTATGTTACAAATTCAGTTTAACAATAAGGACATCAGTAAAGATCTCAGTATTGTTAACATTTTTCATCAATAAATAGCCATGCACTCAAAGAATTGTGTAAACTTACAGAAAAACTTACAGTGTTCTATCAAACACTTATGAAAACCAGCCCCCATTACACAGGAATTTTGTTTTTTCCCGTCTGAGCTAGTCAGCATTATGTTGCCGGGGGTCACGGTCTGGTACGGCACGTCTACAAGTGTCTGACTCTTAATGGTTGTCTTTCGGAATGTCTGTATTTTCCAGTATTTCTATTGATGCATTTTTTCCCCTTCAATGTCTGTCAGTACCAGTGTGTCTGTTTAATCCTGCAAGTATTTTTCATGTCTTTTTCTGTAAATCTGTCTCAACAAACATGTCTGAATGTTCTTGTCCATCTGTCTGACAGACATTTATTTAGTTTTTCGTCGCATATTTTCATTTTTAGGGCTGTTCATGAGTTATTGTTTAATTGTATATGTAATGTATGTCGTATAATAAGTGAATTTCTTCCATTCTGGTGTATCCTTTGCTTGATAACGGCCTTTTGGTCGAAACGTCGTGTATTAATTAATGTTTTTGTACTTTATAAAACTACAGTACTTTGTTTCTAAGTGTTTCGCCATTGCTACATAGTTTTACTGCAATCTCTCTTATATCGATAACACTATGTGTCTGGCGAAGCAACTTTGTTCCTGTGTGCATGTCGGTGTGTCTGTTTACTGTTCACTTTGCTTTGCGTGCGTTTATGATGTCTTACGTCTTTCCTAGCATGACTGGCTATTATCTTTCTTCTTATGAAGCTAGCAATTCTCTAGAATATATTGCTAACAAAATTATATTATTAAACAAATACAAATTATTAGAATTGGATGAATTGTGCATTGAATGTTCTGAAATCTCTTTGTGTCAACAAAACTAATCGGATCGGATATAAATAAAGGAAGCATAAAATAAAGGGGTTTCAGAGTTGAGAAATGGAATAAAATCTTCCACATTATCAAACCTTGAGCCCACACAATGCTGCGTCTTCCCCTCCACATCATCATATTTTTGTTATGAAAGCTCAAATCTATACAACTGTTGATATCATTTTGAACGTAATCCGAGCAAGAGCGTCTCTGAATAGGCCAAGACAGAATAAGTAAGCTTATTTCTTTCAGAACTACACAGCGGGAGATAGGACAGAGAAGAATAGAGTTCAGACCGCTTGGCGAGCTGAACATTAAACTTGCAGCTACGCCTTCGTCTTTGTTGTTGTTAGGAGTTGATGCTGTTCATGCAGAAAGACACCCCTGTTACTATTATTTTGTTGTAGTTCAGTCCTTATTCCTAACCGTGGGTCTCTTGCACGCATGGGGTAACCGTACATCTGTGTACGTATTGAGAGGACCAGATCGCAGTGCAAATGTTACAGAGCAACACATGAACAATAGAGAAATAATAAACTAGAAATGGAATGTCATATAAACATATGCAGATGTGAACTGTGTGTGTCTTCATTGAAAACTTGATATCAACTGTAAAATGACTGTCATTACCAGAAAAAATGTCAATAAAAAACAGTAAAATGATAACAGGTGACAGTGAAACACACGTAGTAAATATAACAACAAAATAGGAAATAATTGAGAAAGAATACAACGTCTTGAGCTATCACTTCAAAAAGGTATACAAGCGAGACGGACACATCACATTGTTACGTGTCAAGATGTCTGCATCATTTCTTTAGTATTTCTGATTTCAATGTGACTGCATCATTTCTTTAGTATTTCTGATTTCAATGTGACTGCATCATTTCTTTAGTATTTCTGACTTCAATGTGACTGCATCATTTCTTTAGTATTTCTGACTTCAATGTGACTGCATCATTTCTTTAGTATTTCTGACTTCAATGTGACTGCATCCTTTCTTTAGTATTTCTGACTTCAATGTGACTGCATCATTTCTTTAATATTTCTGATTTCAATGTGACTGCATCATTTCTTTAGTATTTCTGACTTCAATGTGACTGCATCCTTTCTTTAGTATTTCTGACTTCAATGTGACTACTGCATCCTTTCTTTAGTATTTCTGATTTCAATGTGACTGCATCCTTTCTTTAGTATTTCTGACTTCAATGTGACTGCATCATTTCTTTAGTATTTCTGATTTCAATGTGACTGCATCATTTCTTTAGTATTTCTGATTTCAATGTGACTGCATCATTTCTAGAGTCCTGATTTGCTAATGTCAATGTGACATCCTGTACAGTCACAAAGATACAGACTCGAGTTAGCAGATATTTGAATCTGAGATTATGTATAATCCAACATTCCTAACTTGCTGAGAAAAGTTACGAGAGTGCTGACTTTCTTGCAAACAATGCCCCGATTCAAGGGGCAGAAGTATTGACAGAGCCGATGTCATCAATGCGGTATGCTCTCATTTATGTGATATAGGCGAGTCTCAGACACTAGAATGAGTTCGAGAATTAGGAGTTAAGTTTGGACATGCCAGACAGTGTCGTCTTCGTGGTAGAGAGGAAATGTACACTAATCAATTTCTCATGGGTACGGGGAGTAAATGGACTTTATTTATGATGGCTGCTACAGCGGAGGACAGAGCACGCATGTTAATGCATAATGTACCATGAAGTTGATCGCATAAAATTCCATTCCTAACTTGTATTTTTATATATTTTACCTTGGTTACATGTACAGACACTTACATAGCAAGCTCGCATTTATATAAAAATTCCTCTTGTCGATATGTACAGCCCCCATCATTATGAACTTGTATTTCTATATATTCCCCCCTGATAATCAGATTCGACAATTTTATACAGTCTGCAACATTCCCATCTTAAACATGTAGATGTTTGTTATTTCCATAAATAACACATTAGATACTGAATCTGTTATATACAGTCAATGCAGCGGCGTATCAAATATCAACGATTAGAGCGATACACCTTGTGGAACACATATCCCTATTGGGGAGACAGGAATAATGAAGTGTAATTGACAAAAGGCAGGTCACGCAAAAGGTGGACCTCAGAGATAACAGAGGTGACGAAAGACACTGTTTATGAATCGCACATAAAAATCCGTTCTTCTTCGAACGCTCCATATCAACTACTTGTTAATCACTTTTTGTGATTTGTATGTGATCTGTGCCTAAGAGCGATTGTACGCTGTGCTAGTTATGCGCCTACAAGTAGGCCAGCACATCCGATTTTTGCGACGCTTTTTATTTATTAGGGTAGCTTTCCTATACCCCTACCTCAGTCACCTCTTACGACATATTCTTAGGTGGCAATGGTACTATTCTTTGCTTCCCTTACGGGCCCAGGCACCACACGAGCGAAACGTCCGTTCTAGAATTCTCTTCTTACCATGAAGCTGTGAGGCACATCAGGACTGGAGAAAAGAAAGAAAGACAAGGCGCTTAGGGAGGTTTGCTCCAGATGTCTCCTTATTCGATCTGTCGCTGAAAGACAAAACAAGATTAGAGAATAAATAGAATTTGATAAAATAAAGAAGAGACCATAGAAGAAATGAGGAAATTAGAAGAACAGTCGGAACAACAACTGCTATTAGATTTATTGAAAAACAGAGACTCAAATGGTTTGGCCACTTGGTCAGAATGAACCCGAATACACCAGTTGCAAGAGCGTACAACCTGAAAATGGAATCATCAAGAGGAAGGGGCAGACCAAGAAAAGATGGGTTGATGGAGTTACAGACATCTTAAAACTCCACAATACCACACCATATCAAGCGACCGAGCGTGCATTATCTCGAAAACCGATCATCAGTTAAACCTGCTACGCCTAGCGGCAAAAAGCAGAGAGGGACAAAAGAAAGATAAAATTTAAAAAAGTGGGATCAAGAAATTTGACAATCATGTTTCACGGCAGAAAGAAGTGGAGAAGAAATGAAAACAAAGATGAGAACTAACACACAAACAATGGAGACAGATTGTGTGCTGTGAATACCGATGATTGTCATGAATAAGAATATCAATGAAAATGTGAGTAAGAATCAGCAGGAAAATAAGACACTGCAGTCAATCATAAGCTCAGACAATCTCCCTGTTTTGGAATATTTGATTCATCAAACGATGTCATTGAATCGGCTTACAATCAATGGCGGCGCTGTCGTCTGCTATCTCTTGTCTTTCCAGCATCGTGTGATAAGTATGACAACGGCGTCGCACCGCACACAATACTTTTGTTAGCGTGACTTCAAAGCATTGTCCTGTCAGTCAACAAAACAGTAAACCAAAGCTACCTACTGTGTGAAAGGATAAAAGATCGAACAGGGGGACAACAAAATGTATCACGCATAAACAGATTGACTTCAAATGTGTAACGGGTTTAAAACTGTGCTATCAGGGGCCAACAAAATGTATCACACATAAACAGATTGACTTCAAATGTGTAACGGGTTTAAAGCTGTGCTATTCAACGTTGGGGAGGGGCCTCTGTGGCGTAGAGGTTAGGTGCGCCCCTCTCGCCTCTCATGCTAAAGATACTCGGTTCGCTCCTCTAGGGGTCATCGGGATATTTTTCAGAGATTCTGATCTCAGTGTAGATGAGATCGAGTTCATAGTTCTATCGGAGATGGACGATAAAACGTAGCTCCCGTGTTCAAGTCGTGCACGTAAAAGAATCCGTAGCAGTTCAAAATCAAGAAGAGCAAGCAGGAAAACCGCTGCCAGGGACGAAATTCAATAAAAAATATTGATAAATAAAAATCCTACATAATATTTTTACCATCTTTTAAATGACATCGGAAACCCTCGCCGGGTGCTCGGAGATCGTGAACTGCAGCTGAGATCTTACTGTGTAAGAAAGAGCTCGAAGAACATATGGTTACTCACCGAAGCGCAATGATGATCCAATCAATCAATCAATCAATGACTTCCAGTCCAACTGTCTATCATGAGTAGCCCAACGGTCTATCATGAGTAGCCCAACGGTCTGTCATGAGTAGCACAATGGTCTATCATGAGTAGCACAACTGTCTATCATAAGAAGCCCAGCGGTCTATCATGAGTAGCCAAAAGGTCTGTCATTAGTAGCCCAAAACCGCGTCAGATTAAAAATAGCAAATACATATAAACAAGCCAATATATCCACAATTAGTTTAGTAAACATTTTAAGCTAATGTTATCTCAGATTAGTCGAATAAGGCAGGAGCCTTGCGGACATGGCTATTTTCGATCAATCAAAAATACAGTTCCGTCCAATTTACTACTAAAAGATAACCAGAACTGACCGACAAATTCAAGCGGCGCTCAGAAAAAACGGAAGTTCATAAATAGCTAATAGATATAAACGAGACAAAAAATGCTTGTTAAAATTTCACAAATTACTTGTCTTAAACTATCCCAACATGGAGGGAAAACTGCGGATAACTAATTGGCTTATGAGTTTCGTAGTTATAAGTTAGACAATGGGTACCGTAAGAAATAAAAGGTATATGGTTCAAATCCTGTGTTGGGTCTTTGTTTTTACTGGAAGCCCCTAATACTAGTACTACTTCTTCTTCTCTTTCACCATTTACTTCTTTATTGGGGGCGTAGGGGGCTATTGGGGCGGGGGAGAACGTAGTGATCTTGTGTGTGCTTGTTTTAAGGCACTTTGTAAGCTGATATTCATTTTCGTAAGACTGTTCTTAATGCCGTCACTTCATCTTTTACGTGGTCTTCCTCTGGATTTGTACTCATTATACTGTTTTCTGTGTGGCTCTCTGTGGTAGGCGATACCAGGGCATTCTTGTCAGGTGTCCAAACCATTTAATACTTGTACACTGTCTATTTATTAATCATATTCATTGCTTCCATTGGAACTCTTACAACTTCTTATTCTCATATTAATTGCTTCCATTGGAACTCTTACAACTTCTTATTCTCATATTCATTGCTTCCCTTGGAACTCTTACAACTTCTTATTCTCATATTCATTGCTTCCCTTGGAACTCTTACAACTTCTTATTCTCATATTAATTGCTTCCATTGGAACTCTTACAACTCCTTATTCTCATATTCATTGCTTCCCTTGGAACTCTTACAACTCCTTATTCTCATATTCATTGCTTCCATTGGAACTCTTACAACTTCTTATTCTCATATTCATTGCTTCCCTTGGAACTCTTACAACTCCTTATTCTCATATTCATTGCTTCCATTGGAACTCTTACAACTTCTTATTCTCATATTAATTGCTTCCATTGGAACTCTTACAACTCCTTATTCTCATATTCATTGCTTCCCTTGGAACTCTTACAACTCCTTATTCTCATATTCATTGCTTCCATTGGAACTCTTACAACTTCTTATTCTCATATTAATTGCTTCCCTTGGAACTCTTACAACTCCTTATTCTCATATTCATTGCTTCCCTTGGAACTCTTACAACTCCTTATTCTCATATTCATTGCTTCCATTGGAACTCTTACAACTTCTTATTCTCATATTCATTGCTTCCCTTGGAACTCTTACAACTCCTTATTCTCATATTCATTGCTTCCATTGGAACTCTTACAACTTCTTATTCTCATATTCATTGCTTCCCTTGGAACTCTTACAACTCCTTATTCTCATATTCATTGCTTCCCTTGGAACTCTTACAACTCCTTATTCTCATATTCATTGCTTCCCTTGGAACTCTTACAACTCCTTATTCTCATATTCATTGCTTCCCTTGGAACTCTTACAACTCCTTATTCTCATATTCATTGCTTCCATTGGAACTCCTACAACTTCTTATTCTCATATTAATTGCTTCCATTGGAACTCTTACAACTCCTTATTCTCATCTTGTGAAACACGTAAAAACAAAGTACTGTAGTTTTTGCAACAAGCAATAACAATACACATCAACGTTTCGACCAAAAAGGTCTTTTCAAGCAAAAGAAGTTGAGAAATTCGTGTATCCTTTGCTTGATAAAGGCCTTTTGGTTGAAACCTTCCGTGTATTGTTATAGTTTGTTTGTAAAACTACAGTACTTTGTTTTTACGTGTTTCGCAATTGCTACATAGTTTAACTGCAGTCTGCCATTATATCGATAATACTATTCTCATCTTATAAGTTTCCCAAACATGTTTTCAAAACTTCCACGTGTTTCCTATCATATTACTTTGCTTGTGGGCGTCTGTAGCTTAAGCGATAGTGAGCTCGATCACAACCCATGCGTACCTGTTTCAAACTCCGCGGCAGGCAGTTTGGAAGCAAATTCGTTTCCTTGGGATTTTTATGAAAGACCAAAATAGACCTCACCTTTCAGAAAGCAATGGCAAACTACTGGACGTATAAGTGTTGCATAGAAAAACCAACGACTCGTTTACTTTGGTTGCTGACTACGTTCTGTAAATGATATGCTACGATTTTCATTTCCTTGCATGCTTACCACTCGCTTAACACAATACGTTTCGTCTGTGTCTGTATACACGACCAACTATATTTATCATACACCGCCTCATCCTATGACGTTTGTGGCAATATGGCCGCCTGCGCTGAGGCCATTATAGAGTAGGTCGTGCTGCAAATGACAAGAGCGTAGATCAAGTCGTCTCCCGCCAAATCGCCACTCGCACAGGAAGAGGAAGTCTGCCATGACTTAATAACAAAATTAATTAAACCACATCAGGACTAACCAAACAAAATTATTGTGTCCTCTCCCTCTTCAACTTTTAATACACCCGCTTGAACACAGTTGACATGTGATGACAGATGAGATAGCGGTCACGTCTCACAAGAGGTCAAACTTGTAGTGTTCACGTCAGAGTTCACAGATGGGAACATCAACTGTCCAGACAGTTGATGGTCAGTTACTAAATCTATCATCATTAAACACGCAACTAAAGTGACATATTGAAGATTTGTAGGTCTCTGATGAAATGTTGTTGAGAACTAACCTGCTTCATTGCACAGATTGAATCCACTGTTTGTAGATTCCTCTTCTTTCTTCTTCTTCTTCAAACGCTTCATATCGACCACTCTGTGTGATTTGTATGTGATTTGGGTCTAAGAGCGATTGCACGTTGTGCCAACTATGCGCCTACAAGTAGGCCAGCACATCATTCTTTTTTGAACGCCGTGTTAACCACTCTGTGTGATTTGTATGTGATATGAGCCTCAGAGCGATTGTACGCTGTGCCAGTAATGCGCCTACAAGTAGGCCGCACATCATTCTTTTTTGAACGCCGTGTTAACCACTCTGTGTGATTTGTATGTGATATGAGCCTCAGAGCGATTGTACGCTGTGCCAGTAATGCGCCTACAATTAGGCCAGCACATTCGATTTATGCGATGCTTTTTATTTACTAAGGTAGCTTCCCTAGGTCTTACATCAGTCGCCTCTTACGACATTCCTTGTAGGTCACAGTGGTACTATTCTTTGCTTACCTTGCAGGACCCGGCACCATACGGGCTGTTTATGAACTCATATTCCTGCTACCATTAGTAACCTTATCTTAACAGGAGGTTTATGTGGCTAAGTGTCGTTAAGCCTTTGTTTTGCGTTCGGAGGGCAGGTTCAAATCCGGACCACACCGTTATTTTCACGAGTGCATTTGTTTCGAAGAATACTAGAATTGTTGTCAGAGCTACTCAGTTCGTGCTTTGTTCATACTCTCTACAGGGGGTGTCATTTCTGCGACGAGGGACCGAGTCATATGGGGTAAAACCCGATACAGTGAAGCCAATCTTTCGTCTTTAGACATATCACAAGACGCGCATGCGAAAGCTTAGGTTGTAATCAATAGATATGTCCAGCATGCTCCTATAGCGCGTTGGACGACGGGTGACAAGTCCCATGTGAGTGCGGTTCCATTTCATGGGCTGGCAGAAAAGTCACAGGTTCTCCAGATTTTACGGTGTTCGTGGGACCGAACCGAAGGGTTACGATGTCCATGGCACCGAGCCGAAGAGCTGAAAGCTCAAGTGCTTCCTTCTGGATCGTAAAAAAACAATACGTCAAAAGATATATGTACTCTGAACTAGATGATATCTCTAAGGATACGATCCTAATATGTTATGTTGTATAATACAATACTTTTACTCACAAAACTTAATCAATGTACTAATGTAAATAATTATCTGAAAGTCCCAATGCTAACTATTTAGTATGTTACTATGATTACAATTAACATATTTGTAGCCACAAAAAAAAAAAAACCCAGGATGCCCCAAAATAACAAAATGAATTAAAGAAAGCCCATACCCTTTTAAAGATAACTAGCAGAATTATTCTATATCATAAACAACTTTGTTTGAATTATCATTTATTTACTCACAATTAAATTCATTTGACAACAAAACTAGACGTCACACAATATATTTAGTGCATTTATTTTCTATGACAATTTACATAAGAAATGATAAACTGATAAAAGATATGCATAACCTTGAGACAGTGATTTGTCCATCACGCTCTATGTGATATTTTCATATATGTGGCACTTTGAATTACATTTAGTGAGTGATCTGTTGATAGCGTTTCGTGCAAGCGTTTCAAAATATGGAACTGGACTGTTAGAGTTGCCAGATCACGGATCGTTGGCTGGTTAGTTGGACATGAAAATGTCCACAATTTGAGGAAGTGATGATTTAGTCAAAACAAAGCTGTTAGCGTTATGGGTGGTTAAACGTTATCGTATGCAGTCAGACACGTCAACGTTTGCCGGGTTCTCAAGGGAGCAAGGAATAGTAACACTGCGGCTTGCAACGCATGTCGTAAGAGGCGACTGAGATAGGGGCCCAGATAATCTACCACAGTAAATAACGTAAGGACTGTCGTTAGTTTTATATTTAATTAAATTCTTGTTTACTTATGAGATTCTACACATATGTCTTTGTCCTTAAATGCCGATTTACTTAGTATCACCGCAGCCTACCCACGGTTGTCTCCAGATCTGATCTGACCACCTCAGATTTGTACATTTCCGTGCATTTCCTACTAAATAAAAAGCGTCGCGAGAAATCGAATTTGCTGGTCTACTTGTAGGCGGAAAACTGGCACAATCGCTCCTAGGCTCAGATCACATATAAATCACAAAGAGTGGTTAACAAGAGGAGCGTTTGAAGAAGAAGAGTAAAGTGCAGACAGACTACACTGTCCTTAAAGTCGTTTGAACATACATTAGGAATTGACAGCGGAGATGGGAAGAAAAGACCTGGACCTCCAATGGAAATATGGAGACGAACTGTGGAAGGGAAACTTAAAGGTTGTGGTCTGAAGTGAGAAATAATTCAAAGAAGGGCGACAGAACGGCAACAACGGAAATATCTTGTGAAAGCATAATGTGTCAAACGGGAAACAAAGAAGATAAAAAGATAGCTTATTGAATGCTGCTGATTAAACTCATCGTGGAGACAAGGAGCCACACTAAGTGGCGTTTTTACTCTCAATGGATTTTTCCCTGGTCCACTAAGAATTAAAGTCTCAGATGAGGTTTAGAAGCTTCTTTCACTAGCCGGCGTTAGTGTGGTTTTTTAAAATAAATTATACCCCGGAAAAATATTTTCTGGGTTTGAACCCTTGCCCTCCAGACTGATAGAATGGTCATGTATTTCACAAGCAGCAATAAATCTCAGGAAAGAACTTCTACAAAATAATTTAAGAAACTGACACAGTAAGCCTTTTCATTAAAAAAATTGTGATGACCTCTGAATCAAGTGATCAGGCACGTTTCGCTGAGATAGTCCATGAATCTAGCAATCATCATCCCATACGATGCGCTAATTCCATGATTCTTCTTCTTCTTCGAACGCTCCATATCGACCACTTGTTAACCACTCTTTGCGATTTGTATGTGATCTGAGCCTAAGAGCGATTGTGTATTATGCTAGCTATGCGCCTACATCTAGGTCAGTACATCCGATTTCTGCGACGCTTTTTATTGACTAGGATAGCTTTCATAGGGACCTACATCAGTCACCTCTTACGACATCCCTTGTAGCTCGCAGTGGTACTATTCTTTGCTTCCATTACAGACCCCTGCACCACACATGCGGTTCATGATTGTAGCACTCATCATCCTACACGTTGCGCTGAGAAAGTTCAAGATTCTAGCAATCATCATCCCACACGTTGCGTTAAGAAAGTTCAAGATTCTAGCAATCATCATATCACACATCGTTGCGTTCAGTCCATGAATCTAGCAATCATCATACCACACATCGTTGCGTTCAGTTCATGATTCTAGCAATCATCATCCCACACGTTGCACTGAGAAAGTCCATGATTCTAGCAATCATCATCCCACACGTTGCGTTGAGAAAGTTCAAGATTCCAGTAATTATCATCCCACACATCATTGCGTTCAGTTCATGATTCTAGCAATCATCATCCCACACGTTGCACTGAGAAAGTCCATGATTCTAGCAATCATCATCCCACACGTTGCGTTGAGAAAGTTCAAGATTCCAGTAATTATCATCCCACACATCATTGCGTTCAGTTCCTGATTCTAGCAATCATCATCCCACAAGTTGCGTTGAGAAAGTCCATGATTCTAGCAATCATCATCCCACACGTTGAGTTGAGAAAGTTCAAGATTCTAGTAATTATCATCCCACACATCATTGCGTTCAGTCCATGACTGCAGTAATCATCATCCCACACATCGCTGCAGTACAGGATGTTGCTCAGAAAGTTGATATAGTTACTTAACAGCTCAGCACTAGACAAAAATCAAGGTTTAAATAATTAGAAAATGTTAAGTTTATATTCCAGTTACTTATCAAGATGAAGCGATCACCGTCTTAAGTGTGTTCCTACACTACCAGAGCAACAACACGACATATGTCTGGATGTTTAAGAAATGTATAGTTCAGGCACGTAATTATCTTCCATCTAAGATATGCAGATTTGACCGGCGCTTGCAAAACGGAACAGTTATCTGCATATCGCCTCTATTTCGTTTTCGAACGATTCAAGTACTGGTTCCTGTTATCTATTGCTTAAGAAGAACACGTCTTATAAAGGACGCAGCTTTAGAAAACGAAAGCTATTTGCGTCGGCTATGCCTTCTACAGACATAGTCTTTCAATGAATTTTTTTTTCTAGAGTGCATGTCATTATTTATATGTGTCGTGAGAATCAAAACTTCATAAATTTTGCTTGGAACTAATATTTAACCTTTGACATCATTTGCTTCAGCATTATTTCTTCTTCTTTGCGTTTGCGTTCGTTCTTTACGATTAATTTTAATCACTCTTTGTGATATGTTTAATCTTTGCCAAGAACGTGTATACGTTGCACATTGGTTTAGTAGGCCCCTAAACGCATAGACTTCTACACGTTTAGGACACGTGCATCTGATTTCAGCCACACCTCCTTAAGTCTCCTCTTACGACATGCATGGCAGGTAACAGTGGTTCTATTCTTTACACCCCAAATTTGGGCCCGGTAACCACTCGGGCGGCATTATTTGTTTATTCTCGATTCAATATTTTTTGGGTAAAATTTTCTTTTTGTCAATAATTTGTGTTCTGTGCCTGGTTCCGGATCCAGCAGAAATGGTATTTGTTAAGTAGGGGGATTCAAAACTCTTTAAGCCAAGGCAAGTAATTTCAACGAAATTTCTCCCCATATTATGCTACCAGTGGCAAACCTAGACGTTGACATCAAATGATAGAAGAAAACTAGTCCCGACAGAGATAAAGTGTCTGCGCAGAATGCCGTGAGTAACAAGAAGAGATCGGCTGAGAAATGAAGACATCAGGAAAAACGTTAATACAACATCAGTACTGAACTTCATCAAGAAACAATAAATTAAATGGTTCGGCCATATAAGCAGATTACCAACAGATTACCTCAAAGAGTAGCTACGATACAATGGATACAAAGCAAAAGGCCGGGCACGCAAAAGGTAGACAGAGATAACAGAGGCGACGAAAGACACTATTTATGAAGCGCACATTAGGGATCGTTCTAGAAATCTGTTCTTATTCTGACAATGTGAGGCAAACTAGGATTGGAGAACAGAAAAGAAAGAAGAAAGGAAGAGTTTTGTTTTTGTTTTATCAAAGCGTAACATGAAAAACAACGATTGTGAGCGTCTGCAGCTCAAGCGGTAGTGAGCTCGATCACAAACCCAAGCGTACCTGGTTCAAACCCCACGGTGGGCAAGTTTGGAAGCAAATTGTCTCCGTGGGATTTTACAAAAGGTAAAAATAGACCTCACCGTTCAGAAAGCAATGGCAAACTACTTAACGTATAAGTGGTGCCTAGAAAATCAACGACTCGTTTACTGTGGTTGATGACTACGTCCTTTAGGATATGCCACGATTTTCATTTCAACATGAAAAAGTAAACATGAAAGGTTTACATGGGCAACAAACTCGAAAAGTAAGAATGAACCCCTTTCTGAGAATCCAAGAGTAATAATATTCACATATGCAGCTCACATATGCAGCTCACATATGCAGCAGAGTTGGGGTTGGCGAGATATTACATTTGAAATGCGATGTCTACAAAAAATTACCAACAACACCAGAAAAGACAAAGTCACCAACATCAGCATAACAAAGCAAGTTGGGATAGAACGTTGCTTGAATTACATTGAAAAACAAATAATAAAGTGGTTTGGCCACTTAATAAGAATGCACAATCGTTTGGTAGATTGTACGCCAATGTCTGGCATAGGAGTGGTATCAATCTTCAGACCAAGCTAAATGTATACAGAGCTGCAGTACTCCCAGTACTGCTATATGCAAGTGAGACATGGACTGTTTACACCCGTCATGCTAAGAAGCTGAACCATTTTCACACAAATTGTCTAAGAAAGCTGCTGAAAATCAAGTGGCAAGACAAGATCCCAGATACCACTGTTCTTGACAGAGCTGGTATTCCCAGTATTAACACCATACTTATGAAACACCAACTTCGCTGGGCAGGACATCTCGTCCGCATGCCTGATCACAGGATGCCAAATATACTATTCTACAGTGAAATGTCGAGTGGCAAACGCTCCCGAGGGGGCCAAAAGAAGAGATTCAAAGACACGCTCAAGTCCTCTCTAAAATCCTTCGAAATCAAGATTGATACCTGGGAAAAGCTGCACGGGACCGAACATCCTGGCGTTCACTCCTACGAAAGGGTGCAAAATCCTGTGAGGCAGCACGTCAAGCAGCATTAGTACTGCGCAGACAAAAGAGAAAGGCCAGTGCACACGAGTCCCAGACTGTAGCAACAATCTCATGCCCACACTGTCCACGACTCTTCAAGGCACGCATCGGACTGACAAGTCACCTACGTGTCCATTGACTGATACTACATTTTGTTTGTTGGATGAAATAACTATGTGGTTATAATCATATTTGATTGACGAACATTATTATAAGAATGCACACAAACCTCACAGTAAACAGAGTCTTCTACAACAGAACATCAGGTAAGAAGGCCAGAGGTAGTTCACGAAAACGACTGGTATGCGTCATATATAGCAGAATCATGTCAAAGCGCAAACAAATAATCAACCAAGCCACTAGAGCAGCGTAAAATAAAAACAGAGAACCACGACACTCGGCAACAACCCGGTAACAGTTTGACGACAAAAGAAGAAAAAGTATGAGACCTATAAATATGTTATGGTTACATTACACAGAACACTCCATCATTCATTCTCCAGCGCTTAAGTATGTTATGTAAAGGTCAAAGGTTGAGTGTGCGGGTGTTTGGGATGTTAAAGTTTAAGGTGACCAATTACTGACGCGCTTACAGGAAGTAATCTGTAAATTTGTCTATTTATATGTAAGCCTATTTTATATGTTTAGTACTAACTTGCAAGGAACAGCTTCGTGGCGACTGCACTAGCTATGCGATCATTAAATTCCTCAGGCTCACGTCCCACCTTCTTCTTCTTCTTTGCGTTCGTTCTTTACGACCAATTTTAATCACTCTTTGTGATATATTTAATCTTTGCCAAGAACGTGTATACGTTGCACATTGGTTTGGTAGGCCCCTAATCGCATAGACTTCTACATGTTTAGGACATGTGCATCTGATTTCAGCCAAACCTCCTTCTTCTTCTTCAAACGCTCCATATCGACCACTTGTTAACCACTCTATGTGATTTGTATGGGATCTTTCCTAAGATCTTTTTTATGTTGCAGCAGTTATGCGTCTACAAGTAGGTCAGCACATCCAATTTCTGCAACGCTTTTAAGTACTAGGTAGTTTCCCTAGGCCCCTACCTCAATCGCATTTTACGATATTCCTTGTTACTATTCTTTGCTCCCTCTGAGAGCCCCGGCAACACACGGGTGCACAAGGGAGCGAACTGAGTACCTTTTGGAACGAGAGCCGAACACCTAACCTCTACGTCACAACCTAACCTCTACGTCACAACCTAACCTCTAGGCCACAACCTAACCTCTAGGCCACAACCTAACCTCTAGGCCACAACCTAACCTCTAGGCCACAACCTAACCTCTACGTCACAACCTAACCTCTACGTCACAACCTAACCTCTAGGCCACAACCTAACCTCTAGGCCACAACCTAACCTCTAGGCCACAACCTAACCTCTACGTACAACCTAACCTCTACGTCACACAACCTAACCTCTAGGCCACAACCTAACCTCTAGGCCACAACCTAACCTCTACGTACAACCTAACCTCTACGTCACACAACCTAACCTCTACGTCACACAACCTAACCTCTAGGCCACAACCTAACCTCTACGTCACACAACCTAACCTCTAGGCCACATAGATCCCCAATGACTAAAACCTGATATCTGATAGAAGACGGACGAAGCAGAAAAAAATACCAAATATAAAGAGATTTGCTATATACACAAACACAACGGTGTATGTGTGTGGGCAGTGGCGGCTTGTCATTAAGGGTCACTGGGGCCGGGTCCGACCAAAAATAATGTGTAACGTGTATTTATTATTTTATAAATTCCAACATAACCCAAAGCCATGATTTTTCCGATAATTTGTGTCTGGCCCCACCAACAAAATGATCACGAGCCGCCACTGTGTGTGGGTAATCGATACGTCAAAGGCTCAGTGTGCCAGCCCTCCATCAGGAAAACGAGACATTTCCTAAGCAAGTGTTGACATCTACTTAATGATTATAACTATCATTGTTTCGTTATACAATACTCCTCTGGGATCAGGTAACACATACACGCACGTTCCAATAGTTTTACTGCTTCGTCTAGAAGTTGGTGTTCAGTGTATTACGTTACTACTCGTTATGTGTTTCAAGTTTCAAACCCTGGTTTCAGAAATAGTGTCAAACAGGTAGGCAGATATAAGACGTGTCATATAAAGTTATCTTGGAAATTAGGAAGAAAATAAGACGTTTTTAAGAAACACAGAGGAAGCAATTTGGGTGTTAAGGCACATACAAATCTTACTGACAGCAAAACAACAGATGATCAAACGCATTTTCATACCTACTTTGTGTTACCAGAGCCAAACACGGACAATGAGCAAACTGCAGTCGCAAAAAAATACTACTATGAAATGCGGTGTTTGCAAAACGTCACCAACATCAGCATAAGAAAGAAAGTCTTTAAAGAAAGGCACAAAACCTTGCTTAAATTACATTGAGTGACAAAGATTGTAGTGGTTTGGCCACTTAATAAGAATGCATCCAAACTCCACAGTATACAGAGAACAACAGAACATCAGGAAAGAATGGGGAGAGGAAGACCACGAAAAAGATGGTTAGATGGCATAGCATAATTCTGTCAAAAAGCAAAAATAACCACCTTAGCCACCAGAATAGCGCAAGACAAAAGCAGAAAACCATGACATTGTAGCAGTGTGACGACAAAAGAAGAAGGGGAAGCAACGAAGCCAATCTTCTTCTTCTTCGCGTTCGTTCTTTACAACCAATTTTAATCACTCTTTGTGATATGTTTGATCTTTGCCAAGAACGTGTATACGTTGCACATTGGTTTGGTAGGCCCCTAAACGCATAGATTTCTACAAGTTTAGGACACGTGCATCCGATTTCAGCCAAACCTCCTTAGTCGCCTCTTACGACATGCATGGCAGGTAACAGTTGTTCTATTCTTTACACCCCAAATGTGGGCCCCGGTAACCACTCGGGCGAACGAAGCCAATGAATATGATCAATAAATAGACTGTGTACAAGTATTAGTGGCTTCCGGAAACACAGATGACAAAACAGAAGATTCGAACCACAAACCCTTATTTCTTACGGCACCCATTGCTTATCCCTACAATACGAGCGTTTTTTCAAAGTGAACCCAGACAGCTCTTCGAGAAAAGAGTTTTACTGAGGAGTGTCATAAATGCGTCGTTTGTTGGACACAGTTTGATCAGGTCAGTTTTTGTGAATTATCAGTGTCATACCTACTTCTTCTCGCTAACAACTAGATCATGTATATATCACATACACTAAATGGGGTACCACAGGGCTCTCTGTGACTTAGAGGTTAGGTGCTTAGGTGTTTCGAAGGTACTCGGCTCGCTCCCTCGTTGAGCCATCAGGATATATTTTTTTCCAAAGATCACATATCTCATTGTAGGTAAGACCGAGTCCCTAGTCATATCGAAGATGGACGACAAAACGTAGGTACCGCGTTCATGCTGATCACGTAAAAGAACACTTAGCAGTTCAAAATCGAGAAGAGCTGGTTGCAAATTCGCTGCCTGGGCAAAATTTATTAGAAATATTGAAAACTAAAATTCCTACAAAATACTTTCATTATCTTCTAAATTACATCGGGGACACTCGCGCATGCTAAGGTGTTCGTGCACTGCCGCTGAGATCTTCCTGTGTAATAAAGAGATTGGAACACATGTGGTTACTCACCGAAGTGCAATGATAATGGTCCAAGCAATAAATTAATCACAACGAGAGCCGCAATAGTGCAAACAACTAACCCTGGTTTTCTTTTCTCTAATCATGTTTTGTTTCACAGCGCTAAGGAAAGAAGAGATTTCTAGAACGGGTTTTGTGTGCGGTTCATAAATAGTATCTTTCACCGCTTCTGTTATTTATGTAGTCCACCTTTTGCGTGGACGCACAATTCTCGTTTAAAAAGGTAAGTAAGTAAAGGAACCCTTTCATTCCTCGTGGTGTATAGGGCAACATAGTGTTAGGCCTGTATCGTTCATTGACTGTCGGTACACGATGGGTGATGTGGTCAGCATCACGCCGGTCGCCTTTACTTTCCCAGAGCTGTTCTGGTACCCAATTGAGGCTGGGTAAACCTAAGAGCCGTCACGGTCGGGAAAAATTCCACGCCCATTGCGGAGTTGAACCCGACCACCAGCCTTGAGAAGCAAGTTCACTAACGACTCGTTTACTGTGGTTGATGGTACAGTGACGTCCTGTAGAGGATATGCCACGATTTTCATTTCAGGACAGAAGGGATACGAGTCTGAGACATTTAATGGCTGCTTTACTAGTGAAGTAACCGCAAATCTGTTCATGTTTTTTTCTTGACCTTACTAGGTATCGAACCCAGGTCTCCCGAACGGGAGCCGCATTCTTTCCTTTGACCAGACGTTTCCTCTATAAGCGATGAAGAAACCCAAATAAGACATTACACTGATAGCTATAAGAGTGTCTCCCTGATGTCAGGAATATATTAAATGATCGCTCAAGAGGTCAGTCTAACCACATGTACCATCAGAACCAAAAATAAGTGCATGGTAGTGTGGTGATTTGAGGTCAGGGGTTGGTGATCGAGAATCTCTCTTATCTAAAGCTAACACCCCTGGCAATCTGAGCTGGGATATTATGTGTCGTCCTGGCCCGGTGATTACCGTACCGCCAGGGTGAAGACATCGGAACTGTAATTGTCATCCAGACCATTGTTCAGTTCCTGGACCGGCCCTTTCTATTATATTTCTTGGCTTCCTAGCCCCACAGTGAAAAGAAGGACTTTAATTCAGTCGTTTCTGAACGGTGAGTCAGGGAATCGTATCACAAATCGTCTGGTCTTCAAAGAGGGAACATTGCCAGGCTTCATGTGCTCTCATTGTTCCCATCATTTTAATGGGGAATCCAGCAGAAAGACAAAAACTGGAGAGAGGTGTACAGAGAGGCGTGGACACAAACAGGAATGAATAAGGAAATTATTCGGCTGCAGAGCGAGTCATGAATTAAATTAAACAATAAAAAGTGGATGACAAGAAAGTCGCCTCAGAATATTTAATAACAAAAAATAATTCTTTCCGATTTCTGATTTCTGCGACAATTTTTATTTACTAGGGTGGCTTCCCTAGGCCCCTTCCTCAGTCGCCTCTTACGACATGCCTTGTAGGTCGTAGTGTTATATTCTTTGCTCCCCTTGCGAGTCTCGACAACACACTGGCAGAAAAATAACTAGTTACAAAAATATGACAAAGATGGGGAAACAATAAGTATGTCAGCTGATATATTTTTGTTAATCTAATAGCTCATTTGCTGTTTATTTGCGTTCGGTCTTGTCAACCAAGTTAACCACTCTTTGTGATCTATGAGGTTTGTGCCGAGAACTCCGGTACGTTTCCGTCACGATAGACCCCTATAGCTTGTATGGCAGGTATATTCAAATTTCGGCAAATGTGTATGTATATTACTCAACAGAACACATATTTTTACTAAACTAAAATAACAGAAAATCCCACTTTGAAATACCACATCTTAAGTTATACTATAGCATGGTGCAGTAGGATCTGATTGGACATAGGGAGGTCGTGAGAACTGACCCTTGCCAATAGTTGCTAGAAGAAAGAAATTGTTGTAAGTGTTACATTATTAGATAATACAACTGATTGTTGCAACTAACTAATAATAGACGTCCATCGCAAGCGATGTTGACAACAGCCTCAGACGTGTGCTGATGCACCTCTCTTGTGTGTGCGGAGGTTGGGTATAGAGTTCAATTCTAGAACACAATCCCCTACCACAGGTGAGGCATATATGTTCAAGGTTAGACATGTGGGTGTTGTGTGTTCTGCTTTTTCGCAACTCAACCCGTATCTTAAAGTCCAGCTCTGTCCAACGCGGTACCTGCAGGCGGCATGGCACCTTGTCATACTTTCATGGCGACCTATGTTACTATGCTTGTTTTGAGATTACTCAGATTTCAAGAAAACGTAACAATTTTTCTGTTTTGTCTTTAGTACTTTTTAGTACTCCCATGAACACGTTCTTTCCACTTTTGCAATCGCGTTTTATTTTGTAATAATTCTGTCCCCTAACACAATCTTTTACTTTTTTCAATGGAGAAGTATTTGGCATCTTAACTATACTAATATTACTATTGTTATTATTAGTAACAGTAGTATTTCATTTGAAATGAAAATCGTGGCATATCCTAAAGGACGTAGCCATCAACCGACGTATTTCATTTACGAACTGTAAAAATAAACCTCACCGTTCATAAATCAATGTCAAACTACTGAACGTATAAATGGTGCCTAGAAAATCAACAACTCTTTTACTATTGTTGATGGCTACATCCTGTAAAGGATATGCCACAATTTTCTTTTCTTTCAGTATTGCATTCATCGCATGGCGTCAGCGCCTCCATAACCATCATTCAGATGCGCCGCAATATATAAAAAAGTTGGATCGCACTGCCTTAGCCTATTCCTTCAAGCAATCACAAACATAACATTTGTTTCGAACCACACACACTCTCCCCACCCCATGTTAGCTTTCAGTCAACTGTATATCTTGTCAAAGTTCGTCTCACGTTCCACAAAGCTGCTCCCCCTCGCCACACAGATTCACGAGTCAGACCAGGAGAATCACGCCTAGTTATTTAACGTGATGTACGGTGCCAGTTAAGCTAATCAGCTGGAAACTCATCCCCTGTAGAATGTTTATAGTAGTTATCCTTAGAGATCACTAACTTACCTGATGCTGGTAGAAGATAAGTAATGATAAGTATAAAATTACTGATAAGTTATAAGTTATAAGAAACTGTATCAGTCATACACATTATAGATTCAACATGGCCTGTGTTACATAAGTACTTCTTGTTTCTTTGTTTGCCCTACATCAATCATTTGCTAAATCACTCTTTGTGGCATGTATTTGATTTGCTAAATCACTCTTTGTGTCATGTATTTGATTTGCTAAATCACTCTTTGTGGCATGTATTTGATTTGCTAAATCACTCTTTGTGTCATGTATTTGATTTGCATTTTAGAGCATTAGTTCTTTGTGTCAGTTAAACGTCTACCAATCCGCACGTCAGCATATCAGGTTTCTGCATGCTTTGTATTCGGGTTCGCTTTCCAACGTATACCACAAAACTGACATTAGAGTGTTCATCTACCAAGGCGATCTACCAAGGCCATATATATATATATATGAGAGAGAGAGAGAGAGAAAATTCTGACATATCCTTCACAGGACGTAGCCATCAACAACAGTAAACGAGTCGTCGATTTTTAGGCGCCACTTATACGTTCAGTAGTTTGCCATTGCTTTCTAACGGTAAGGTCTATTTTTAATTGTTCGTAAAAATCACAAGGGAACGAATTTGCTTCCAAACTTGTCCACCGCGGAGTTTGAACCAGGTACGCTTGGGTTGTGATTGAGCTCACTACCACTTAAACTACAGACGCACACCGTGGAGTTTGAACCAGGTACGCTTGGGTTGTGATTGAGTTCACTACCACTTAAGCTACAGACGCCCACCCAAATATATACATATATAAGAAGTCAAGAGAAACAAGCGCAAACTCTGAAGTCCTCACAGTTTAATATCTGTCGAGGGTGTTACACAAAACAGTTTAATATCTGTCGAGGGTGTTACACAAAACAGTTTAATATCTGTCGAGGGTGTTACACAAAACAGTTTAATATCTGTCGATGGTGTTACACAAAACAGTTTAATATCTGTCGAGGGTGTTACACAAAACAGTTTAATATCTGTCGAGGGTGTTACACAAAACAGTTTAATATCTGTCGAGGGTGTTACACAAAACAGTTTAATATCTGTCGAGGGTGTTACACAAAACAGTTTAATATCTGTCGAGGGTGTTACACAAAACAGTTTAATATCTGTCGAGGGTGTTACACAAAACTCAAACTATACACCTTCAGCAAACATTTCTAGGGATCTCATTACAAAAATTTCTAGGGATCTCATTACAAAAATTTCTAGGGATCTCATTACAAAAATTTCTAGGGATCTCATTACAAAATTTCTAGGATCTCATTACAAAATTTCTAGGATCTCATTACAAAATTCAGTATTACAATAGGGATCTCATTACAAAAATTTCTAGGGATCTCATTACAAAAATTTCTAGGGATCTCATTACAAAAATTTCTAGGGATCTCATTACAAAAATTTCTAGGGATCTCATTACAAAAATTTCTAGGGATCTCATTACAAAAATTTCTAGGGATCTCATTACAAAAATTTCTAGGGATCTCATTACAAAAATTTCTAGGGATCTCATTACAAAAATTTATAGGGATCTCATTACAAAAATTTATAGGGATCTCATTACAAAAATTGTGACTTGGTCCGGATTCGAACTCACTATCTTCAGAACGTCTTAACCACTTCGCCGTCCGCCCGCCTTCCAAGCGTGTTCGTAGCGCGTTGGACGATGGGTGACAAGCCCATGTGAGTGTGGTTCAATTCCGCGGCAGGCAGAAAAGCCACAGGTTCTCCAGATTTACAGTGTTCGTGACACCGAACCGAAGGGTTACGATGTTCATGGCACCGAGCTGAAGAGCTGAATGTTCAAGTGCTTCTGGATCGGAAAAAGACACTTCGCTGTAGAGACCTCACAGATTAAATGTGATATAGCACACAATAATAGATATACTTTCAATTCTCTACACCAGCTGCCTCATTCCTTGCATCAACGTTTAAGTGTTTTGTATTAGCATCAATATCCCACCTCTGAAGTCGGAGAAAGCATGCCTTCACATAAGCATGGAAAGCAGGCCTTCACACAAAAATCAGCCAGAAGTGCCAAACCAGGCGCTCTGACTGCGTCTGAATTCATAGCGGGCGAAGATAAGAAGAAGCAATAAGGTTCTCACATCGTAATCAAGACACTAACACTCAGATTATCTATCACCTTCTCTACAAAACATTCACCATCTCCTAGTGTGTTGCTGGTGCCCTCAAAACATTCACCATCTCCTAGTGTGTTGCTGGTGCCCTCAAAACATTCACCATCTCAGTGTTGCTTCCCAAAACATTCCTATCTCTAGTGTGTTGCTGGTGCCCTCAAAACATTCACCATCTCCTAGTGTGTTGCTGGTGCCCACAAAGACAGCAAAGAATAGTAACACTAAAACCTACAAGGCATATCGTAAGAGGCGCTAAGGTAGGGGTCTAGAGAAGCTACCCTAGCAAATAAAAAGCGTTGCAGAAATCAGATGTGTTTGCCCACTTGTATGAGCATAACTTGCACAACGTATAATCGCTCTTATGCTCAGATAACATACAAATCACAAAGCGTGGTTAACAAGTGGTCGATATGGAGCGTTCAAAGAAGAAGGCCCCTCCCACACAGAACACATTTGAAGATCTCACAAATGTAATCATATTTCTTCTAAAACCAATTGTTATTTCCATGTCTCAAAACTAACTGACTAGAAGAAGAAGAACATGTATATCCTTGTACCTACATGCAGATCTGATGCGAAATATGCAGACTAGTTGGCATCATGTGTCGACACAAATTCAAGATCAATTCATCAGGATTATCCTACTGGAAACCTGATATAATCAACATCACGCCCAACTATAATACTGGGCACAGTGTACACGACAACATCCCGCCCCCCGGCGCTTCTAGAGACAGAATACACGATATAATCTAGAACTCTGGCGCCGGACTTCATACCATATGTTATAAGTATCCTTCACAACTCGGTAATATTTATAATGAACAAATAGTAAGTCTTTCAATGTTACCAAATTCAAACTCAAATTTATTCTGTCCTTTAATCTCGATTGTGTCATATCGCGAGTAGACAGAAAATAAAGAAAAGTATTAGTATTACATTTAGACAAAAATAAGAGTAGTTTATTTCTGTTGTAGGCATTCTATGATTTCAGTCGTTGTCATGACGCCTAATATGACTCCTTTGATTGATTTTTGTCTGATAGCTTGTTATCTTTATTAATAGTATCCCATGTCATCCTTGCGAGCCGTACTCCGATTTAATTAAGAGGTCTAATCTTCTTCTTCTTCGCGTTCGTTCTTTACGACCAGTTTTAATCACTCTTTGTGATTTATTTGATCTTTGCCAAGAACGTGTATACGTTGCACATTGGTTTAGTAGACCCTAAACGCATAGACTTCTACACGTTTAGGACACATGCATCTGATTTCAGCTAAACCTCCTTAGTCGTCTCTTACGACATGTGTGGCAGGTAACAGTGGTTCTATTCTTTACACCTCAAATTTGGGCCCCGGTAACCACTCGGCGATTTAAGAGGTAATAAGAGTAGCGTTAGTATCACGTGTAGGCAGACAACACACAGCAGTAGCATGAATATTACAAGTAGACACAACACAACATTAGTATAACAATCAGATGTAGACAAAATACAACATTAGTATAACAATCAGATGTAGACAAAATACAACATTAGTATAACAATCAGATGTAGACAAAACACAACAGTACAACATGGGCAGAAATAATACCAGTACATATTTAAAAAGTGGAATACCTTAAAAAAAAAAAAAAAACGAATAAACACACAGAACAAACACATGAGACAAGCTGTTGTCAATATAACTGAAACTAAAATACACTTTATAATCCTAACACAGATGGTTATTCACCGAAGCGCACTGATGATACGGTCCTGTCAATTACGGTCCTGCCAATTACAATATCATTGTACAAAGCAGTACTTCGGATTACAAACACACACACACACACACACACACACACACAAACAGCGAGATATATATGTAAATGAATAAGTAGGCACGTTGGTTACAAAAATGTAGATAAGTCTTCCTCTCTACATGTGACACCGATGGAGCTTAGGGCAGCAACGATTACACATCACTCTTCTCCCTACAAGCTCGGATTGTGTTGTAGGACTCATTGACACAAAAACATATGGTTACTAAATACAACAGCAAATAACAACAGCACATTTGAAGGTTGCAGGTTCCAATCCGGACATCGATGTTCTGTTCACGAGTGTATTGAGGCCCTTAGGATTCTTGTTAGACCTACGGAGTTCGTCACGAGTGTATTGAGGCCCTTAGGATTCTTGTTAGACCTACGGAGTTCGTCACGAGTGTATTGAGGCCCTTAGGATTCTTGTTAGACCTACGGAGTTCGTCACGAGTGTATTGAGGCCCTTAGGATTCTTGTTAGACCTACGGAGTTCGTCACAGTGTATTGTGACGCCTTAGGTTCTTGTTAGACCTACAGGAGTTCGTCACGAGTGTATTGAGGCCCTTAGGATTCTTGTTAGACCTACGGAGTTCGTCACGAGTGTATTGAGGACCTTAGGATTCTTGTTAGACATACGGAGTTCGTCACGAGTGTATTGAGGACCTTAGGATTCTTGTTAGACCTACGGAGTTCGTCACGAGTGTATTGAGGACCTTAGGATTCTTGTTAGACCTACGGAGTTCGTGCTTTTTGCAATACTCACAGCAGATGGCGTACCATTTTTCCGGAGAAGGACTGAGCCCTATGGGGTAAAACCCAGTGCAATGGAGTCAATCCTTCAGCTTTAGACCCTTTCAAACAGAACAACAGACTGTTAAGCAAATGACTAATATTATGTCGCATAAGAAAATTGCTTTCTAGTTTCGTGCTTGGGGAGAAAGACAACAAAAACAAACCTAGGATGAGATAGATGCCCGTATACACAAAATGAATTACGCTTGGGCGCTCACGTTGCTTAGTTTAGGTATGAGATTGTAAAGAAAACTTAGGCCGTATACATATTTCCGAGTCTCCGCAGTCTCAAACTGTTTTGATTTCATTAAATTATTGAAAGTCTTCTGACAGGACAGACGCAAGATACACGTAGTTCGCTTGTCAAACGTTATGAAAGTTAGGAGTCAGGAATGTCACTTAAATTAGGATAAGTCGCTCACAAATACGTAGAGAACTGCCGTAGCACACTGACTACCCTAGCTTACTAGGCGAGTTGGCTGCGGTTCAATCCATAATTAATGGGATTGTGTCCATTGTAAGCGTCTCTTGAGTCAACCCATCCTAGTGGGGTAGGTGCTAGAAGAAGTGAATCAGATCACACTTGAAGATCTAAAATTCAGGTATCTCTGAAGTCGGAAAAGCCCGCTTTCATGGTGAGGACACCCATAAAATGGTAAGCAGGCTTTCACGCAAAATTCAGTAAGAAGCGTCATCCCATGTGCTATGACTGAGTCCGAAATCATAGCGGGCGAACGTAAAAGAAGAAGTAGGGGGTAATTAGGAGTTTAAGGGACCCCACGGAAGCACCGGAGTAAGTGGATATGTGGTAAATAAATAGACAGTGAAGAAGTAGTAATAGGAGTTTAAGGAACCACGGAACCGAGTAAGGATATGGTAAATAAATAGACAGTGAAGAGTAGTTTAAGGAACCCCACGAAACACGAGTAAGTGGATATGTGGTAAATAAATAGACAGTGAAGAAGTAGTTAGGACCTCTCAAACACAAGGATTCAAACCACAGAAGGAAGAACTCTGGGACGTTAAGACGGTCGATGTTGACCCCATCATCCATTCTATGCCATTGGGAAATGTTTTACAGGATTAATAGAGTATTATTCAAGATATCCAATTTGTGTGAAAATTAGATCTTCTCTTAACTTTACTAAATGCGTTTTAAGTATTCAATAATCAACAAAACGGTGCCAAGTCTGTTGGACATATTAGTTTAATTTTTAGCATACTTGTACGTCGTTAGAGAATTAATCTACCTAACGTTGATGCTGCCTATAAAAACCATAGCTTATTTCTCTCCGATCCTCGTGGAGCATAGTGCCTCAACAGTTCTCTTCGGTCTTGCTATGATCTCTGGTCTTTTTCTTAATAACTTCCCTGAATAATATGGTTTCCTTCAGTTTCTCAAGAAAACTCCCGTCTCCTTGTTTGTTTTGGGGTATCCCTGTTTCCGTTTCCCTCGCGGGTTCCGCTCAGGTGCTTGTCTGGTGATACTCGATTTAGAGTAAGACACAACAACGGCAAAGAGTCCAGATTGCAGTAACGGCCTCAACCTCCATCCTCACTCTGGAAGTAGGTGTTCTTTCGCTATGCAACTACCTTAAGGCGAGTGCTAGCTAAGAAACCCTAACCTGTCTTACCCCGATGACAGGACCCATCTGCAAGACAGAAGAAAAGGAAGAAAACATTAAGAGACAATATAGCAGATTGCAACACTGAGCCAAGAAACAGGACATAGTGAAGTTTCGGCCAACCTTCATTCTGAAGATGGCACTTAATCTACTCTATAGACAAACTTCGATCTCAATTTTATTGATAAATATTTATTTTGAATCATGTGTTTAGTTTCCTGCAATATGTTTTTGAATGTAATGTTTGTTTCCGCGTCTTCATCTTTTCCCATTTCCGGATTGTTCAAAAAGTAAATAACGTTGTATAAATCCATTGACAGAAGTGATAGAACATTTACAAAAATAGAAACGGAACCTAATTATAGATAATGAAACAAACAAATGCTAGACAGTCTACGAGGTCCATGAGAAACATAAACAAATAAAAGAGATAAAAATCAGGTAAACAAAATGAAACACAGAAACGAAGAAGAAGGTATCTCTTGATATCACTCATGCCATGCCATAAGAAAAGTACATGCTAAAATATTGCTTGGGATCTTAGGAGGAACCAAGTTCAACTCCGTGGTGCCACATGCCGATTGTTCTTCAGTTTTCCATTTGTTTGTTAATGACTTCACATACCTGTCTAGTATTTGTTTATTTGCCTTGGACTTCATATACCTGTCTATGGGAGAGGGGGCAGAGTGGGCGCACTAGTAGTGGCTAAGTAGTTAGGCCCTTGACTTGCGAGTCGAAGGTTCCAGTAAGAACCGCGCCGTTCTGTTCACGAGTGCATTTTTTCCAGAGATCAACGGGACTGTTGCCAGAGCTACGGAGTTCCTGCTTTGTGCCTTACTCTCGGCAGGTGACGTGCCATTTCTGCAGAGAGGAACCGAGCCATATAGGATAAAACCCGTTGCAATGGAGTAAATCCTTTGGCTTTAAGCACCCCTCCCCTACCTTTTATACCTGTCTAATATTTGTTTGTTTGCCGAGGACTTCATGAATCTGCCAAAGCATTTGTTTTTTTGTGTGGCTATTTATAATTAATGTTCTCGAACTTCTGAGCCCCCCGGTGAGCACAAATGAGAAATACGAAAACGTTACCACAGGCTCTGCAACATAATTCCGCCCAACTCAGTAGGAACTCTGGAGTAAATGGACTTTTATATATTTTAGATACGAGACTAAAACATTTACTGCAATTTTACACAATTATATAAGTACATAGATATTTACTAATGAAAAGTGTTAATAGTACTGATAGTATTTAGTATTAAATTTAGTTTGTGACATAATATAAATTTAGTTTGTGACATAATATAAATTTAGTTTGTGACATAATATAAATTTATTTACGCTTGTTTGTGCTGTTGTTAAAATGAATTCGTTTCAATAGTTCCTTCTTCATCCCAGGTCCGGCCCGTGTGGTGCCGGGAGCCGCAAGGGAAGCAAAGTATAGTACAACTGCGACCTACAAGGCATGTTGTAAGAGGTAACTGCGGTAGGGGCGTAGGGAAGCTACCCTAGTAAGTAAAAAGATTTGCAGAAATCGGATGTGTTAGCCAACTTGTAATCTCATAACTGGCACAATGTACAATCGCTCTTAGGCTCAGATCACATACAGTGGTTAACAAGTGGTCGATATGGAGCGTAAGAAGAAGAAGAAGAAGAATACAAGATCAGATAAATAGTAAACATTTTATGGAATAAAACAACAGCTTACAAACACATGCAGATACCAGAACATAGCAATGGCACAAAGGACAAGAAAGTCCAAACGCAACTGGATCAGTGAAGAAGGAGAAGAGCACACTATCGGAATGCAAGAGTCACGTGGCGTGAGAAGGATGTTTACAGGGAATATCAAGTAAAGCAGAACGTCTTTATGTGACAGGAGGCTGTGGATGAACCCAGACGTGTATTTCTGTCAGCATCACCGCCTAGTTATGAGGGCGAGTGTTACAGCGGCATTATCATGGAATTAGATTCTGAAAACGTTAATCACAAGAAACTCATGCATTGAATCTCCATGCTGACGTTGTGAGTGTGCGTGTATGTATATGTATGTATGTATGTATATATATATGTGTGTGCGTGTGAGAGTGAGAAAAAAGAGAGAGAGAATGTGGGAAATAATCTTTACTAGTCTTGTATGTGTTTTGAGTTCTTTAAAATAGTCAACTTCAACCCGTGTGCTCTCTAGAACATATCAACATTAGACTTGCGCCCCACAGATCAACAATTTAAATAATTTGGTTTGTAATTAGAGAATGGTGATATCAGTTATTTAGTAGCATAAGTTCCCATTGTTGGTAATAAATTATCGATGTTGCAATTTTAAACCTATTATCTACTATCTAAGGCCTATTATCGAACGCTCCATATCGATCGCTTGTAAAACCACTTGTTGTGAAGTGTATGTGATCTGAGCATAAGAGCGATTGCACGTTGTGTCAATTATGCGTCTACAGGTAGGCCATCTCATCCGAATTCTGCGACGCATTTTATTTACTAGGATAGCTTCTCTGGGATCCTACCTCAGTCGTCTCGTCTCTTGCGAAATGCATTGTAGGTCGCAGTGTAAATATTCTTTGCTCCCCTTGCGAGCCCCGGATCACACGGGCGCCTAATGTCAAACACAAATGAGTATTAAATGCTAAACACATCAAACAGGTTTACGTATATATGTAGACCATGTCCTATATAAACTTTGCTATTTCTTTAAAGGGAAAATATATACATAAAGAATGATAAAGTCGTGTTGGTGGTATCTCGTCAGATATGCATAATTCATGGAGTGGATTAAAATGTCTGTCTGCGCTGCTTTTGATGTTGGCCGGTCGGATTAGAGATCTCCTCACAGTGTTACGGGAAGATACAGAAGGAGGTGTTGGACCGACTACGTTATATGCGGTCGGATTAGAGATCTCCTCACAGTGTTACGGGAAGATACAGAAGGAGGTGTTGGACCGACTACGTTATATGCGGTCGGATTAGAGATCTCCTCACAGTGTTACGGGAAGATACAGAAGGAGGTGTTGGACCGACTACGTTATATGCGGTCGGATTAGAGATCTCCTCACAGTGTTACGGGAAGATACAGAAGGAGGTGTTGGACCGACTACGTTATGTGCGGTCGGTGAGATTCTGTTTCTAATGGTGGCACGTGTATTCTGTAGTGTCAATTGTTACTCCTATCTGTGATTTACAGAACGAAAGAACACAAGAAGGAGAGACAGATAAGATGGGAAAAGAGCAAATAAGTTACGATAATTGGAATTATAAAATGAAGGAAAGAACACAAGATGGAAAGACATAAAATCGGAAGACAACAAATAAGTTACAATGCTTGGAATTATAAAATGAAGGAAAGAACACAAGATGGAAAGACAGATAAGATGGGAAGAGAACAAATAAGGTACAATGCTTGGAATTATAAAATGAAGGAAAGAACACAAGATGGAAAGACAGATAAAATCGGAAGAGAACAAATAAGGTATAATGCTTGGAATTATTTTGTAATTTTGAAATGTATTTCGGACAGCCATGCAGAACAGGTCTGAAAGCGCCTAACTGGCACAACAAACTTATGATTAAACCCCTTCGTCCTTCTGATCCGATATACCGTCTTGCAGTATTTGTTATCAGTTATATTAGGACTATCATCATCGTACTCCGGACATGTCCATAGGTACTCCGGACATGTCCATAGGTGCTCCGGTCTCCGCAAATCTTGCAGCGTCCAACGGCCCAACACGCCAGTTCGATGTTGATTAATCAATCTCTTTGCATATTTAGTATGTCGTTCTTTTCGGGCTGCAGTATTTAAGATGGCTCAAGGCCAGTATACTTGCTAATTTAATAAAGATTGCACTAAAAAATACATCTGGAGGTAGAAACTATTAGGGACTGTAAGGGTTAACGTGCAAACGACATACCGACCACAAAAAGTGGTTTAACAAGTTGTCGGTGTGGGGCTACCAAGGAAGAAGAAGAAGAAGAAAGCACGGACCGAAGAGAAACACATTCAAAAAATGCCATGATGAAAAATAATAAGTGCTTATTTGGGACCACTTTCTTTTAAAAGTTTCATCAGAGACCCTGAGAAACATACTACAATCGATATCATGGAATACAAATTATTGGACAGACAAATACATCCTTTTCTTCTTCGAACGTTCCATATCGACCACTTGTTAAGCCAATCTTGTTGATTTATTTGTAATCTGAGCCTAAGAGCGATTGTAAATTGTGCCAGTTACACGACTACAAGTAGGACACCATTTACGAATTCTGCAACGTTTTATTTATTAGGTAGCTTCCTAGGCCCCTACCTCAGTCGCCTCTTACGATATGCCTTGTAGGTCACAGTGTTACTATTCATACAGTGCTCCCCTTGCAAGCCCAGGCAACTAAAAATTTCAGCAAACAGAGACAATAAACATCTTTCACTTTCTGAACTAGCACAGCCTAGACTTCAAAACTACAACAAAACCTCTACATCTATATCACAAGAACAGCTGTACCAACATTTCTTTCAGATGTTGTTATGGTTACAATGTCAACGTTGATAAGTAAAACATGGCGGAACAGTCCAGTTTCTTTGGTCAGACGTTAAGGCGTGGCTAGCCAGCGTGACTTGACAAAGTGGCAGCTAGACTACTAACGGAAACAGGTAAACAATACCAATATTATACTCAGACTAGCAGAATTATCATAAAAGGTTACATTGAAGTAGTTAACTCTTACAATACGCATACTAAAACCGCTTTTTTACGCACTATTTTTTAGGAACAAATTTTAAGGCGAAGATGTCCTTACAAAATTTGTTATAACTTTCTTACATTCAACAGCAGAGACAAACTGCATACACCAAAATGTGCGCAATTGAAAGATCGATTGAAAAACACACACTTGTTGTATTTGAATTTTAAAAATACACTTAATGCATTAAATGCATTTAGGAAATGAAAAATTTATAAGTAAAGATTTTGAGGAAAGATGGGAGCTTACCAACATATGTAAGCTTTCCAATGGTCCAAAGCTAACAAAAACTACATCAATTCCTTAGAATATCCATTTCTACACAACATAGTCAAGTTTCATCCTTTTCTGTTCAAAGTATTTGATTATATAACGATTTGACACATCTGGTTCCTACTTTGAAGACACGCCCTTCTTCATTAGCAATACTGCTAATTTTATTTAAATAACCAGAACGTCAAATCGTCACTAACTACTGTCTGTTACTGTCCTCACTAGATTCACCATTATTATCATTGTTAATTCATGAATAAATAAGTTGTGAGGCTTGAACTGCAGAAAGTTGACGATTATTGCAAACATTTTTCTTATTTACACTTACAAAATGATTTTAAAATTAAAAAAATATCACTTCTAACACGAGGTAAACAATGCTTTGAAGTGGACGGAAATAGAATGGAACAGGAAACGACTTTTACACTGTGTATATGCAAAAATAGTCCTCTACGATATATTAACAACTGGTTAGAACCATATTGTCCATGAAGTGGCTTTGCGTAAAATGGGAACTAACTTATGGTCTGTCGGGTGGCGTTTCGTATTCTAAGAGTTAATAAACACAAAGAATAGTGCGATAAGAAAAGCGATGTCTTCATATAAAAATCAGTCAAAGTGCCATAGTAGGCAGCATGACTACTAATGAATTCGTAGCTACTAACGAACATTAACAAATCAATAACCAAAAATAAACATAGACATAAAAAATAATGAGAAAGATGTAGGAAAGATACGAAACACAACAGTTCTTTAATTTGGAGTAGGAAATGTATGAAAGAACAGTTCTTCCATCCAGTATTGGAAATGTATGAAACAGTTCTTTTATCTAGTGTAAGAAATGTATGAAACTGTTCTTTAATCTAGTGTTGGAAATATATGAAACTGTTCTTTAATCTAGTGTTGGAAATATATGAAACTGTTCTTTCATCTAGTGTTGGAAATGTATGAAACAACATTTCTTCCATCTAGTGTTGGAAATGTATGAAACAACATTTCTTCCATCTAGTGTTGGAAATGTATGAAACAACATTTCTTTCATCTAGTGTTGGAAATGTATGAAACAACATTTCTTTCATCTAGTGTTGGAAAGAAATGAAACATGGTTTTTTCCCCCATTGTTTCCGAAAAATTTGAAATATGCAATGTATTCAGTATGTAGGCGTCTGTTTCCTAATTATTATATTAAAAGAGAGACACAGATGTTACAAATGAGTGACTACTCATTCAAGTATGCCACATACAACATCTTTTTTTATTCTGGTTTTAAAATATGGAATGTTTTATCAGCGAATCAAGTCCTATCTCTGGTTCAAGGCATGGGAGCTTTTAACCTGGAGGCGACATCTTCTCCCAAGGGAAAGAAGGGTGCGTACACATGTCCAACGTATGATAGGGATCAGAGCGTGGGGGCTTTAGTTTATTTAGTTTTCATTATGTGTGTGTGTGTTTTCTTGAAAAAAGACCTCTCTTCTTCTTCTTCTTTGCGTTCGTTCTTTACGATCAATTTTAATCACTCTTTGTGATATGTTTGATCTTTGCCAAGAACGTGTATACGTTGCACAGTGGTTTGGTATGCCCCTTAATGCATAGATTTCTACAAGTTTAGGACATATGCATCCGATTTCAGCCAAACCTCCTTAGTTGCCTCTTACGACATGCATGGCAGGTAACAGTGGTTCTATTCTTTAGACCCCAAATTTGGGCCCCGGTAACCACTCGGGCGGAAAAAGACCTAACAGTCGAAACGTTGGGGTTTTGTTAGTTTTATAATTTCATTATTCATTTTGCTTGCTTAAGTGATACCATATATACGTGTCTTTGTTCTAAAACGACAATTTATTAAGTATCATCTAAGCCTCCCCTCGGTTTTCTGCAGATCTGATCTGAACCGCTCTGACCACTTTAAATTTGTAGGTTTCAGTACATCACTGTGCCTAAAGGGTCTACCGACAAAGGATTGACTTCATTGCACCGTGTTTTCTCCTAAATGGCTCGGTCGCTCTTCACAGATTTGAGGTGCCAGCTTCTGAGAGTATTGTCCAAATCGCGAAAAATTGCACCGTGAACAGAACGGCGCGTTCCAGATTCGGACCCACAACTTTCGGAACGTTAGGCGACGTCTTAACCACTTGGCCACAGAAACCCCAGAAAAAGATGAGATATAATGAAACATTATGAGTTTTGAGAGAATATTTCTTTTTTACACGTAACAATGACTTCATCGGATAATTTTTTTTTACATTTTTATTTAATCATATAAATCAATATTACTGAAATGAAGCTGGTAGCTACCAGCAGATTATAATGTCTTGAAGGATGGTATTGAACGCGTTCAAGTGTCAAATTGTGATGAGATTTATCACATAAATTCTCACATGTGTGATTCAAGCACGTGTCAGTGCCTCCGGTTGTGTTGTTTGCTGTGTTATCCTGCAGTCTTCCATGACATTCGATTGTGTGTTGACTTCTAGCTGTGTTCGGGTTAACAGAGTTGTCAGTGGTTTACTGTGTGGTGTGTCAAGCCAGAAAGTGTGTCAACTGTGTTGTAAACTCGTTAGTGACCTGATAGTACTGCTATATGTATACTGCAAACATGTTCTGGGATTGAGGACACGCGTGTAACCGATGTTCTTTTTTGATTGATTGATTGATTGGACCATCATCATTGCACTTCAGTGAGTAAGCATGTGTGATCAGATCTCTTTCTGACACAAGATCTTAGAGGAAGTGCACGAACTTTGTAGCTAGGCGAGGGCCCCCGATGCAATTTTTAAGAGAGTAAAAGTATTTTGTATGAATTTTATTTTTTAATCCTATTAATTAATTTTTTTTCCGGGCAGCGGTTTTCCAGCCTGATCTTTTCGATTCTGAAATACCATGAGATCTTTACATGCTCAACATGAACACGGGATCATAAGGTTTATGGTTCCTCTAGTACAGAACTGATGGCATCTGTGGCTTAGTGGATAGTGACTCGGTTTATTAACCACGACGTTCTGAGTTCGAATCATGCTGCGGACAGTTTGGTTACAAATTGTTTCGCGTGGATCTTTACAACAGGACGATGGCACCACCCGTTCAGAAAGCAATGGCAAACTACTGAACGTAATAATGCCTAGAGAAATCACAAACAGCGTTAAAAAGCTGGGGTTGATTTGCAAAGTCCTGTAAAGGATATACAATTAACTTTTTTTTTTTTTAGCCCTAGTACAGAACTAGTATGTGAATCGATGCGAGGGTGTGAACCGATGCGAGTATGTGAACCGACGCGAGGGTGTGAACCGACGCGAGGGTGTGAACCGACGCGAGTGAACGAGCAGGTGTGAACCGACGCGAGGATGTGAACCGACGCGAGGTGTGAACCGACGCGAGGGTGTGAACCGATGCGAGGTGTGAACCGACGCGAGGATGTGAACCGACGCGAGGGTGTGAACCGACGCGAGGGTGTGAACCGACGCGAGGGTGTGAACCGACGCGAGGGTGTGAACCGACGCGAGGATGTGAACCGACGCGAGGGTGTGAACCGACGCGAGGGTGTGAACCGACGCGAGGATGTGAACCGACGCGAGGGTGTGAACCGACGCGAGGGTGTGAACCGACGCGAGGGTGTGAACCGAGTATATTTGGAACAAGAAGGAAGCAGCTAACCGCTATGAAACTCTTCATATTAAACATGTTTATGTCTCATGTCTCATGACAACTTTCACTGAAGTCAATGAATACATTTTATGTTGTTCTACTTGCGTTCTCGTGCTATCAATTCAGAGGTAGCCAGGGCGCTTGGTATGGAGCTTCTGACTGATGTTTGCTTGAAGACATGCTTTCTTATATTAGTGTCCTCCACCATAGGCGAGTCTTCTCCGACTTCAGATGTGATTTTTGTGTGAAATCAGATGTTGTTAACCATAAACGGAATAGAACGACTAAAACTACATTTTTGTGTGAAATCAGATGTTGTTAACCATAAACGGAATAGAACGACTAAAACTACATTTTTGTCCACGTGGTTCCGGGACCCGCAAGGGATTTAATGAATAATACCATTGCGACCTACAAAGCATGTCGTAAGAGGCAACTGGTGTAGGACATTTTTGGAGTTCGTGCACTGCAGCTTAGATCTTCCTGTGTACAAAAATAGATCGGGCACACAGGGCTACTCGCTAAAGTGCAATGATGATGGTCCTATCAATCAATCAATCAATCAATCATCTTGCCTGTCGGCTTTACTTTCTAGTTTTTGTTTGGTACCACATTCAGGCTGGGTCGACATGCGAACCAATTATGATTGGTACAAACCCCAATCCAGATGTGAAATTTCTTCTTCTTCTGCGCTCTCACTAGATTGGGATTTCGGATTCTCTAATAAAGGCAGCAGTCTGCCTCAGATTATCAGCAACGCCATACATTTTGTTTTGGACGCTGGTGTAAGTGGGCCACCTCTTTCTTCTCAAGTATGCATACTGGGGGTAAGAATTCTGCAGGATATAATTCCTATGATTTCTGATAATACCCTTTTTGGCCACCCTCGTGATGATAGGTCTGACATTCTTACTGCGTGGCTAAGTCTCCGAGGCAGATTGGCGACCGTAGAATCCGTTATCACATGCCTCATTGTGAGGGATCGTTGCACCATGTTATGCATCTTACAGCCTGGTGCATCCGTTTTCTGCATGCATGTTTCGGGTTAGCATTCCCTAGCGTACACGTGCATCCAATTTCATCCAAACCTCCTTAGTCGCCTCTTACGACATGCGTGGCAGGTAACAGTAGTTCTATTCTTTACACCCCAAACTTGAGCCCCGGTAACCACTCCGGCGGATGTGAAATTTGATCTTGAGGCTAAACTTCGAAGAAGTGCACTAAGCTTCTACGATTCTCGAAAATACGTTCAGAAAATATGAAACACCCAGACCTTTTTGAAAATATGAAATACCTGTGGTTATATGACAAATACTTTCCCTTAACATACCTGTGACATATTAAATTTCAATAACTTCAAAATACCTGTGATATGATGTTAACGACTAGGTAGGGTGCGCATCACATATTTATTTATATGTACATGTATTACTCGTTCAAGCAGTCAGAAAACAAAAATGCAAACGTACGTGTTACTGCATAGATCAGTTGTTAAGTATATAAAACATTCATTAAGTGAGTGATAACATTAGCATGATCCCTGGAGTTGGATGGTCATAAACCGTGCCCATCCTCAACTAGGAGACTTGTTTGTGTACTCTATCCTTTCACATGAAACGAGTGTTGACTACGCTCTTGATAACAGGCAATTAGTGGTGTCAAACGAAGTACGTTCAAGCTCTCAAGCAGTGCCTAAAATCGCATGATTATCATTCAAACGCAAACGTCGCAGCGAAGCTGAGTGTGCAAACTCAGACACACTGTCCGAGCATCAACTTGAATTTCGAAACTCGATCTCGCCTCGGTTTGACTAATACATTTGCACACAAAACAAGACTTCTGTTGCAGACACTGGGAGCGAGCGAGCATGATTGTTCCAACATTATATGCATAATAAGATCTGGTCGCATAATTTGAAATGAAAATCGCAACATATCCTTTACTGTACGTAGTCATCAACCACAGTAAACTAGTCGTCGATTTTCTAGCACCACTGATACGTACAGTTGTTTGATACTGCTTTCTGAACGGTGAGGTATATTTTTTGAAAATCGAAATCCGTGGCATATCTTTTACAGAACGTAGCCACCAACAACAGTAAACGAGTCGTCGATTTTCTAGGCACCACTTATACGTTCAGTAGTTTGCCATTGCTTTCTGAACGGTGATGTATACTTTTGAACATGACGGCTGCAGAGGCAGGACATCTGGCCTATGAGAGAGAGAGAGAAATTCTGGAGGACTGTTGGGGTGGCAAAGTTCTGCTCAGGACAAGCTATTTGATGATGATGATGATGTCTACTTTTACCTTTTGTAAAAATCGATGGGAAATTTACATCCAAACTGATTGACGCGGAGTTTGAACCAGGTACGCTTGGGTTGCGATCGAGCTCACTACCGCTTAAGCTACAGACGCCCACGGTATCATAAGTTACATGTCAGTTCACTGTCAGGTGAACCTGTCTCACTCTCACATTCTCATGGCAGAGTCAATGTTACAATTAGCATAATACAACTTTAACGTGAGATGGTGGGAGGATGCTTTTACAAAACAACTAACAGGAGATGCTCTCTCTGAGTATAACCGAATTGATGTAACTTGGCTTGTTATAGCATAACAGGCTAAGTGGTTAAGTGGCTAAGTGGTTAAGTCTTGGTCATGCGTTACGAAGGTCCTGGGTTCGAATCTGGACCTTGCCGTTCTGTTCAAGTGTGTATTTTTGGTAAACAAGCTCCCGCGTATTGCCGGGGCGCGCAAGGAGCCTAAAAGTAACGCTGCGACCTACAAGGCATGTCGTAAGGGGTCACTGGTGTAGACGGCTGGTAAAGCTACCCTAGTAAGTAAACAGCATGGCAGATATCGGATGTGCTGGCCTACTTGTAGGTGCATAACTAGCACAACCGCTCTTAGGCTCGGATCACATACAAATCACAAAGAGTGGTTAACAAGTGGTCGATATTGAGCGTTCGAAAAAAAACGAAGAAGGTAAGCAAGGAACAATGGATGTGTGACTAAAGATATGTACGTAAAGATATGTACGTAACTAAAAATATGTACGTGACCAGTGGCGGCTCGTGATAATTTTTGTTGGTGGGGCCGGATAAATATTTTCGGAAATAATCATTGTTTTGGGTTAGGTTATATTTTAGTATTTACACATTAGTTATACATGATTTTGGTGGGGGCCCGGCTCCACTGGCCCTTAATGACGAGCCGCCACTGTCCGTGACTAAAAATGTGTCCGTAACTTTTTTTTTTTCCCGATCCAGAAGCACTTGAGCTTTTCAGCTCTTTGGCTCGGTGCCATGGACATCGTAACCCTTCGGTTCGGTGCCACGAACACCGTAAATCTGGGGAATCTGTGGTTTTTTCTGCCATCACGCGGAATTGAACCCGCACACACAGAGGGATAATCACCTGTTGTCCAACGCGCTACGAACACGTGACAGCAATGCCCGTGACTAAAAATCTGTCCATGTACATAATTGAGGGATGGGAACATGACAAATCCATTCAATAGGCTCTACTCCTTGTTCACAAGGCCCCTCTCCCCGACGGTGAAGTTGGGGCCCGACAGTAATAAAATGGATCAGTTGTAAGCCCAAAAATGCAATAAACCTGTTCAACCTAAGATGACCTCGGTTTCATCGCATCGGCTCCAAGTTGTTCACTAATTCGACGTCTGCAAAGAATATGCGAAGAGTAGGGTGCTGGTGTGTATCTATCAGCTTTTATGTGTGTCTTTAGATTTTTACGTGTCTGTAGATTTTTATGTCTGTATATGGATGTTTATGTCTGTATGTGGATTTTTATGTCTGTATGTGGATTTTTATGTGTGCAAGTAGTGTATGTTGTGTATGTTGTGACTTGGTGTGTGGTTTCTATATTCGTGCAGGTTTACAGATGTGTATCTGTTAGTGTTTATGTGTGAATGTGTTAAATGATGTGCATCGATGTTTGTTGCCCCGCCCTCTCTTCTCTCTTGTACCCTACGCGTGAATGGGTTGTAGGTATATTATCATCATCAAGTAGCCACCCGAGTGGTTACCGGAGCCCAAATTTGGGGTGTCAAGAATAGAACCACTGTTACCTGCCACACATGTCGTAAGAGGCGGCTAAGGAGGTTTTGATGAAATCGGATGCATGTGTCCTAAGCGTGTAGAAGTCTATGCGTTTAGGGGCCTACCAAACCATTGTGCGAAGCATACAGTTCTTGACAAAGATCAAACATATCACGAGTGATTAAAACTGGTCGTAAAGAACGAAGGCGAAGAAGAAGCTTGTCTCTTCCAGAACTTGGCTCCATGGCAGCAGTTATGGAAAACTCTTATTTCCATTCCAAAAAAAAAAAAAAATTACTTAACGGCAATGTGAGTAACCTAGCGTTGACTGCTACCTTTGTCAGAGCCATTAACTCATAAATACAGCAAACCATCTGCCAAACCATTCTAACAGTATCTATTTTTCGGCAAGCTCGCTCACGAGCCAAAAACAAAAAAAAGGAACAAAAATATTATCAAGATGCTTTTGATAATGTTCAGTGATTGACATAAGAAACATAATAAATGTTATTCAAGTAATCACCGTAAACATGTTTATGATAAAAGGTAGCACTTATAAACATTGTTTAAGTGTGTGTATATTAAGAGTTAAGTTAGAAGTTTGAAGATAAGTAGTAAGACAAACTAACTTAATACTAAACAAATATATTATTAACCCTAGGGACAACTATAGATGTATTATTTGAGATCTCAGCTTGTTGTCGAATTTAAAAACGATCGTTTCATAGTTTGGCGGAGTTTCTAGCTAGAAGTTCGGATCCAGTATCAATTTCAGTGTCTAGCATTTATGTCCCCCAGGATTCTAATGGGGATTAATGAGATGACCTCACATCACTGCTGGTAGACCTATCGGTGCTTGGTCTCTCCCTGCAGAAGTCGAATGGTATGTATAATAATTACTAAGTTACTTTGTCTGTCTATGTTTTTCTGGCACCGGAGCTTTCCCTTGGGATCAAAAAGTACTCTTCATTTGTAGAATACTGAACACTAAAGAAGCAGTAATAGTATTGTCTGAGATACAGTGTTCTTCACACTTAACTTATCTGAAATAGTTCGGTCACTAGAGATATCCATGCCCGTCTGCCCAGCGTGTTCGTAGCGCGTTGAACTACGGGTGATTATCCCTCTGTGTGTGCGGGTTCAATTCCGCGGGATGGCAGAAAAAGCTACAGATTCCCAGATTGACGGTGTTCGTGGCACCGAACCGAAGGCTTACGATGTCCATGGCACCGAGCCGAAGGGTTACGATGTCCATGACACCGAGCCGAAGGGTTACGATGTCCATGGCACCGAGCCGAAGGGTTACGATGTCCATGGCCCCGAACCGAAGGGTTACGATGTCCATGGCCCCGAACCGAAGGGTTACGATGTCCATGGCACCGAGCCGAATAGCTGAAAAGCTCAAGTGCTTCTGGATCAGAAAAAAAAAAAGAGATATCCCAATTTTTATTAAAGTTCTTTGAAGTGTTCTGAATGGCTTGCCGCCCGTGTGTATAACGGGGCTCGCAAGGGGAGCAAAGAATAGTAACACTGCGACTTATAAGGCATGTAGTAAGAGGCGACTAAGGTAAGGGCCTAGGAAATATACCATAGTAAATCAAATGCGTCACAGAAATCGGATGTGCAGGCCTACTTGTAGGTTCATAACTGGAACAACGTACAATCGCTCTTAGGCTCAGATCACATACAAATCCCAAAGAGTGGTTAACAAGTGATCGATATGGGTCGTTCGAAGAAGAAAAAATGTTTGAATTTATATGTTTGATAGAATTTGAATTTATATGTTTGATAGAATTTGAATTTATATGTTTGATAGAATTTGAATTTATATGTTTGATAGAATACTGCACGTTTTTTTTTTCAATTTTTCTCAATTCTATGAGTCTATTGTTGGTTATTTATTGGTGAAAATATTCATAATACTGATATTCCTTGCTGTTAAACTTAACTTATAGCATAATATAAATGAGACTGTAGTCAAACTATGTGATTGGCAAAACATATAAGCACAAAGTACTGTAGTTTTACAAATTACAAAAACAATGACAAAATACAGCAACGTTTCGACCAAAATCATAATATAACCTTGATTTAGCATGTTGTGTTGATTTTAAAATAAATTCGTCTATTTATACAACAATACTGGAATGCGAGGTCACGTGACCGGTTATGGTCTGATTTCTCATACTGTTTACCTGAGTCTGCCGGCCTTGAGTTTATAGTTGGCTGTGATTTTAGAAATTCGACTATCTCTTATTTTGTAAAGAAATCCGAACACACACTCCATACCCCCTTTCCCCGCACCCACCCAACAACATTGAAAAGAAATCCTGCTAGCTCTTATTTTAAGAACTCGTACTTTTGATTTGAGAAATGATACTATCACAACCTTTCAACTATATGAGAATCAGAAGAAGGAATGCAAAGTAGTTGTGAATGTAAATTAGGAGTAATGTGCTCCCTTAGCTTAAACTCTCAACTTGAATTCTATGTCTCCATGTTTTTACTTTCAAGATCAACAAGGCCCTCCTGAGAATATCCATCATTTATCTGTCACAGTGGAACAATTACAGCCTAGGAACGTAGCCGGTGACACACACGAATTTGAAAGCCCTTCACCTGAACAAACCAATCATGAAGAAACGGGGAACAAAGTGTTGATCTGGTCTGATGATGAGGGTGTCATTGTACACATTTTTTTTTAATGGAAGGAATAGACAAAAGTTGAATCGACGCCGGTACCATATGAAGAAGAATGAACTTCTTTCTTATCTTGTTCTGACCTTGTCTAAAGAGTTTAAAGGGGAATGGTTGATTTCATTTTACCAAGTTTCTCCATATGGTTCAGTCCATGTCGGCAGAAATGGCAAGCCAGTTGCACAAAGCACGAGCTCTGTAGCTCCAGCAACAATCATAGGACTCTCACACACAAAATGCACATGTGACTCGGTCCAGATTTGAACCCACAATCTTCAGAACAACAAGCAAATGTCTTAACCACTTAGCGCCTTAGATAATCCCGTTCTGACCATGTACGTGGGGCAAGCAATGATCAAGCAGTTGGACAACTGAATGGAGACTCGATATTTTGACAAACAAACAAAACAAAAATCAGAAATAGATATTAGGGAAGTTCCAACTAGGAATTCAAGCAATAACTAAACACAGACACACACACAAACACGTTCGGTATTTCCAACACATTAAAAGATTTAACATATTTTTAATTCAGCCGGTAATGAGCGTCTGTAGCTCAAGCGGTGGTGAGCTCGATCACAAACCCAAGCGTGCCTGGTTCAAACCTCACGGTGGGCAAGTTTGGAAGCAATTCGTGGATTTTTACAAAAGGTAAAATAGACCTCACCGTTCAGAAAGCAATAGCAAAGTACTGAGCGTATAAGTGGTGCCTAGAAAATCAACGACTAGTTTACTGTGTTCGATGGCTACGTTCTGTTAAGTATATGCCACGATTTTCAGTGAAGTTGATAACATGATTTTCAGTGAAGTTGATAACATGATTTTCAGTGAAGTCGATAACATGATTTTCAGTGAAGTTGATAACATGATTTTCAGTGAAGTCGATAACATGATTTTCAGTGAAGTTGATAACATGATTTTCAGTGAAGTTGATAACATGATTTTCAGTGAAGTTATGATTTTCAGTGAAGTTGATAACATGATTTTCAGTGAAGTCGATAACATGATTTTCAGTGAAGTCGATAACATGTTTCGCTAGTTACCACGTGGCGTCCTAATTCCTTGGTTCCAGGCCAACATAGGTCAAAAAAAAAACATTTTTAGTGTGCATTGTACGTGTTTGGGATTACAGATTTCTTGATTATTTACTTCAAGACCCGAACTACAAATACCTCTGGAGGCGGAGTAAGTGTCGCTTGAATGGAGTGGGACGCGCATCATAAAAAAACAAGTCTTCAAGCACACCTGTATGGCGAGAAACACTGATAAAAACAAGGTATGTCTTCACGCAAAAATCAATAAGAAACGGGCAATAACAGGCGCCCTGGCTACGCCTGAATTCATAAAATTTTGTGAGCGCAAGAAGAAGAAGATCACATTTCTACTAAAGATATGACTATCATGAATGATGGACACATTGGAAACCACGTGACTTGGTGTCTGCTGTGACATCAGATCAAGCAGAAGTGAGCGAATCTTCGATTAGGATAAGAATGAGAAGATCAACGATAAGATAAATAAGAATGAGAGAACATAGAGAAAAACAAGAAGCAGACAGAGGAATAGATTTAAAACGAAGAAACAAATAAATGTTCAAACTGGATAGAAAGACGAGGAAATGAGAGAAGAGATGCTATAAACAAGACGATTAAAAAATGATCAGGAGATTAAACCTGGAAACGTCATTTCCCGGAGGTAGCCAATAGGCACTCAATGTGAACATTCATCCAATCAAATTTCAATCGTATGAAGCCGCGCTCTGACGTTAGAAGAACACTTCGTGTGATGAACGAGGAAATCACAAGCGTAACGATCACATTATATCTGGCAAAAACGTGAGAGCTCTACCAAGCAGTTTCTAATTCAGCATCACTAGTCCTGTATTTGCGCCCTCGGCAACATAAGGTCGACTAGCTCAGACGGAAAATCGAAAATTCCTGTTTAATGGGTGCTAGTTTTTGTATATGTTTTATAGAAATCTGTACGGTTTTTATTGTTCAAGATTTACTGATTCTGTGCGTTCATGATTTTTATTCATGACAAATGTTCATAATACTGATATTACTTAAATTGTAGCATAATACTGATATTACTTAAATTGTAGCATAATACTGATATTACTTAAATTGTAGCATAATACTGATATTACTTAAATTGTAGCATAATACTGATATTATTTAAATTGTAGTATAGTACTGATATTACTTAAATTGTAGCATAATACTGATATTACTTAAATTGTAGCATAATACTGATATTACTTAAATTGTAGCATAATACTGATATTACTTAAATTGTAGCATAATACTGATATTACTTAAATTGTAGCATAATATAATCTTGATTTAGCATGATGTTTTCTAAATACAACAATATTGGAATGCGAGGATAACTGGATAGTTGAGCTCTTATTTCTGAGAATTGTTACCTGAGCTTGCCGGACGTATGTTATCGGAGACCACCACTCGTGCATGTGAGTTGACTCGGGCACTCATTGTTTAAAAGGTCAACACTGTGTAAATGTTCAGTCAGTCGACATAACGAAAGTCATTTGACTGATTTTAAAATGATTTGACAAAGACACGCTACAACATAGACAGGTAAACACCCTCACACCCACATTGATACATACTATAACATCCACATTGTAAAATCATCACATCCTTACTCTCTCTCCAGCCGGTAACGCCCATGGCGATTAGTGCAACAATAGATGCACACCATTGTCATCCCACCCACATTGATATACCATCACACCCACATTGATATACCATCACACCCACATTGATATACCATAACACCCACATTGATATACCATCACACCCACATTGATATACCATCACACCCACATTGATATATCATCCTACCCACATTGATATACCATCACACCCACATTGATATACCATCACACCCACATTGATATATCATCCCACCCACATTGATATACCATCCTACCCGTGTGGTGTCGGGGCCCGTAAGGGAAGCAAAGAATAGTACCACTGCAACCTACAATGCATGTCGTAAGAGGCGATTGATGTAGGCCTAGGGATGCTACCCTAGTAAATAAAAAGCAAAGCAGAAATCGGATGTGTTGGCCTACTTGTAGGGGCATAACTGGCACAACATACAATCGTTCTTAGACTCAGATCACATACAAATCACACAGAGTGGTTGACAAGTGGTCGATGTGGAGCGTTCGAAGAAGAAGATATATCGTGCCACCCACATTGATATACAATCACACCCACATTGATATACAATCACACATCCCCATTGAAAAATTGATATACAATCACACCCACATTGATATACAATCACACCCATAAAATTGATATACAATCACACCCACATTGATATACAATCACACCCACATTGATATACAATCACACCCACATTGATATACAATCACACCCACATTGATAAAACAATCACACCACATAATAGCCGTCCATCGCAAGCGATGATGACAACAATCTCAGACGTGTACTGTTGCACCTCTCTGGTGTGTGCGGAGGTGACTGTAGAGTCCAATCCTAGAACAGAATCCCCGACCACAGGTGGGGCACACATGATCAAGGTTAGACATGTGCGTGTTGTGTGCTCTGTCTTTCGCGCTGCTCGTTTTCTCTGTGACTCAACAATACGATGATTCTCAGCTATTCGGGTTCCTCTTTGTTGTTACAGCGCCACATTTGGCGATCTTGCGCAAGGGATTCCCAGCACGTATTGTCACACCCACATTGATATACAATCGCACCCACATTGATATACAATCGCACCCACATTGATATATATACCATCACGTCCATATTGATATACCATCCCATCGACGTTGATATACACCATATCGCATCCCACCCACATTGATATACCATCCCATCGACGTTGATACACACATCACATATATCATCCCACCCACATTGATATACCATCCCATCGATGTTGATACACACCATATCACATATCACATCCCACCCACATTGATATACCATCCCATCGACGTTGATACACACCATATCACATATATCATCCCACCCACATTGATATACCATCCCATCCACGTTGATATACGAACGAACAAAGAATGAGAAATATTAGTTGTCCGTTCTCTAACGGAAATAAACTGTAGACTATGCTGCTTCTCCAAGGCTGAACACTTCACGTAACCTACATTTAAAACCCAGATTTGCATCAATTATTTACACAGCCATCCAGTGTTTTTTCTCCAATTTTCGCCTCCCACACACACGAAATCAGGACGATAAATGACAAAACAGACAAACTCAAAGGCGTGTCTTATTAAATGTCTTACTTATTAGCGCTATCTCAGCGATTTCTGGAACAAAAGACGCCCCTGTCAGTCTTGGAGCGCCCTCAATAACAAAATAGTGATAGAAAACATTCACTTGAAATCCCCGGCGATACCAATATCGTTACATAGTTTGACAAGCGTCGCGGCTTCCAGCGTTTCAGTTTCCCGATTCGCTGTGGAATCGATGTTCCCGGCGTCCATAATGTCTCCAGAGGGATGATCGAGCTTGATTAAATGAAGCGATGTTTATAAGCAAACCCGTCTGTCTCTTGCGTGATATCGTGGTGTTCATGTGTTCTAATAGAGGGCGGATGCACACACAACTCGTCCTTATATTCCCCATACATAAAATCGTTCTTATATTCCATACCGCCCGTATGGGACCGTAACCGACAAGGGAAGATAACAATAGTCACACTGTGATTTACAAGGCATGTCGAAAGAGGCGACAAAGGTAGGGGCATAGGGAAGCTAGTAAATAAAAAACGTCGCAGAAATCTGATGTGCTGGCCTTCTTGTAGGCGCATAACGGGAACAACAACGTACAATCGCTCTTAGGCTCAGATCACATACATTCACATACATAAATCGGTCCTGCATTCACATACACAAGGTCGCTCTTACATACATATACACAAAGTTGGTTTTAACAAAGTTGCCCATTCACATACGGTAGCTCTGGAATGAGCTGCAGGAAAGAGCAACATATAGGAAGACTCGGTATGAGTTAGATGGGTTTATGTCACAATCGTTGTTAAAAAGGCTTAAGAGAGATTATATATATATATGAGAGAGAGAGAGATATATACAAGAATGGTTGCAAGAAATTTTTCTAGCGTTTTCGATTCCGTATCTTAATTCGCCATCCAATTAACCATTTCACCCTGGAATGCATTCTTTAAAAACACAGCACACGCATTTATACTGCAAAGTATACTGAATTAGCCAGCTTTGCGTCATCTTAAAAAATACCCCGAGCCGGTATATCAGCTCAGAAGTTTGAAAGGGTTAATATTTAACCGTTAATTGGATCGTCGTCCTCTTTATACACGTATTATTTTTGATTAAAGTATGAAATATGATATTCGAATATACGAGTTCCTGCCGTTTACATGTCGGTTACATTACTACAACTAGAAACGCAATTATCGCGCTGGGTGTCAAGTAAAGTCTTTTAAAACTGATTTAAAACATTGCAAACAATTTTTTTTTATTGAGTATCTTCTTTTTCGAACGCTTTATATCGACCACTTGTTAATAACTCTTTGTGATTTGTATGTGATCCGAGCCTAAGAGCGATTGTACGTTGTGCCAGTTATTCGTCTACAAGAAGGCTAGCACATCAGATTTCTGCGACACGTTTTATTTACTAGTGTAGCTTCTCTAGTCCCATCTCTTAGTCGCCTCTTACGACATGCTTTGTAGGTTGCAGTGTTACTATTCTTTGCTCCCTTGAGAGTCCCGTTAACACACGGGTGTATTGATTAAATACGAAACAATTCTGAATGGAAAGTTCATGAGAAATATTGAATGTGTATGATGTGTGTTAATCATTATGACGGGTTTTTTAATGGTACTAACACACAAGCATAATTCAATACAATAGCTTATAGCTTACACCGGGACCCACACCGGTGCTGCGGAGTTTTTGCACTGCCGATGAGATCTTTCTGTGGAAAAAAAAAGAAATCGGAGCCCACACGGTTACTCACCGAAGTGCAATGATTATGGAGCTATCAATCAATCAATCAATATTATATCGATTCACGATATTTATAGTATAAAAGATTCTTCTACTGTGATCAGGTCTGTGGTGATGCCAGAACTTCAATCCTGTCGCCAGAGCAGGGAGGGGGAGGGGGTAAGCCATAGTTTCTGCCTCAGCTCTGCGCACTCTGGGCCATATATGTCGTCTTTGGTATGAAATGTGACGATCATGATCAATACAGATTTTTCCAGGCTGGAGCAAATAACCCATAGTTTCTGTCTTAGCACTGCGCCTATTGTCTATTCCCAGGTGGAAGATGTAGATGGATGTCCACTTTTGCCGTTAAGCATAGGGATGGAAGCTTTACTCGCCATCTGGTGATATCTGTCGTCTTTGGATATGAGCGATTAAGATAATTATCAATATCGTCTTTTCTAGGAAAGAGCGGTTACCCCATAGCTTCTAGCTTAGCTCTGCGCCCTTTGGTCATATGTGTCATCCTGGGTGTGAAAGATTACAATCTTTATCAACTTGTCTTTTCCAGGTCGGAGGAGCTGCCCAATAACTCACCTCTGTGCCCTCTGGTCATATCTGTAGTCTTGTGTAGAACGATTAATATCAGTATCAATATTGACTTTCCCATGTTGGAGCGGCAACCTCATAGTTTCTGACCCACCTCTGCTCCCTATGGCCATATCTGTCGTCTCTCTCTCTCGATCCCCACTCAGACCGATGTACCAGATTTCCCCATAAATTCTATTCATGTGGAAATTTGATTCATGAAGCCTTAGCATTGGTGTGTTTTACGTCACATCTTCAGCACCATTTGGAGCTCTGGTGCCTATCCTTCGGCGATGTGTCCGGTTTCAGCCAGCGTTTACCCGGTTCGCTCTCCGTTCTGTAGCCATCTAGCGTTTTTAACGGCGTGGGGTAGCTAGCCCCATGCCCAACCTCCTAAGCCGCTTCTTATGACATGCGTTGCAGGTAACAACGGTTCTATTCTTTACACCCTAATTTGGGCCCGGTAACATTCGGGCGATCTGTCGTCTGAAATATCAAGATCATTATCAACATTGTCGTTTGTAGGTCAGAGCGGTTATTCCATAGTTTTTGATTTCCCTCTGGCCATATCTGTCATCCTGGGAATGAAATATTACGTTCTTTATCAACACTGTCTTTTGCAGATCATAGCCACTACACCTTAGCTTCTATCTCAGCGCCTTCTGGCCATATACGTCATCGTGGATATGAAAGTTTCAGATCATTATCAATATCGTCTTTTCCAGGTAGGAACGGTTATCATTTTTTTATTTCTATCTGGCAATATGTGTCATCCTGGGTATGAAATATTGCGATCTTCATCAACATTGTCTTTTCCAGGTGGGAGGAGCTGGCCAATAGCTTCTGACTCTCCTCTGTGCCATCTGATCATATCTGTCGTCTTCGTGGATATGAAAGTTTCAGATCATTATCAATATGTCTTTTCCAGGTAGGAACGGTTATCATTTTTTTATTTCTATCTGGCAATATGTGTCATCCTGGGTATGAAATATTGCGATCTTCATCAACATTGTCTTTTCCAGGTGGGAGGAGCTGGCCAATAGCTTCTGACTCTCCTCTGTGCCATCTGATCATATCTGTCGTCTTAGGTAGGATATGACAAATTAGGACTATTATCAACATTCATTTTTCCAGGTGAGTTCGGCTACTTGATAGCTTCTGCTTCACGTATGCACCCTCTGGTCATATCTTTCATCCCGGGTATGAACGATTAAGGGCGTTTCAAAATGGCTGGAGAACATTGTCATAGATCGCTGCAGTTAGAATTCCCAGCTTCAATATATGTGTGCAAGAAAACAATATCAAACGTTTACTTAGGATAGTTCTACGGCAACAAATTACAAACAGGCTAAAAATGAGAATGATCAAATGCTATATATATCCCATATTAATGTATGGCTCGGAAACATGGACAATGAACAAGCAGTTAGAAGACAGAATTGATGCATTTGAGATGTGGATATATAGAAGAATAGGCAGAGTTTCATGGACAGAAAAACAGACAAATAAACAAGTTTTAGGAAAACTAGGCATGAAGAAATAATTATTAAGAGAAATACAATTCAGATAAGTAAAGTATTTTAGGCACATTAAAAAAAGACATGACACCATGATAAAATCTTTACCAGAAGGGAAAGTTGGGGGACGGGGGGTGAGAGCAAGAGGAAGACCGAGAAATAAGTGGGAGGGAAACTTTAAGAAATGGACATGTTACGGTCTGGCAGTGTGCAACACCAAGGCAAAAGACAGAGGATGCTGAGATTCATTGCAGCCAACCTTCGATATGGAGACGGCACCTGATGATGATGATGAGTTCTACGGTCGCCATATTAGCTCGTTTATGACATATTGCACACATGGTCTTCTTCTTCCTCGTCTGCACGGTATCATGTCCCCCAGAGAGATTTTCGCCAGAGCATTTCTCTCTCGCGATCGTTCTTTTTGGCCATTTTTATCATTCTTATTGTGATATATAAACAGCCTCATGAAGAACGTTATTTTACGTCACAATCTTCAGCACCATTTAGAGCTCTAGTGTTTGTCCTTCGGCGATGTGTCCGATTTCAACCAGCGATGACTGGGTTCGCTCTCCGTCAGCCCTTGACTGTTCCAGCCGACCTGCAAGGCATGTCGTAAGAAACGACTACGGTAATGGCCTATGGAAGCTACCCTAGTAAATAAAAAGTATTGCAGAAATTAGATGTTCTGGCCTACAACGTAAAATCGCTCTTAAGCTCAGATCACATACATAAGATAGAGTGATTTAACAAGTGGTTGATATGGAGTGGTCGAAGAAGAAGATGTCGTCATATATGTTAAAATTACATCTGAAGTCGGAGTAAGGCTCGCAGAATTGCGCGTGAGACTGCCGATACAGAAAGCAAGCCTTCACGCAAAAAATCAGTCAGTGGTGTCACATTAGGCGCACTGACTAAGCCTGAATTTGTAGCAAGCGAATAAAAAAATGTCCAGACTAGTATATTTTTCTCATTTATTTGTCTATGTTATCAACCATTTCTCTTTAAATGTTAAACTATTATAAAATGGACGTTTATTTTGTCTGCCAACGGTATTCTGAGTACTCTTCTGCAGCATTTGCATTCAAAGAAATTAATCGGTTTAAAACTATTTGATCAATATCCCATACAACATAGCCATGCGTCGCTATGGGAAAAATAAGGAATATACACAAATAACTGTAAAGAATTTAAATATCATCATCAATGTTCGTCTTTGACTAAATGTACACTTGAGACTACCCTATCGTCTTCATATAAGAAATTCAATATCTGCTACGATAACACATACACATGCATGCACACACACACACATGCATGCACACACACATGCATGCATGCGCACACACACAAAACCATTAAAAATCATTACATTTGCCATATTTTTCGATACTTCGAATTCTGTCGAATTTACGAGATGGCCACTCCACAGCTAGCAGTGAACAAACAATGTCTTTTTTCCCAAAATTCTCATAAAACAGCCGCTGATTCCGGCCCAGGGACATAAATTCTCATCAATCTGAGCCAAGAGGAGACAGTTAAGATAGAAGGAGCCCATTGTTTGGTGGCTGATACGCCTTAAGTCGTGGGTAATCTCTTAGACATTAGCGTATTCATCTTCTGTTATAGTAACCTCTTAGTTATCCATTGCTTGGATACGCTGCTGAAAGTTAGAATACACAAGTCTAGTAGAAATGTAATGGTATCTCAGATCTAACTAATGGGGCCGGTGATGCTTAATGATGATACGGGATTTAGAATTCAAATCGTCTCCCTTTTTCGTGTCATTAACTTTTCTTCTCATGTTTTCTTCTTTCGAACCAAACCAGGGGCGCTTCTTCTTCTTCTTCGAACGCTCAATTTCGACAACCTGTTAAACCACTCTTTGTTATCCCCTGTTAAACCACTCTGTGTGATCAGTATGTGATCTGAGCATAAGAGCGATTGTACATTGTGCCAGTTATGCGCCTACAAGTTAGCCAGGAAATACCATTTCTGTGACTTTTTATTTACTAGGTAGCTTCCTATGCGCCTACCTTAATCACCTGTAGGTTCCGATGTCTTGTAGATCGCAGTGTTAATATTCTGTGCTCCCCTTGCGAGCCTTGACAACACACAGGCGGTTCCTTTCCTTAACTTGTATTCTCATTTTTTTAATTTTTCGAAGCAAGCCGGAGCTCAAAAGCTGGCATTTAATAACAATCCTTCATCGTTCATCTAAAAACGATATCCGCATAGCAGGGAACAGATAAAAGTGTCACGGAACCCTACTTGCATCCTTAAGTAAACCTCTTCTAGCGGCTAGTAGAACAAAATGCATCAATTTACAGAGAGAAAACTCATTTTTATGTAGCATCATGGGAGAAATGGCGTCTAACTAATGCGATCCACTTGTAAATAGCGACGTTTCCTGACTCAAATGGCGCCTAACTAATGCGATCCACTTGTAAATAGCGACGTTTCCTGACTCAAATGGCGCCTAACTAATGCGATCCACTTGTAAATAGAGACGTTTCCTGACTCAAATGGCGTCTAACTAATGCGATCCACTTGTAAATAGCGACGTTTCCTGACTCAAATGGCGTCTAACTAATGCGATCCACTTGTAAATAGCGACGTTTCCTGACTCAAATGGCGCCTAACTAATGCGATCCACTTGTAAATAGCGACGTTTCCTGACTCAAATGGCGCCTAACTAATGCGATCCACTTGTAAATAGCGACGTTTCCTGACTCAAATGGCGCCTAACTAATGCGATCCACTTGTAAATAGCGACGTTTCCTGACTCAAATGTTCAAGTTATGTCCACTGATAGACTTCTGCTCAAATTATTATTTTTTTTATTAGATCCTAATATTTTTACCAAACTCATTCCGCGTCGTTTTAACAGAAGTAAATAATATCACTAGAGTAGAGACGATGAAACCAGCTCTGACCAGTAGCTGGGTGATTGCTTGGAGAAACTTCAATAACGTCAGACAAATGGACGCTGATTGAAGATCATCTCTCAAGATGTGCTGGCATCGATGGAGAGGGTGGTCCCTAGGGGGGCAGAAAATTCCCCCATGCAATTTTCTCGATAGTGATGGATAACCACGGTGACGGAACACGATACCTCACTCCAGACGACAAGTACCTAACCGGGTAGAAATAGGAAGTTGCTCAGAAAGAGAAGATATAATACAAGTTATATGGAAACCGATGGAGTACCCAACGTCTTGACAGCTTGGACTGACTTGTCACTTTCAATAAGAAAGTGTTCGTGACGTGTTTATAACATCATTTCACGGACATCTTGTTTTGGCTGAAGCAAAAGTAAGACCGACCACTTAACAGGAATGAAATTTATCTCACTGATTACGGGAATTGCTTCTAAGAAGAAGTAGTGACTTGCTGGAGTGCTTGGGTTAGATGAGATTTCAGTTTTTAGAAAAGTCTTATTATTCGTCTAGACTGAGATTGTTGTTATTTTTTTATATATTAGACTCAATATTTAATATTTTAAAATAAATATAGTTTGTTCTTTGTCATCTGACAAAGAACAAGAAACTACAATTTATAGTATTATCGACAGAACCGTGGGTATTTTCTCAGTATGATGCAAGTCTTCGAAATGTCACCCTTAAATCTTTTTCTTTAAAATAATCTTCAATTGTAATTTTGATTTTGCTGCTTATGCCGTCCCCATTACGGTTCCGCCCGATACGGCTGCCTCTCTGTATCATAGCACAGCACGTCCCTGATTATCGATATAAGAGAAGACTGCAGTAAAACTATGTAGCATTGGTGAAACACGTACACACAAAATACTGAAGTTTTACAAAATACAAAAACAATGACAATACACAGAAACGTTTCCACAAAAAGGCCTTCATCAAGTAAAGTATACAACAGAAGTGAAGAAATTCACTTCTTATACTGCACACTAAATATAGAATCAGATAATAAATTCCGAACGGCCCTAAAATGGAAATATATGACTAAAAACGAATTACGAAATAAATTAAATAACTAGAAGTGGAAAAAGAAGATAAACCAAATGATAATAACAATACAACAATGTATATATATAGCATAGGTAGCATTTTACTTATACAGATATAGAATATAGAGCATGAGAAGAGAAAGCACTAAGAAACATATGAATGTAGTGCTTTGAGTTCATGAGCTCTGGGCAGCAGACTTCCACCCTACAATTATCGATTTTTCAACAGCCAATTTTTTAAACAGTTTTTGTTTATCACAAGAAAGTCTTGTCGCAACATACACTTTATCGAATATTTCCTGACTGGGAAGGTGGTACCAAAACAACAACGGAAATAACAGGGCATTAAATATACCTTGGACATAACGATGAAGGAGGTGGGATAACTTGCCAGGGGAAAATAGTTTTGTTCCCCCAAGCGCACGGTGATGAGAGCGACGTTTTACATAGGGCAGGTGTGGCCTTCCGTAACATACGGCCGGCGGACTCAGGTAAGAATTCTCGGAAATCAGACCACAACCGTCGCGTGACCTCGCATTCCAGTATTGTTGGATAAAGATAAATTCAGTTTAAAAACAACACAACATTCTAAATCAAAGTTATATTATGTTAAATATTAAGTTTAACGCTAAATCAAAGTTATATTATGTTAAATATTAAGTTTAACACTAAATCAAAGTTATATTATGTTAAATATTAAGTTTAACACTAAATCAAAGTTATATTATGTTAAATATTAAGTTTAACACTAAATCAAAGTTATATTATGTTAAATATTAAGTTTAACACTAAATCAAAGTTATATTATGTTAAATATTAAGTTGTGCTAAATCAAAGTTATATTATGTTAAATATTAAGTTTAACACTAAATCAAAGTTATATTATGTTAAATATTAAGTTAACCTAAATCAAAGTTATATTATGTTAAATATTAAGTTTAACACTAAATCAAAGTTATATTATGTTAAATATTAAGTTTAACACTAAATCAAAGTTATATTATGTTAAATATTAAGTTTAACGCTAAATCAAAGTTATATTATGTTAAATATTAAGTTACGTTAAATCAAAGTTATATTATGTTAAATATTAAGTTTAACACTAAATCAAAGTTATATTATGTTAAATATTAAGTTTAACACTAAATCAAAGTTATATTATGTTAAATATTAAGTTAAAACTAAATCAAAGTTATATTATGTTAAATATTAAGTTTAACACTAAATCAAAGTTATATTATGTTAAATATTAAGTTTAATTAAATCAAAGTTATATTATGTTAAATATTAAGTTTAACACTAAATCAAAGTTATATTATGTTAAATATTAAGTTTAACACTAAATCAAAGTTATATTATGTTAAATATTAAGTTTAACACTAAATCAAAGTTATATTATGTTAAATATTAAGTTTAACACTAAATCAAATTATATTATGTTAAATATTAAGTTTAACACTAAATCAAAGTTATATTATGTTAAATATTAAGTTTAACACTAAATCAAAGTTATATTATGTTAAATATTAAGTTTAACACTAAATCAAAGTTATATTATGTTAAATATTAAGTTTAACACTAAATCAAAGTTATATTATGTTAAATATTAAGTTTACTTAAATCAAAGTTATATTATGTTAAATATTAAGCTTTGCTAAATCAAAGTTATATTATGTTAAATATTAAGTTACGTTAAATCAAAGTTATATTATGTTAAATATTAAGTTTAACACTAAATCAAAGTTATATTATGTTAAATATTAAGTTTAACACTAAATCAAAGTTATATTATGTTAAATATTAAGTTTAACACTAAATCAAAGTTATATTATGTTAAATATTAAGTTTAACACTAAATCAAAGTTATATTATGTTAAATATTAAGTTTAACACTAAATCAAAGTTATATTATATTAAATATTAAGTTTAACACTAAATCAAAGTTATATTATGTTAAATATTAAGTTAACACTAAATCAAAGTTATATTATGTTAAATATTAAGTTGCTAAATCAAGTTATATTATGTTAAATATTAAGTTACGTTAAATCAAAGTTATATTATGTTAAATATTAAGTTTAAAGTTAAATCAAAGTTATATTATGTTAAATATTAAGTTTAACACTAAATCAAAGTTATATTATGTTAAATATTAAGTTTAACACTAAATCAAAGTTATATTATGTTAAATATTAAGTTTAACACTAAATCAAAGTTATATTATGTTAAATATTAAGTTTAACACTAAATCAAAGTTATATTATGTTAAATATTAAGTTTAACACTAAATCAAAGTTAAATTATGTTAAATATTAAGTTTAACACTAAATCAAAGTTATATTATGTTAAATATTAAGTTTAACACTAAATCAAAGTTATATTATGTTAAATATTAAGTTGTGTTAAATCAAAGTTATATTATGTTAAATATTAAGTTTAACACTAAATCAAAGTTATATTATGTTAAATATTAAGTTTAACGCTAAATCAAAGTTATATTATGTTAAATATTAAGTTTAACGCTAAATCAAAGTTATATTATGTTAAATATTAAGTTTACCTAAATCAAAGTTATATTATGTTAAATATTAAGTTTAACGCTAAATCAAAGTTATATTATGTTAAATATTAAGTTTAACACTAAATCAAAGTTATATTATGTTAAATATTAAGTTTAACACTAAATCAAAGTTATATTATGTTAAATATTAAGTTTAACACTAAATCAAAGTTATATTATGTTAAATATTAAGTTACGTTAAATCAAAGTTATATTATGTTAAATATTAAGCTGTGCTAAATCAAAGTTATATTATGTTAAATATTAAGTTTACGTTAAATCAAAGTTATATTATGTTAAATATTAAGTTTAACACTAAATCAAAGTTATATTATGTTAAATATTAAGTTTAACACTAAATCAAAGTTATATTATGTTAAATATTAAGTTTAACACTAAATCAAAGTTATATTATGTTAAATATTAAGTTTAACACTAAATCAAAGTTATATTATATTAAATATTAAGTTTAACACTAAATCAAAGTTATATTATATTAAATATTAAGTTTAACACTAAATCAAAGATTATATTATGTAAATTTAAATTTGCTTACTAATCAAAATTATATTATATTAAATATAAGATTAGCTAAATAAGTTATATATGTTAAATATTAAATTGCGTTAAATCAAAGTTTATATTATGTTAAATATAAGTTTACACATAAATCCAAAAGTTATATTTATGTTAAATATTAAGTTTATACACTAAATCAAATTACATTATGATTAAATATTAAGTTTAACTAAAGTCAAAGTTTATGTAATTTAAAATATTAGTTAGACATAATCAAAGTTATATTATATAAATATTAGTTTAACTAAATCAAAATTTTATTAATTAAATATTAGAGTTTAACACTAAATCAAAGTTATATTATGTTAAATATTAAGTTACGTTAAATCAAAGTTATATTATGTTAAATATTAAGTTTAACGCTAAAGCAAAGTTATATTATGTTAAATATTAAGTTGTGCTAAATCAAAGTTATATTATGTTAAATATTAAGTTTAACGCTAAATCAAAGTTATATTATGTTAAATATTAAGTTGTGCTAAATCAAAGTTATATTATGTTAAATATTAAGTTTAACACTAAATCAAAGTTATATTATATTAAATATTAAGTTTAACACTAAATCAAAGTTATATTATATTAAATATTAAGTTGTGTTAAATCAAAGATTATATTATGTTAAATATTAAGTTTAACACTAAATCAAAGTTATATTATGTTAAATATTAAGTTTAACGCTAAATCAAAGTTATATTATGTTAAATATTAAGTTTAACGCTAAATCAAAGTTATATTATGTTAAATATTAAGTTGTGCTAAATCAAAGTTATATTATGTTAAATATTAAGTTACGTTAAATCAAAGTTATATTATGTTAAATATTAAGTTGCGCTAAATCAAAGTTATATTATATTAAATATTAAGTTGCACTAAATCAAAGTTATATTATGTTAAATATTAAGTTTAACACTAAATCAAAGTTATATTATGTTAAATATTAAGTTGCGCTAAATCAAAGTTATATTATGTTAAATATTAAGTTTAACACTAAATCAAAGTTATATTATGTTAAATATTATGTTTAACACTAAATCAAAGTTATATTATGTTAAATATTAAGTTGCGTTAAATCAAAGTTATATTATGTTAAATATTAAGTTACGCTAAATCAAAGTTATATTATGTTAAATATTAAGTTTAACACTAAATCAAAGTTATATTATGTTAAATATTAAGTTTAACACTAAATCAAAGTTATATTATGTTAAATATTAAGTTACGTTAAATCAAAGTTATATTATGTTAAATATTAAGTTGCGCTAAATCAAAGTTATATTATGTTAAATATTAAGTTTAACACTAAATGAAAATTATATTATGTTAAATATTAAGTTTAACACTAAATCAAAGTTATATTATGTTAAATATTAAGTTTAACACTAAATCAAAGTTATATTATGTTAAATATTAAGTTGCGCTAAATCAAAGTTATATTATGTTAAATATTAAGTTACGTTAAATCAAAGTTATATTATGTTAAATATTAAGTTGCGCTAAATCAAAGTTATATTATGTTAAATATTAAGTTTAACACTAAATGAAAATTATATTATGTTAAATATTAAGTTTAACACTAAATCAAAATTATATTATGTTAAATATTAAGTTGCGCTAAATCAAAGCTATATTATGTTAAATATTAAGTTTAACAATAAATCAAAGTTATATTATGTTAAATATTAAGTTGCGCTAAATCAAAGTTATATTATGTTAAATATTAAGTTGCGCTAAATCAAAGTTATATTATGTTAAATATTAAGTTTAACACTCAGGAATATCAATTTTATTAACATTTTATTTTTCATCAATAAATAACCATCGACTCGTAGAATTGTGTAAAATTGCTAAAACCTTAGAGTGTTCTATCAAACACTTATAAAATAAAAACCAGCCCCCATTAAGCAGGAATTTTAGTTTTCCCGTCTGAGCTAGTCGGCCTTAAATTGCTGGGGGCCAGGCGGAACAGGTTACCTCACAGTCCTGTCATACCAAATTTCGTTTCACACAATTTCCCTTATCACAACGTACTTCTTACCACAACACACCTCTTCCTACAACAGCTTATACCTCAAATTATGATCGCGTCTAGAACCAGATTAAGACGCCGACTATGATATAGTCAGCACAATACAATACTTAACCAGGGATTAGACATAAAATGATTGGTACAAACATGTCAACTTGTTTCTATCGAACTCTACAATTGATTGATTGAGAATAATCAATAGTGTCAGGTTTAATAAGAAACGAGTGTGTTGTAATTATATCAAAATAATAAATTAAAGAAGGGGAGCATATTAGTATGCTTTTTCTTGTGTAATCTTTTATTAAGAATTCCAATATATAAGTGACTTACTATTTCTTATCTTAAAACTTACGGTTGTCTTTTCAGAACTTAGAGAACACGAACTCGGCAGCACCGGCGAGAATCCCCAGTGTAATTCATATGATGAAAATATTCTATAGGAACTTTATTTTTTAATTTTTCTAATATATTTGTCATGGGCAGAAGCTTTTCAGCTTGCTCTTCTCGATTTTTGACACAGCTTTTTTTTACGTTTTACATGCTCAATATGAACATGGGATCTACGGTGTGCTGTCAGTCTCCGATAGGACCAGGAACTCATCTCACCTACACAGAGATCAGGGACAACTGGAAAAATATCTCGATAGCTCAACGAAGAAGCAAAACCGAGTACACTTGAACGAGAGCCGAGTACCTAACCTCTACGCCACCACTGTAAAAGGTTTGAAAAATATATCGCCTGAATTAAACAAATATAAACAAATTATAAACAAAATATAAACAAAATATAAAACAAAATATATAAACAAATTATAAACAAAATTTATAAACAAATTATAAACAAAATAAACAAATTATAAACAAAATATAAACAAATTATAAACAAAATATAAACAAAATATAAACAAATTATAAACAAATTATAAACAAATTATAAACAAATATAAACAAATTATAAACAAAATATAAACAAAATATAAACAAATTATAAACAAAATATAAACGAATTGCAAATGTTTGTTGACGATCTGAGGAGCGTATGGTCGAATGGATTAGAGGGCGGCTCCACGCGGGAGCCGGTTCAATCCCCGGTAAGGCCAAGGAGATTTTTTCTGTCGTGGACATAAAGAAAACATCCTATCCTGAACAGTGTCGTGACGACTGCACTAGCAATGCGACTTAAATTCCTCAGGTTCATGTCCCTTCTCCTACCACCCCCAAAAAACGGTATTACATGTAGTAACAAGATGGTGGGTTTTTTTTTAGTATCTGTGCTCCGAAGGGAGCTTTGTGGTTTGTTATTTATCTCAAATTAAAAAATATGAATGTCCAATCACTCAAAGATGTTTCTATATTTAAACTGAATGTCTCTCGTGACTAAACATGATGACAGTAACGAGCTGTCTGTCCTGTGAACAGCTGTCGAATATCGCACTAATTGTTGTGTGAAGAACTGTCAAATTAAACATGAAAGGTGCTTAATGGAAACTGCGTGTTGGCACAGATGAGCAAACCTGCACAGAAAATATGGACAGTTTTTATATATAGAAGTTGTTGAATATTTGGATTAAGAGGAAGACACATAAAAATGATGGTTTAAATGGATAGTCTGGTGCAGGCTAGGGTTGTGGCATTTGACGTCAGAAAAATAACACGATGCACAAATTGATCGAGGTTTTTTTAAAACTGTGTTTACTGTCTTTAATCACGCTGTGGACAGTTTGGTTGCAAATTGTTTCGCGTGGATGTTTACAAAAGAACGATGACACTTCCCGTTCAGATAGCAATGGCAATCTCAGTGGCGGCTCGTGATCATTTTTGTTGGTGGGGCCAAGAAAATATTTTGGAAAAATCATGGTTTTGGGTTAGGTTATGTATTAGTATTTACATATTAGTTATACATGATTTTTGGTGGGGCCCGGCAGCACTGGCCCTTGATGACGAGTCGCCACTGGGCAATCTACTGAACGTAATAATGCCTAGAAAAATCACAAACAGCGTTAAAAAAGCTGGAGTTGATTCGCAAAGTCTTGTAAAGGATATGCAATTAACTTAATACCGCTTTTAGGGGTTGCAGGACAGGGATCCAGCAATTCCAGCAGAGACTAAAAAACAGATTTTAATGCAATCTTCATACCAACACTGTGCTACCAGTGGCCAAACATGGGCACTGACTAAAGAACAAGAAAGGAAAATTAGCACATGTGAAATTAGATGCTTGAGGAAAACTGTAAATAAAACAAGAGACCATATAAGAAATGAGGAAATTAGAAGAACAGTCGGAACAACACCTGCTATTAGATTCATTGAAAAACAGAGACTCAAATGGTTTGACCACTTGGTGAGAATGAACCCGAATACAACAGTTGCAAGAGCGTACAACCTGAAAATAGAATCATCAAGAAGAAGGGGCAGACCAAGAAAAAGATGGATTGATGCAGTTACAGACATCTCAAAACTCCACAATACCACAGCATATCAAGCGACTGAGCGCGTGCATTATCTCGGAAACTGAACATCAATTAAACCTGTTCCGTATAACGGCAAAAAAAAGCAGAAGGAAGGACAAAACAAAATAAAGAAGTAGACCAGAAAGAGTAGGGGGATGGCCTTAGGAATTTAATGATCGCACGGCTAGTGCAGTTATCACGAAACTGGTCAGGTTATCATGTTTTCTTTATGCCCGCCCCCTCATCTTCCCCGACAAAAAAATGTCCTTGCCATTACCGGGGACTGAACCCATGTCTCCAGCATGGGATCCCGCGTTTTTATCCAGACGCCGTACAAAATCGTAAGACTAACATAAATGCAAGCTTGCACTTAGATCAGTACTACCCGTACCGCTGTAAGCAGACGGCCAAGTAACCAGTATGCGATCCAGTAATGTGTTTGTCTCAGTCAAGTTTGCCCACCCGTTATCACTCGACCAGGCCTGGTTATGTACACACACACACACCCCACTAACGTCTTTTAGCAATGGTTTGACATTCCGATTCCTGACTAGTTATAACGACCACTGTTTGCTAGACTCTCTCTAAGATCCTAAGGAATGTGTCATTTTAAAATCAGTTGACCGGTGTGTAAGTTGTTTTCTTTTTCTTCGGACGCTCCATATCGACCACTTGTTAACCCCTCTTTGTGATTTGTATGTGATCAAGCCTAAGAGCGATTGTACGTTGTGCCAGTTATGATACTAAAAGTATATCCGATTTCTGCGTCGTTTTGGATTTACTATGTAACTTCTCTAGGCCCTACCTCAGTCGCCACTTATGACATACCTTCTATGTTATAATTACAATATCGCAGTGCTGCTATTCTTTGCTCCCTTTGCGAGGCGCGGCAACACACGAGTGGATATCTCTAGGTTTTTTTTGAAGAGCATGAGTTCATGCTCTGCGTATTGACATTATGGTGTATAAAAGACATGATTTAAAAGCAAAGTATAAACGTCATTGCACTTTGGTTTCTCATTTGTCTCGGTCCCTCTCCGCAGAAATTGTATGCCACCTGCCTAGAGTACTGCATAAAGCACAACTCCATGCTAAGAAAGAAAATCATATAGATATTCGGGGAAAAGCAGCCGTGAACAGAACAAGATCCGGATTCGAATCCATGGCCTATGAAACACAGGATAAAATAGTTAACCTCTTAGCCACAGAGATCAATGATCTTTTCTTTCTTTTGTACTTCTCTGCTTTTTTGCCGCTAGGCGTAGCAGGTTTAACTGGTGATCGGTTTCCGAGATAATGCACGCTCAGTCGCTTGATATGGTGTGGTATTGTGGAGTTTTAAGATGTCTGTAACTCCATCAACCCATCTTTTCTTGGTCTGACCCTTCCTCTTGATGATTCCATTTTCAGGTTGTACGCTCTTGCAACTGGTCAATTCGGGTTCATTCTGACCAAATGGCCAAACCATTTGAGTCTCTGTTTTTCAATAAATCTAATAACAGGTGTTGTTCCGACTGTTCTAATTTCCTCATTTATTATATGGTTTCTTCTTGTTTTATTTACTGCTTTCCTCAAGCATCTCATTTCACATGTGGTAATTTTCCTTTCTTGTTCTTTTGTCAGTGCCCATGTTTGGCACTGGTAGCACAGTGTTGGTATAAATATTGCATTTATAATCTGTCTTTTAGTCTCTACTGAATGATGGTATTCATTATATTGGGTTTTCCAATATATCCCAATATTCCAATATTCTCCACAAAAATATGGCGCCACTTGTCGAGAGTTTAGATTGGTCTGAATAGAAATGATATACTTTATTGCACTGAATTTTCTCATATGGCTCAGTCCATCTCCCAGAAATGGCACACCACCTGCCGAGAGTATTGCACAAAGTATGAATTCATAGAATTGTTGCAGGAGCTACAGAGTATGTCAGTGAGAACCAAAGAAGAATGGTAAACTTGTTTCCAAAAGTTACAGAGCTGAAAAATAATACAATCAACAGAAAAATAACCATCATGAAATGAAAATCGTGGCATATCCTTTATAGGACTTAGCCATCAACTACAGTAAACGGAATCGTTGATTTTTCTACGTTCAGTAGTTTGCCATTGCTTTCTGAACGGTGAGGTTTATATTTACCTTTTGTAAAAATCCCACGGAAACGAATTTGCCATAGACTTTGCCATTGTCAATAGCCATTGCCTACCGTGGGGTTTGAACCAGGTACGCTTGGTGTGTTTGTGATCGAGCTCACTACCGCTTGAGCTACAGACGCTAATTACAGCGCTTCGTTTCCAGTTTTCGATAGTACGCCGAGGGATTATATGATCCAGATAAATTAATACCTATTACCCGCCAAGCAGTAGCCATGCATGTGCAGGTCATCGGTTTTATTATTTCCAAAAACAAAACATGTTCTTTTATCTGACAATTATTGATCGGAACATAGGATAAATAGCATAATTTCATTGTTAATTGAGGCACAAAGTAACAAACGTCTTTTTGTGTATCTTCACCTTTCAACTCCCAACAAAGCACAGGTCTTCGACAAACTTATTCCATCTCTTTCTCTCTCAGGCCATCCCTTCCAATTATTTCCATGTTTTGCCTATCCTTTTCATATCAGGATCCAGTTCTCTTCTCCAGGTATGTTTAGGCCTTCCCATTCTCCTATTTTCCAACGGGTTCCAAAACAGTGCCTGTCTTGCAATGCTTCCGTTCGGTCTTCTTAATGTGTCTTATTCATCGCCAGCGTCTCTTCCCTAGCTCTTTCTCTATTAGTATCTACTTAGTTCTACGTTTGTAATCTTATCATACCATCTCAGCCCATCTTTTCTACGTAATCATCCATTTATGAAGGTCTGTAGTTTTCTGGTGGTTTCTTTTATTGTTGTTCATGTTTCTGAGCCATAGAACAGTACTGACTTCACATTTCGTTGATTACTTGTTCTGTATAGTGAGAAAAAAATGTTTCCAGCAACCGAAATATGTAGATGTAACATAAGAGGACATTGTTTAATGGAGTTGTAGGGGGCACAAGTGAATGAATTATCTTCTTTATAGACACGTACGGAGACTCCCAACCAGGGTCCTGAGCTGTTTGTGTTGTCACACACTGGAAACATGGACCAGAGGAGCGCGAACATTGAGAACATTTACGGCTAGGGCTCTGAGGCCAAGCACTACCTAGAGCAAACTAAACTCTCCCGCGGAATCCAGGCAACACAAACACAATCCGTGGGATCAATACACCTGAAGCTATACCCAGCTTGTCAACATTCAACCACGTTCACTTGTATTCAGGCATTAGTTTGCCTGACATTTGGACATTTTCGTGCACTGGCTGGCCGACCCTGTCCCTCTCTCCCCTTCCTTCTTGTTCAAACAACCAGGGCGTGTGACAATGATGAACACGGTTTGTGAATTTGGTGTTTCTGGAGTTCTGTCAACCAATTGTCGTCTCTACTTACAAAATTCGACCTAGACTAGATTTGCCTAATTACAAGATGCTACTGTATTACTAACTTCCTTTCTTCTTAAGTTTGCTCGACATCAACAACTTATTAAACCACTCTTTGTGGTCCGTATGTTATTTACTTCTTTTCCACCATCTTCAAATTACATCAGGGACTCTCGCCGATACTACGTAGTTCGTGTACTGCAGCTGAGATCACAGCACACATGATTATTCGCTGACACACATAATCATGATAATCCTTTCAATCAATGGCGGCTCGTGGCCATTTTTACTGGTTGGGGCCAGACAAATATTTTTTGGAAAAACCATGGATTTTGGTTATTTTTTAATTTATAAAATAATAAATACATGTTGCACATTACTTTTGTGGGGTCCGGCCCGACTGGCCCTTAATGACGACCGCCCCTGCTATCAATCAATCGATTATAATAAATGAATGAACCGTGTGGTGCCGGAACTCGCAAGGGAAGCAAAGAATAGCACCACTGCGACCTACATGGCATGTGGTAAAAGGCGATGGTTATGGGACCTGGGGAACTACCTAGTAAATAAAAAGCGTCGCAGAAATTGAATGTGCTGCCTACTTGTAGGCTCATAACTGGCAGAAATCGCTATTAGGCTCAGATCACATACAAATCACACAGAGTGATTAACAAGTGGTCGTTGTGGAGCGTTTGAAGAAAAATGTACCAATGAATGAAACGATAGAAACAACACCAGACACGGCTATTATTTAATGGAAAATAAAAGAAGCGAGCTTAACTTTTCTACCAAAAGCTTAACCCGATTACATCCCAAGCCTAATTTGTTTAAACTCCGGGGCGGGCTACTTGAAAGCAAATTCGTTCTCTTGGATTTTTGCAAACGGTAAAAATAGACGTCACAGTTCAGAAAGCAATGGCAAACTACTGAACATATAAGTGGTGCCTAGAAAATTGACGGCTCATTTACTGTGGTTGGTGGTTGTAATCCTGTAAAGGATATGCCACTTTGAATTGAAAATATGTAACCTTCCAGTAAAAACAACATCAGAGATAACAGAGGCAAGGGGAAAACACTGTTTATGAAGGGAACACAAAACACCGTTCTAGAAATCTCTTCTTAGTCTGACGCTGTCAGGCAAAGTTAGATTAGAGGAAAGAGAAAAGAAAAAAAGTCAGAACAACCACTCAATCTTCAAGTTAAAAACAGCTACTCAATCTTCTTCTTGTGTGATCACACTGTTACCTTGTTGTAGCACAGTCTCGTGGTATTCTGTGTTTGTCTTGAGCATCTGGGATGTCTAGAGTGATGAATGCCTGCATATTTTGTCATGATATAGATACTCTGTCTATCAATCTTTTCCTTGGTCTTCCCCTCGCCTTTTGCCGTGATGTTCTATCGTAAACGGCTTTATAGACAGTGGGATTTGGCTGCATTCTTATCAGGTGGCCTAACCATTTCATTCTGGTTTTTTTAATTTACATAATTAAATCACGAACTTGTCCCCAACCTTATTTCTGATGCTGGTGCTAGTGACTATCATCTCTGAAGACGGAGAAGGCACACAGGTAAGGCGAGGGACGCTGATAATAAGGAAAGTATACCTTCGGGTAAAAATCAGTCAGACGCGCCATAGCAGGCATCCTGACTACGTTTGAATTCATAGCGCGCAACCCGTTGTAAGTATAAATGGCTGTCTCTTCATGTGTTGTTGGTGACCTTTCGGAGACTTCACAAGTGGTTGTTTTCTGGGTGTTATTTACTCATTGTCCATGTTAGGCCATCTTCTTCTCTTCCACATAATTGGCTTTTGCATAACTGGCACAACGTACAATTGCTCTGAGGCTCGGATCACATGCACATCACAAAGAGAGGTTAACAAGTGGTCGATACGGAGAGTTCGAAGAAGAGAATAAAACCTCGACCACAATAAACACACCATGGGGAAATCTAACGAACAATCATTAAGATCGAACAAGTTAACTAGAGCGGGAAAAATATATAATCACTCGCGCAGATGTTCTGTACAGATATACCGTAATTACAATTTTTTGTTTTTTTAGTGAATCGGACACTTTAGAATCACATGGGGACACATGTAGATATTATTTTGTCGAGTTTTATATCAGACACTTTAGATTCACCTGGGAGAATGTAGATACTACTTCGTCGAGTTTTATTAAAGAACGGTTCTCCTTAAACTTGACACCATCAATTCAGCAAAATGATTAATGATGATGTCAAAAGTTGATAAAGTGACAGGTTAAATAATAGCTGACATTAAAAAAAAGAAAGACAAACTATCACTGGTTGATGGAAATGTGAGATGAGGTGTTGAAGTGACATACTGAAGGACGGAACACAATGCTATTCAAAGATTACTCATAAATTAAACTGATGGTGGTTAACAGAGTTTGTTGTCCGTCCCCACGAGAACGACAAAGTGAATTATGAGTACTATAAAAAGAAAGTAAAATTTCAAGGCAATAAAAACTCGGATAATAAACAAAGGTTGTAAAAATAAGGAAAGACCGGGGCAGGAAAAATACACTTTGGATTTGACAGATATGATGAATTCTTTTAGAATATTTTTAAAATGATTAATTTATTTGAGAAAGTTAACGACACTCATCAAAAATGGCAGTTTTACAAGACGAACAGAGAAACAATATGATCTTCACAAACATTGAAAAAAGAAGAAGAATATAAAGACGAATGACTTAGTTTAATAAAAAAATTAATAAAAAAAAATTAAAAAAAGACTCGTTACTGCTGTAGTATCGCTTATTATGGCGGGGTAGAACAGTAGGGAAAAAGTGTGTTTAATTTAATAGCCACATGGCTACTGCAGTCTCTGCGAGACTGTTCAGGTTAGCATATTTTCTTTGCCCCTGACTGAAAATAATACTTAGCCTTACCGTGGATTGAACCTGGGTCTCCCGCATGGGAGCCGCCCTCTAATCTATTCAGCAGGACACTCCTCGTTTTTTACTTCATTGCACCGGGTTTTCCCATAATGATTGGTGACTATCGGCAGAAAGAACACGCCAGCGACCGAGAGTATTACACACAGTACAAACTTCGTAGCTCCAGCAACAATCTTAAGAGACATAAAAAAAACTACACACGTGAATCTAACGATGTTGTTCGAATCTGAACCGATGACCTTCAGAACACAACAAACAGTTTAACCACAAAGACCTCCAGAACATGACCACCACTTGGAGGTGAAAGTCGAATCTTGGTTAGCTCTCTATGTACCGTGACATTTTCCCACTAATTTACTCAATTTGAAAATGTCTCAAGTCAAAGTATTGACTTCACTGCGCCGGGTTTTACCCCATACGGCTTGGTCCCTCTCTCCTAGAGTATTGCACATAGTACACACTCCATTGCTCCAGCAACAATCCTAGGGGTCACTGGAGAAAAAATGCAAACAGAACAGCGCGGCCCGGATTTGTACCCAGGACCATCAGAATGCAAGGCATAACCATTTATCCACATAGACCCTAATTTACTGTATGGTATGAACTAACGATTGCTTTTTTTTCCGATCCAGAAGCACTTAAGCTTTCAGCTCTTCGGCTCGGTGTCGTGGACATCGTAACCCTTCGGTTCGCTGCCCCGAACACCGTGAATCTGGGAACCTGTGGCTTTTCTGCCAGCCCACGGAATTGAACACGCACTCACAGAGGGCTAGTCACCCGCAGTCAAACGCACTACGAACACGCTCGGCAGGCGGGCAACGATTGCTTAAAGAAACACCTCTAGAGGTGTCATTGTGAGACCAACTCTTTGACCGTGTCCACAACGTGAGGACTGACCAGTGCTTTTCTTTTAATCTATTCAAATCACCATCAGCAGGTGAACAATAGCCACGAAGAAGTTTAAAAGAACCACTGGTGTCCGGTTGTTAAAGCACTGGTTCGGCTTGGACAATACAACGACTGGTTTGTTGTTCTATCTAAAACTGGACTGCTCTGATTGATTGTCATAGTCACCAAGAGACACAGCACCTATAGTTGGTGACGCCCGTCTGCCCAGCGTGTTCGTAGCGCGTTGGACTACGGGTGACTACCCCTCTGTGTGTGTAGGTTCAATTCCGCGGAATGGCAGAAAGAACCACAGATTCCCCAGATTTACGGTGTTCGTGGCACCGAACCGAAGGGTTACGATGTCCATGGCACCGAGCCGAAGAGCTGAAAAGCTCAAGTGCTTCTGGATCAAAAAAAAAAATTGTTGGTGACAGACATGAATAATATGTTCTAGCAAAATCTTAAATTTACATGATCAAACACTGTTAAGTTAAGAAACTTATTCTTGTCACCAGTGTAATTAAAAACTAAAATTGTACAATATATATAGTGGTTATATATATCATCTATATCATAATATAAATGCGTTTTAAATCTCATTGCACCGGGTTTGATCCCATATGGCTCGGTCCCTCTCCGCAGAAATGGCACACACCTGCCGAAAGTATTGCACAAAGCTCGAACTCAGTAGCTCCAGCAACAATTCTAGGGGTCTCTGGAAAAAAGCTGCAGTCGTGAACAGAACGACGCGGTCCGGAATCGAACCCCCGACCTTCGACTCACAAGGCAAAGGGCTTGTCACTTACCCAGAGAGATCCCCATATATATCATAATATATATGTCATTACGGCTATGTAATGGACACAATAATCTGAGGTACCACCAGTTTAACACTTACAAGATAGGCACTAACTGACATATGCACATGTGGCACCAGCAAGATAGCAGTCACACATACTGCAAGAGTGTGCAACTTAAAATGAACAAATTAAACGTACATGACCAACCCCCTTGTCATCCCAAGACAAGTGCACTGCCGACATATGCAGATGTGGCATCAAAGACACACATCCTGCAAGAGTGTCCAACTTAAAATGAACAAAGGAAACGTAAACAGGATCCACGCATTTATAAAGATAGGTTACTGATCGCATTTTATGAATATAAAACGATACTTGTTGGTTCCACATCGATACGGTCAGTCAGTGGCGGCTCATGATTTTTTTGCTGGTGGGGCCAGAGACAAATTTTTCGGAAAATTATGGTTTTGAGTTAGGTTATGTTTTTATTTATAAAATAATAAATACACATTACACTCTATTTTTGGTGCGGCTTGGCCCCACTGGCATTTAATGACGAGCCGCCACTGCGGTCTGTGCTGTAACATGGATGTCAGGTCTGATTTGTTATAGGATAGGCTGTCCGAGCTGACTCATTCCAAAGAAGAATGTTAACTCGTAAATTGTATGGTTTGTGTAAAGTAATTATATAGTCAGACAGACAGTACAAATGTTGATCAACAAGGCAAACAATAATTTCAATCGCTATCTAAACAAGTCCTTTACTAATTATTTTATTTAATAGCTTTACTTCTTCTGTGTTTCACCTTTCTTCTTCTTCCCCTTTCAACTCCCAATGGAGCACAGGTCTTCAACAAACTTCTTCAGCTCTTCCTCTCTCCTGCCATCTTTTCCATTTCTTTCTATGTTTTACCTATTCTTTTGCTATCAGTTTCCATCTCTTTTCCCTAGGTATGTCTAGGCCTTCCTCTACTCCTCTTTCCCTGCAGATTCCAAAACAGTGCCTTTCTTGCTATGCTTCCAGTCGGTCTTCTCAATTTGTGTCCCATCCATCGCCAGCGTCTCTTCCTTAACTCTTTCTCCTCTGATATCTGCTTAGTTCTTTCTACGGATGTGCACCTGCCAGGCATGTCGTAAGAGGCGACCACGGAGGGTATAAAGGGGGCTGACTACCTAACCCTGTATAAAAAAAGCCAACAAATCTTCACAAACATGAAAAGAACAACCTTCTGCGTTTGTTTTCTATGAATTCAGGCGTAGTCAGGACGCCTTGTATGACGCTTCTGAGTGATTTTTGCGTGAATGCATGCTTTACTTATTATCAGTGCTCCTCCCTCCCCAACCATACAGACATGCCTTCTCCGACTTCAGTGATAAATATGTTTACTTAATTGTGAGTAACTGAAAATTGAACCCAGCTTATTTCGATTCGTAAGCAAGTGCTCTAACTACTTCGTTAAACTAGAAAGCTAACCACTTATTCAAACCATCGAACAATTTCATAAATAACCACTTGCTCATACCAACATTCTAACCACTTGATTACACCATAAAGCTAAACACTTAATAAAATCATCCAGATAAACATGTCATTACATCATCACTCTAATCACTGTATTACGCAATCACGCCCTGTACTATTGTAGTAGTAAACACTCGAAGTCATGTGACTGTATAGGACAGCGGAAGCGAATAGTGAAAATCAGAAAGGGTCAATCATCGTCTTCTTGCGTGCCATAAAGCTTAGAATACGATGTAACAGCCGGTTGAGTAGTAGAGATGGGAGAGAACTAACTAAGTTGTAACAGCCGGTTGAGTAGTAGAGATGTGAGCGAACTAACTAAGTTGTAACAGCCGGTTGAGTAGTAGAGATGTGAGCGAACTAACTAAGTTGTAACAGCCGGTTGAGTAGTAGAGATGTGAGCGAACTAACTAAGTTGTAACAGCCGGTTGAGTAGTAGAGATGGAGGAACTACTAAGTTGTAACAGCCGGTTGAGTAGTAGAGATGGAGCAGAACTAACTAAGTTGTAACAGCCGGTTGAGTAGTAGAGATGTGAGAGACTACTAAGTTGTAACAGCCGGTTGAGTAGTAGAGATGTGAGCGAACTAACTAAGTTGTAACAACCGGTTGAGTAGTAGAGATGGGAGAGAACTACATAAGTTGTAACAGCTGGTTGAGTAGTAGAGATGTGAGCGAACTAACTAAGTTGTAACAGCCGGTTGAGTAGTGGAGATGGGAGAGAACTACATAAGTTGTAACAACAGGCAGAGCAGTAGAGATGGAGCAGAACAACTAAGTTGTAACAGCGTTGGAGAAAGTAGAGATTGAGCGAACTAACTAAGTTAACAGCCGGTTGAGTAGTAGAGATGTAGCAGACTAACTAGAAGTTGTAACAGCCGTTGATAGTAGAGTGTGAGCGAACTAACTAAGTTGAACAGTTGATGTAGAGATGGGAAGAACTACAAGTTCTAACAGCCGTTGGTAGTAGAGATGTGAGCGAACTAACTAAGTTGTAACAACCGGTTGAGTAGTGGAGATGGGAGAGAACTATCTAAGTTGTAACAACAGGCAGAGCAGTAGAGATGAGAAAGAACAAAATGAAAATTTTGGAAAAGTTTAACATTATGACACGGGGAAATATTAACACGAGGAGTAGTAGTCAGTATTAAGTACAGACTAATTAGAAGTTTCATGATCACCTACGCCAGCCAGCATGACATGTGATTATGAAATGAACTAAATTCTGCTGTTTGTGTCCGTAATTATCAACCACTGTAACCACTCTTTGAGATTTGCGTCGAGAAATTTAGTAAATTGCACCTTCGCTAAGCCCGTAAGGCATGTGGGACAGACACATCCCAATTTCGACCAAAGTTTATGCATATTATTCTTCTTCTTCTTTGCGTTCGTTCTTTACGACCAATTTTAATCACTCTTTGTGATATGTTTGTTCTTTGCCAAGAACGTGTATACGTTGCACATTGGTTTGGTAGGCCCCTAAATGCATAGACTTCTACACGTTTAGGACATGTGCACCCGATTTCATCCAAACTTCCTTAGTCGCCTCTTACGACATGCGTGGAAGGTAACAGTGGTTCTATTCTTTACGCCTCAAATTTGGGCCCTTGTAACCATTCCAGCGACTTCACTACTCTCCCAGCACTTTCCTTGCGGATTCTGTTATATAGTCTCTGCCATGTGTTTCGGGATTTCAGACCCATCTTAGTTCTTAGTGGACCAGTGCAAAAGCCATTTAAGATTTTTTTAAAACGCCACTTAGTGTGGGTACTGGTCCACAAGGAGCTAGCTAATTTCTAGTCCGATATGGGTTTGAGCTTGATTGTTTTCTTCATGTCTATTTAAAGTCAACAATTTTCAAAGACAATATTCTACCGTTATTCAAGCTTAGAAAAAAAATCAATTTAATTAAGTGAACCAGGGCAAAAACAAGCTGTTGCATGTCATTTTTTAAATCATACATTTTTGTACAGACCGCTGTTTCTAGTTTTGCCATAAAACTGCTATATATAGATATTTGAAAAATGAACCATATTTCAAATTGCTTAGAACTGAATGTTCTGTTTATTTACATTAGTGAAATATTTTTGAATAAGAATAGGGAAATGCAAAATAATTTTTAGCACGAGGGGGAATAAAATTTAGAATAAAATTGTCATTTATCACTCAATTTAAATAAATTATATACATCTGCAAGCCATAAAACACGTTTCTGTTCATACTACGTCCATATTTACGCAATCCAAGAAAGCTTCATTATTTTTATGAATAAAAACAATTTTTTCCATCTTTTATGCCAGTAGATGGAGCTCTTATTTCAAGTGGAAACTATGTGTACAAAAATAAGTTGACGAATTTGTTGCCGATTTTATCATCTTTTACTAAACTAAAATCAATAACAGCAACTATGTCCACATACAGTAGTGGCTCGTCATTATAGGCCTATGGGCCGGCCCACCAAAAGTAATATGTAACGTGTATTTATTATTTTATAAATTAAAATATAACCTAATCCTACACCATGATTTTTCTGAAAATGTTTGTCTGGCCCCACCAACAAAAATGATCAGGAGCCGCCACTGCCCACATGTAAAACCAGAAATTACGAAAGATCTTAGGTTAAGTTAATGATAGTGAACTGTAATATATAAGTTTACTACAACTCTTACGTCCGTGTGTTGTCGGGGCTCACAAGGGAGCAAAAATAGTAGCAATGCGATCTACAAGGCATGTCGTAAGAGGTGACTGAGTTAGGGTCTAGGAAGCTACCTAGTTAATAAATAGCGTTGCAGAAATTGGATGTGCTGGCTTACTTATAGGCGAATAACTGGCACAGCGTACAATTGCTCTTAGTCTCAGATCATATACAAATAACCAGTGGCGGCTCGTGATCATTTTTGTTGGTGGGGCCAGACAAAAATTTTCGTAAAAAATCATGATTTTGAGTTGTTATGTTTTAATTTATAAAATAATAAATACACGTTACACATTCTTTTTGGTGAGGCCCGGCCCCAGTGGCCCTTAATGACGAGCCGCCATTGCAAATAACAAAGAGTGGTTTAACAAGTGGTCCATATGAAGCGCTAGAAGAAGAAGAAGAAGACTACAACTGTTTAACTCATAGTCTACCGGATGCCACTCTACGTGGCGTTTGTAATGTGGCGTCCAGCACAAACGCAATATAGTATGGTGATTGGACCTCAAGTGTTAAAAACCTGAAACCAAAAACACTCAAATTAGAAAAGAATTTTGTATTGAATCTGAGGTAAAAGCAATTGAAACCTGTAATATAATTTATCATACAACAACCCGTCGGAACTAGTATTACATTTTGATAACACGTCGGAACTAGTATTACATTTTAACAACCCGTCGGAACTAGTATTACATTTTGACAACCTGTTGGAACTAGTATTACATTTTGACTACCTTTCGGAACTTATCTTACATTTTGCTCGAGCAATTGAATGTAACACATGAAAACGCATATTTTTTAAAGAATACTAGATATACGAAGATCAGTTAATGAGGAAAGAAAAACATCGATAAATCTAGGCTGCAGAGCAGCTGTCGTCTAAATGCATTGAAAAAGATTATAGCACATTTCTACCAAAAACATGTCATCTTTCAAAATTACATTGAGAACCCTCGCCGATGCTACGTGAGCTCGTGCACTACCCCTGAGATCTTCCTTTGTTAAACAAAAACAAAAGAGCACACGGTTATTTGCTGAAATGCAATGAGGGTCTTTATCAATCAACCAATCAATATATGTTACTACCACGCACACTAAACAAAAGTTCTAAAACTTCAAACAAATTATTTACTCATTAGTTTATTATGCAAAAGCTAGCCATATTAATTTATGCATCTAACGTTTGTTCGTGTTGGTGATGAACAGTGCAAGCCACCATGTTACGTAGTGACGTTGTTTGCGAACTGAGAACAAAGGTAAGCAAATAGACGTGACGTTGTACCCAAAAATGGTGGATATCAACAAACGATATTTATGATAAACATCAATACGGCGTACGATCACGTGACAAAATGTTAGTCTGAGATTGGTAATATCCACCTATTTTTACAGGGTAAACTACACCATATAACTAATTGCGTACGTTCAGGATTAGTCCAACTAATGCTTTTAGGGAGATGATGTCTGGAGACACGTGTCAACAGAGAAACACATTTCTTTAATGAACCAGACTAGTGGTTTTCATCATTTTGCAACTTGTGGTCCTCTTGAAGTTTAGGCGGGCATCTCAGGTTGAGAGCCACTGAACCAGACTAATAAAACAGAGTTCCTGTAAATAACATCACCAAGATGAAATCCCGTTTGTGTTTTTTCGGGGTCCATGCTGGGAGCACAGAATAGTACTACTGCGACCTACAAGGCATGTCATACGAGGCGACTGATGTATGGGCATAAGGAAGCTAGCCCAGTAAATAAAAAAGCATGGCAGAAATCTGATGTGCTGGCCTACTTGTAGGCGCATAACCGGCACAACATACAATCGCTCTTATGCTCAGATCACATAGAGTGGTGTAACAAGTGGTTGATATGGAGCGTTTGAAGAAGAAAGAAAATGATGAAATCTTAACCATCATCACATTGTCTCATGTCTAGCGAATACAACGCACATAAATGTCTTGTTTGGTAAACAGTCCATTACGTTTGAAATTCGCTATCATAATCCGTCTCTTGTCCTAATTTCTCTCCAATGATTGCTAATTATTTCCATATCTTCTTTATTACAATGAAATACTAATTTAACTGTATTGAATGCCCGTCTGCCCAGCGTGTTCGTAGCGCGTTGGACTACGGTAGCTATCCCTCTGTGTGTACGGGTTCAATTCCGCGGGATGGCAGAAAAAGCCACAGATTCCCCAGATTTACGGTGTTCGTGGCACCGAACCGAAGGGTTACGATGTACATGGCACCGAGCCGAAGAGCTCAAGTGCTACTGGATCGGGAAAAACAAAAAAAAACTGTATTGAATATTTACTTATTTTTTTACGGACATTTCCGAGGCGAGAAATGTTTGCAAAAAAAAAGGCCCAGACACAGGAAGAACTGAGTGCAAACTGGTACGCTTTCGGAGAACGGATTCAATCAACCAAATTTATACACCTAACCTTGATTTTATGACAAATTTTCTCATAATTGACTAATGCTTCCCTATTCGCTCAGGTCACGCTACTGCACGGTTCAACAGTTAGCAGCATGGGCAGAACAATAGATCTGATTGTGACAGGCGTGTATGTACATTTCTAACTTAATTCGTTCGGCTTTCCGCTCTGCAGCCGACACATTCCATCGTCGAAAGGTCTTTCCTTGGTCGACTATTGCCTATTATGAGCTCAATAATAGCGGTACCATTCGTCGTTTCATTTCATTATCTTCCAGCGTCTTAACGCCTGCTATAAAAAAAAAGAAAGCTGTAGCAAATCCTTTACAGGACGTAGCCATCAACCACAGTAAACGAGTCGTTGATTTTCTAAGCATCCCTTACACGTTCAGTAGTTTGCCATTGCTTTCTGAACGGTGAGGTATATTTTTACCTTTCGTAAAAATCCCACGGAAGCGAATTTGCTTCCAAATTGCATGTCATGGTGTTTGAACCAGGTACGCTTGGGTTACGATCGAGCTCACTACCTCGTAAGTTACAGACGCACACAACCCCTGGTATATATACGCTAAAACCCAGTTTCTACACGTTGTAATTTAGAATATAATTTTTAAGCAAAGGCGCTCTAACAAAATCCATTATAAGTTTGCCGTGTTCAGGCATCAGAGCAATTAAATAAATCTTGGAAATAATTTTGTTTCCAACTGATGTTTTTCCCGTGAGGTAGCTTGTTTGAGATTTTGGTACTGCTAGTACGGTTTGTAGGATGGTTTGTCGTATTTCAGGAGTTAAGACATCGATTTGTATACCACTCGCCCGTGTTGTGCCGGGTCCCGCAAGGGAAGCAACGAATAGTACCACTGCGACCTATAACGCATGCCGTAAGAGGCGACTGATGTAGGACCTAGTGAAGCTACCTAGTAAAAAAAGTATCGCAGAAATAGGATGTGCTGGCATACTTGTAGGCGCATAACTGACACAACGTACACTCGCTCTTAGGCTCAGATCACCTACAAATTACATAGTGGTTAACAAGGGGTAGATACGGAGCGTTCAAAGAAGAAGTATGCTTCTAAAGCAGTTAACGATCAACTGGAGTCTGTGTATATAGAGCTTGTCTTGGACTGACATGGGTGAAGGCTATGTGTGTTTCTTCTGTTCATTATATGTTGGACACTCTTGCAGGATGTGTGTCTCTGTTACCTTGCTGGTGTTACATGTGTAGATGTCAGCTGTACATATATTGTACTTGTTATACATATGATACATCAGTATATTGTGTAGAGTTTGCAGCCAGAAGATGGGAACCTGTTCTTCTCTATTGAGTTGGTAGTAGGCATAGAGCGCCAGCTGTGTGCACACCCATCACTTCTTCTTCTTCTTCAATGATCCAGCGGCACTTGAGCTCTTGCCCTTCGGCCCAATTCTATGTAATGGTATCTGCATGTGTTTGTAAGTTGTTCTTTTGTTCCGTATAATGTGTTCCATTTATCTAGCCTTGGAGGAAGAAGGGTCTTTCTGATGTCTTCTAGTGCTTGACAACTGGAGAGGTGGTGGTGAACGGTTTCATGATGATGTGCACACAGCTGGCACTCCAAATAGATGTACACCTCTTCCCGTATCTCCCATCTGTTCAGCCAAATTTCTTTATTTGTTGTCATTATAATTTGCTTTGCTGTATGGAGAGTTGTTGCTGTGATTGATTGTTCCTGTGTTGACCCTTTCTTGGCTAGCATATCTGCTTTATCATTTCCGTGTGTATTTGAATGTCCAGGGATCCACTGCATAGTTATTTTGATGTCATGTGATGTAACAAGTCTGTCAATATCTAGTGCTAGATGGGAGAGTTCACACCCATCAATCAACCGTTCATCATTATCTCATCAGGTGCCAAAACACTGGATGAAATCATGAAGATCCTTCTTCTTCTAAGACCAGATAAATATAACACGTTTATACGGAACAACAAAAAACAACTTACAAACACATGGCCAACGGACAAGAGCCCACGTGACGCTAGATCACCGAAGAAGAAGTTGATCCTGGTAATCTTGAGTCTATTTACTTTTGTAAACCATTTCTATTCCTGCCTTGGCTTTTTTAAATGTCTTACTGCTGTCTGCTTGTGTCGCTTTCTTAAATGTCTTACTGCTGTCTGCTTGTGTCAACTTGCCTTTGTCAATATGCCCGCTAATTCTTTGCAATTAAATGTCTTACTGCTGTCTGCTTGTGTCAACTTGCCTTTGTCAATATGTCAGCTAATTTTTTGCAATTAAATGTCTTACTGCTGTCTGCTTGTGTCAACTTGCCTTTGTCAATATGTCCGCTAATTCTTTGCAAATTAAATGTCTTACTGCTATCTGCTTGTGTCAACTTGCCTTTGTCAATATGTCAGCTAATTCTTTGCAATTAAATGTCTTACTGCTGTCTGCTTGTGTCAACTTGCCTTTGTCAATATGTCCGCTAATTCTTTGCAATTAAATGTCTTCAGTAGAAACCTATGAATATTGTAGCCATAAAATATTAACTATCGTTACTTCCTGTAATACCGCTTTTTAGGACGGTGTAGGACAGGAGGGACATGAGCCTGTAGAATTTAATGGTCACATGGGCTAGTGTAGTCACTGCGAAACTGTTCAGGTTATAGTGTTTTCTTTATGCCCTCGACAGAAAAAATCTCCGTGGTCTTACCGTGGATTGAACTGGGGTCTCCCGTATGGGAGCCGCGCTCTAATCCATTCGGCCAGACATAAAATATTAACAGATGAGGAAGAGCGAAAACAAGCTAATTCATAATGAAACGAAGATAGATGCTTGGACATGAGCGTAGAATATCAACGGAAACTTTGATAACATAGACAGCCAAACACAGCATACAAGATTGAGAGATGCTTGGACATGAGTGTATAATATCAACGGAAACTTTGATAACATAGACAGCCAAACACAGCATGCAAGATTGAGAGATGCTTGGACATGAGTGTATAATATCAACGGAAACTTTGATAACATAGACAGCCAAACACAGCATGCAAGATTGAGAGATTCTTGGACATGAGCGTAGAATATCAACGGAAACTTTGATAACATAGACAGCCAAACACAGCATGCAAGATTGAGAGATGCTTGGACATGAGTGTATAATATCCCAAAGGAAACTTTGATAACATAGACAGCCAAACACAGCATGCAAGATTGAGAGATTCTTGGACATGAGCGTAGAATATCAACGGAAACTTTGATAACATAGACAGCCAAACACAGCATGCAAGATTGAGAGGTTCTTGGACATGAGTGTAGAATATCAACGGAAACTTTGATAACATAGACAGCCAAACACAGCATGCAAGATTGAGAGATGCTTGGACATGAGTGTAGAATATCAACGGAAACTTTGATAACATAGACAGCCAATCTTACACATGGATTGAACTGAGTTCGTATAACGTAATCATCTGGCCAGACATATATTAACAGATGAGAAGCAAAACAGCATCATAATGAAACAGATAGATGCTTGGACATGAGTGTATAATATCAACGGAAACTTTGATAACATAGACAGCCAAACACAGCATGCAAATGAGATGCTTGACATGAGTGTATAATATCAACGGAAACTTTGATAACATAGACAGCCAAACACAGCATGCAAGATTGAGAGATGCTTGGACATGAGCGTAGAATATCAACGGAAACTTTGATAACATAGACAGCCAAACACAGCATGCAAGATTGAGAGATTCTTGGACATGAGTGTATAATATCAACGAAAACTTTGATAACATAGACAGCCAAACACAGCATGCAAGATTGAGAGATTCTTGGACATGAGCGTAGAATATCAACGGAAACTTTGATAACATAGACAGCCAAACACAGCATGCAAAATTCTCACCTGATGAATCAACTGAATGAATCAAAATTATTTATATTTACATTTTTGAGTTTTTAAAAATGAAGGGTTAAGTTTCGAGTCTGAAGTAGGAGGTGAGAACAAATGTTGACGGCAACTTTAAGTCAACTTCTATCATAAGAGATGTAACTTGATAAGACATGTCTCGTGATATGAAATATCCGGTAACTGAAGTTAGTTCAATACATCATTGTGTAAACAAAGATCACCTACGTTACGCCAGTTTGGTTAAGTCGCTAAATTACAGCAAACAAACCCGAACTGCAAAGCGAAGATTTTAATTGAAGTTGGTAACGTTACGAAAGCGGGGCGGATTGATGTAATAATGTACACAGACACTGTGTGCTTTCGCATCGGACATACGAAGGTTGTGGGTTTAATCTCATACTCAACGATTCACAGTGAGAAAAGGAATTGGTTCTCCTACACACATGGGTCCAAAATGGGAAGAGATAGGGCCTTGATACACTTCTTCTTCTGTACCCTTGCCTCTAGGGAGGAAAAAATTAATGGATTTGCATGATTAATGAACTAAGATGATTAATGAACTAAGATGATTAATGAACTAAGATGATTAATGAACTAAGATGATTAATGAACTAAGATGATTAATGAACTAAGATGATTAATGAGCTAAGATGATTAATGAACTAAGATGATTAATGACAGAAATAGCTTCTAAGATGGACACAATAGAACATACATAGCGGTGTTGATAATAATACAAAACACTCACCGTGAGAACACAGTCCCCAACTCTCCTGTTTTCTGCAATCTTAATGCTGTAGAAACTAGTCTCGAACTCAGGTTCCTTATCGTTGACATCCCGTACACTAACTGTTACCTGAGCACTGCCAACTCGTGGAGGATCACCACCATCTGTGGCCACGATGATCAGAACTGGCTGCGAGCTAAGTTCACAGTCCATTGTTGCTCTGGTGGTTATAACACCAGTGATGGCATCTACTGTGAACCAGCCCATATGATGGGAGCTATCATGAATATGGTATGTAATCCGTGCGTTGGGTCCTGTGTCCTTATCTGTAGCAGAAACTTTGACAACTTCCATTCCAACTTCTGCTGTTTCGTCAATATTGGCAACGTATTCCGTTTTTTCAAAAACAGGGGCGTTGTCATTAACATCATCAACGATAATTTTGAAGTTTTTGTTAGCTCTGAGAGGTGGGTTACCATTGTCTGTAACCTGCAGGGACAACTCATAGCTGGCGACTGTCTCCCTGTCTAACTTTGAGTTGACATACAAACCAAGTTGCTCTTTTACTTTATTCAAACTGAAGTAGACATCACCCCCATAAAGTGAAACTTCCACATCAGGACTAACATCATTATCAGAATCATCCACAGTGATGATTGCCAACAGCGTCGCCTCTGAAGTATCTTCACGAACATGCCCATTGCTAAACGCTGGCAGAAACTGTAGGCTGATATTTGCTGCTTGCTCATTTATATTCTCAACAATAATATCTAAAGCAGCTGTACCCATCTGAGGAGACACGCCACTGTCCCGTGCCTCAAGAGTTAACGAAAATCTATTACGAGTTTCATAATCCAATGGTTTATTAACCCTAACCCACCCATTTGTTGTATTGATTGTAAAGTACTCCTCTGGGTCAGACCTGTGATCGATATAATAAGATATACGACTGTTCTCACCTGAATCAATATCTGTAGCATGTACCTGAATAATCAAAGCACCTACTGTCACATTCTCAGTAACTTTTGCCGAATATTTACTTGTGTTAAAGATGGGTTCATTATCGTTCTGATCGATAATATTAATGTTCACTCGCATCTCAGAAAATTTACCCCCGCCATCCGTTGCACGAATAATGAGGCTGTACATACGAGTTCTTTCGTAATCCAATTGATAAGTGTTGACAACTAGATCCAATATTTTATCTACGTTACTGCTGTTCTTAATCTGAAGCAAGAAATCATTTTCTTCATTTCCAGAAGTAATCACAACTGTCTGGGTAGTATTTTCACCAAGATCCTCGTCTCTGACGCTTCCAAGGGGAATTTTATGATCTTTAGGAGCAGATTCGGGGAGAGTAAAGTTTAGAACTGTATTAGGAAAAGTAGGAACGACATCGTTGACATCCAGAACGCGAATGTCAACGATAACCAGTTTAGGACTACCGAATGATGTACTGATGATGATTGTGTGAAGCTCCTGCTCCTCTCGATCCAGTTCTCCTTTGGTGGTAATCCTTCCTGTTTGTACATCAACGTTGAAGCTGTTTATAGTTCTGTTATCTGTTGCTTGGGGCATCCATTTGGCATAAGGGGGATTGAACTGAGGTCCCCGTACTTCTCCCACAAGTGTTCCATTCGGAACGTTTTCTTTTACACTTAAGCTGAAATTGAACTGTTCGAGGGTTCCTTTCTGCCCGCTGGCTTGAGGAACCAACATGATGTGCATGAGGACTAACCAGACAGGTGCAACGATGACACAGATATGCGTTCTTGTACTTTGTGAATGATACGGAAACACTGCCATTGTGCATGCAATGTGCAAAATTGAGATGACTCTGCCGGCGATATGTCCAGCATTGGTCACACTTTTCCAAACTTTCGGACTGATGTGGAACATCATAGTCTGTGCTGGTTTGTACCCTCATGGATGTGGTTGGGGAATGTATGAAGTTCTCAATCTCTTATCATCTGCTGAATCGCCAAAGTCAGTTACTGTTTCACCTGAAGGATAAATACAATAAAATATTAACTCCAAACCCCCAACATTAGAATCAGTTTCTATAAAGTTGTAGTTCATTCATTATCTATTATAGTAAGCATGAATAAATTCAACATGGTATCTTCTTCTTTGCGTTCGTTCTATAAGACCAATTTTTAATCACTCTTTGTGATATGTTTGATCTTTGCCAAGAACGTGTATACGTTGCACATTGGTTTGTTAGGCCCCTAAACGCATAGACATTTAGGACACATGCATCCGATTTCAGCCAAACCTCCTTAGACGACTCTTACGACATGCGTGGCAGGTAATAGTGGTTCTATTCTTTACACCCCAAATTTGGGCCCCGGTAACCACTCGGGCGGGTATCTTATTCTTATTCTTGTTCTTTGAACGCTCCGTATCGACCACTTGTTAAAGCACTCTTGTGATTTGTATGTGATCTAAGCCTAAGAGTGATTGTACGTTGTGCCAGTTATGCGCCTACAAGTAGGCCAGCACATTCGATTAATGCGACGCTTTTTATTTACTAAGGTAGCTTCCCTAGCCCCTACCTCAGACGCCTCCTCGTAAGGCATGCTTTGTAGGTCACAGTGTTACTATTCTTTGCACCACTTGAGCGCCCCGCCCCGGCAACACACGGGCGCAACATTGTATGAGCTTTCCTATATTGTATCACTGCCAGACGATACGGAAATGACTGGCTGAATTGTTTTTAAAGTGTATTGGGAGCTGATAATTACCTTGAATGCAGAAATCTCCATCTCAGCCTGATTTCCATAAAGGAAACAAATGAATTGGGAAATTATGCAGCGATAAAGAAAGAAGAAAATGCAATTATGCAGCAATAAAGAAAGAAGAAAATGCAATTATGCAGAGATAAAAAAAGAAGAAAATGCAATTATGCAGCAATAAAGAAAGAAGAAAATGCAATTATGCAGAGATAAAGAAAGAAGAAAATGCAATTATGCAGCAATAAAGAAAGAAGAAAATGCAATTATGCAGCAATAAAGAAATAAGAAAATGCAATTATGCAGAGACGAACAAATAGTAGACAAGATATGTTGGAATAAGAAGACAAGAGACATTTTAGTGATCAAATAAAGGAGAGTATAGAGAGGGAAACAAATGACAAAATAAAATAGAACTAGCAAAGCAGAACCTTCTTTGCTTTCGTTCTTACGACTAATTTTAATCACTCTTTGCTTCTTCTCTTCTTCTTTGAGTTCGTTCTTTACGACCAATTTTAATCATTCTTTGTCTTCTTCTTCTTCTTTGCTTTCGTTCTGTACGACCAATTTTAATCATTCTTTGTGATATGTTTGATCAATGCCAAGAACGTGTATACGTTGCACATTGGTTTAGTAGGCCCCTAAACGCATAGACTTCTACACGTTTAGGACATGTGCATCCGATTTCAGCCAAACCTCCTTAGGCGCCTCTTACGGCATATGTGGCAAGTAATAGTGGTTCTATTCTTTACACCCCAAATTTGGGCCCCGGTAAATACTCTGGCGGCAAAGCAGAACTGATTAAGACCTACTTCACCAGCAAGTGGTGACTTGGTAGCAGGATGCATCAAATCAATCTAGCTAAGAAGGTAGGGATCGAATACGCAAGCAACCACTCTCAAAATGTAACGTACTAAACAAGGATGTGTTGGACGAAAGACGAAGCATGTTGTAGTCTGAATGTTCATATTTGAACGCTCCATATCGACCCCTTGTTAAACCACACTTCATGATCTGTATGTGATCTGAGCCTAAGAACGATTGTACGTTGTGCCAGTTACGCGCTTACAAGTAGGAGAGCTCATCCCATTTCTGCGACGCTTTTTATTTACTAGAGTAGCTTTCCTAGACCTCTACACCAATCGCTTCTTACGACATGCCTCCTAGATCGGAGTGTTACTATTCTTTGCTCCCCTTACGAGCCCAGGCAACACACGTGTGAAACTGAATGTAAATATTAGTGTTGGACGAAAGACGAAGCATGCTGTAAACTGAGACAGTCTAAATAATACCCTTTGCATACGAATATAATAGTAAATAAACAAAGTTTCACAAAAAAGACGTGAGCAAACTTCCAGTGTGGACATACAATTCAATACAAAGTTATACTACACAGAACAAAGATATTCAAGATAGTCGCTAATGCGTATTTCTTTACGCGGATTAAATAACTGTTGAAACAAAATAAGGGTTACAAAATAAATTCTTAGAACGTATTGGGCAAAAAAACACACAACAGAATACGTATATAGACAGTCTATTAGATCGGAACAGACGTCCGAGTGGTTACCGGGGACCAAATTTGGGGTGTAAAGAATAGAACCACTGTTACCTGCCAAGCATGTCGTAAGATGCGACTAAGGAGGTTTGGCTGAAATCGGATGCACATGTCCTAAACGTGCAGAAGTCTATGCATTTAGTGGCCAACCAAATCAATGTGCAACGTATACACGTTCTTGGCAAAGATGAAACATATCACAAAGAGTGATTAAAATTGGCCGTAAAGAACGAACGCAAAGAAGAAGAGATCGGAACAGTTTGGATCAGAACTTTGCAACCTTAACAGTCTTTCGGAATTTATCTCTCGCGTAGAATAGATGTTCTGCCTCTGCATGCGTCATGTAAACATCAGACTGAATCAAATCAGTTACAACCTGCTCAAATCATCAGTTACAACATGCTCAAATCTAGTTAAACTGAACAATCTTCTCAGTTGTCCTTCTCCCTCACCCTCTCCACTCCCCCTAGATACCCCATTTCACGCCTCTCCAGCCCTTCGTGTCTCCTTATATGTCCAAAGCACCTCAATTTCTCATTCTTATTTCTAGCATCAGCCTGCTTTCTTTGACCCGTAGTTCTCTCTGGACATATCCATTTCCAGGTAACAGACTCAAGCAGTGGCGGCGCGTGATCCTTTTTGTCGCTGGGGCCAGACACAAATTTCCAGAAAAATCATGATTTTGGTTAGGGGTGGGGCCCGGTCCCACTGGCCCTTAATGACGAGTCGCCACTGGACTCAAGTAATGTGTAGTGAATACAATAAGAGAGTAAACATTGACAGAACCGAATAAAGGACATCAATGAGGTTCTGTCCCAACTTTCTTTCTTACAGATGGTAACTGTATTTTCTAGTGCAGTAGGCATCGCATTTCTCTTGTAGTAATTTTTTGTGTGCTTTGCTCATTGTCCTTGTTTGGCTTCGATTACACGTAGTAGCTATGAAAATGCTACTGATTATCTGTTTTTAGTTAGCTGTCAGTGAGATATTTGGGAGCTTTCTTCATATATATATATATATATATATATATATATATATATATATATATATACAGTGGCAGCTTATTAAGGGTCATAGGCCTACTAAATAATGTATACTGTATTTATCCGAAAAAAATGCTGGCCACCAAAAATTGATCAAAGAGCATTATATATAATATATATATATATATATATATATATATATATATATATATATATATATATATATATATATATATATATATGATATATTTTAAAACAGACAGCTTTTAAAAGTCTAAATAAAATATGGAACTGCAAGTTATATAGTATTAAAACTAAATTACAAATTTCAATTCAAATATTGTACCAACTAACATATGAACGAGAGTTGGAAAATGACTAAAGATAGAAGCAAGTTGAATGCATTTGAAAAAGATGTCTGCAAAAAATAATGAATATAAAATGGAACGAATTCAGGAGAAGTGATGAAATCAGAGACATGTCTGGTCAACCACTCAGTGACAACTGTTTATGAAAGAGAAGATGGAATATGTTGAACACCTTGAGAGAAATGATCAACGAATATCAAGCAGACATTGAGTGGGTGCAAGGTTCAAGAAAGACAGGTCGACCTAAGGAGACCCTAAGGAACTTTGCTGAGAGAGGCAGAAATATCGGTCTCAGTTCCATGGAGGAGATTGCGCGAGTTGCCCAGGATAGAGCGGTATGGAGAAATTACTTGCAGGCCCTATGTAACGTATAACGGTACGAGAGGAATTATTACTATTATTGTTTATCAACTTTATATAAATAATTACTTTATCTGTGGACAAATTTACCATAACTTTTTCCTTTATCTTTTTTGGACACATTTGTGAAATTATCTCTAGATAATTGAATAAATGTACTAAGAATGATATTTTTATGTCTAGGCAACTTAACTATAAATGATGTTTTATTGTCAACAAAGTTGCTATAAATGATCTTTTTATAGTTTGACAAAATTACTTTAAAATTGTTCTTTAATTTCAAGACATCTAACTAAAAATTGTTGCACTTTAGTTTTTTTTTACAGAAATTTAACCTAAAATAACTCTTTAATATTCTGATAAATTTTCTATAAAAAATTGTTTAACCTTTTAATAAGTTTACTAAAAATTATTATTGTTACCTTTTGATAAATTTTCTAAAAATTATGTTTATCTTTTGAAAAATTTGCTATGCATTTTTCCTTTATCATGAAGCAAATTTATATAAAATAATTCCTATATATTTTGTTAAATTTACTAACAAATAGTCCTCCATATTGCGACAAATATACTGAAAATGTTTCCTTCTTCTTTGGACATAATTTATAACTTGACTTCTTTATCTATATACAAATTTCTTGAAAATCTTCCGTTTTAATCTGGTCACATTTACTATAAACAATTTATAATTTTATGCACAATTATTGGTTAAATTGATATTACATTTCAGACTAGCTTATCTACAAAACTGTACAACATTTATTTCAATATTTTATCTCATGTTTTTTTTCACAAACAAATTCACTGTTTGCATCCACATTTCTTTGTTTGGTTAAATTTTGAACTTAAAAGAAGTAATAAATTCTAATATGACTTTAAATTTCTATTTACGTTTTCCGATCTACTATTTTATGCTAATAAATAAAAGAAAACAACTATCAGATAGAATACTAAATGCATGCATATTACCAGTGGCAACATATGGATGTGAAGCATGGACATTTATAACCAGACAGTGGAAAATATATATGTGGTTTTAACTATAAGTGTTACAGAAGATTCCTCCGTACAGCATGAACAGAGAAGTGAACAAATATGTATATATCCAGAAAGAACTCAAATTCAAATAAAACTGGCTGATGCTGCAAATAGGAAGGTGAAAATTTAAGTATTTTGGACATATAAAAAAGACATGAGTAGTTGGTTGGAGGAGATCATCATGGAAGAAGGTATCCTTACAAAGAGAAGATGTAATCAAGATATAACTGATGGTTTGAGCATGACGGCTGCAGAGCCGGAACAGGACATCAGGGCATACGTGAGAGAGAATTTCTAAAGCACTGTTAGAGTGGCAACGTTCTGCTCAGGGCAAGCTATTTGACGATGATTAAATAAAAAAGAATCCAAGCAGTAGATTACAATTCCTTACAGGAAATGGTAACGAGTATATTTTGTTGCTGTTTGTCTTTCAGTTGGAGCAACTCAAACTAATGTATCCTTATACATTTATGTAATTTTACAAGTTAAGTAACATGTAACATTCACACAAATAATCATTAATATTCTTCTTCGACGAATGTTCCATATCGATCAATTAGTAACCACTCTTTGTGATTTATGTGATCTGAGCCTAAGAACGATTGTGTACATTGTGCCAGTTATATGCCTACAAGAACCAAGACATCAGATTTCTGCGACGGCCTCTTTTATTGACTAGGGTAGCTTTCCTAGACCTCTACCTCAGTCCTCTCTTACGACATGTCTTATAGGTCGCAGTGTTACTATGCTTTGCTCCATCTGCGAACCGCCAGCAACACAAGGGAGTTTCCTGTAGCAAAATGCCGGATTATCCTAGAGCACAAGCAGCATATGTCGCAGACTGAGCACTTATTCATTCTTAATTAACTGTCCCGTATAATGAAATCGTATGCCAGAAGCTCATCACTTTTAACCGATTCATGTTAAACTTGATTCCGGACCAGTAATTTATCAGTTAGGGCACCTTATACTATATACTACGGGCTCGTACGCTAAAAGATATCATATCTAGTTCACTGATTCTGATTTGAAAATTGCATTATATAATATAATACGGTACCCGTGCTATACATTCTCAAGCTTTTAATTGTGGTTCACTGAATCTTTTAATATAGGATCCTATGTAACTTATGAAAACAACGCTCTTGAACATGAGAAGCATTATCTGCAACAAGTCCTTGTCAATTGCGATCAGAATGCGAGTTATTCAGTGCTACATAGAACCAATACTGACATAAAGATGCGAGTCATAGACAATGAACACACAGATCGAAAAATCTTTGAGGGCCACAGAGATGTGGTTTTACAGAAGAATGATGAGAATTCCATGGACTGCTAACATGACTAATGTTCTGGTATTGAATGAGGTCAAGAAACACAGAAAGCTTATCATCAATATAAGAAAGAGGCAGTCATCATTTGTCGGGCATGTGATGAGGAGGGAAGGGTTAGAACACATTGTGACAACCCATAAAATCGAGGGTAGGCGAGACAGAGGAAGAGAAGAGAAATTTTTGGGGGATAGCCTGACTTCACGGCACGGTAGAGTGTCAACATATTAAGAATGCTGAAAATTCCATGGACAGCAAATAAAACAAATGATGAGGTTTTAAAACAGTCCTGCACACAAAGAAACCTTATCAAATACATAAGAATCAGACAATCAAGGTTCTTTGGACATATAATGCGAAGAGAAGGTTTAGAACATTTGGTGACAACAGTTTAAATTCGGGGAAGGGGAGATTGTGGACGACAGATGGAGATGTTGGGTGGTCTGACCACGTGGCTTGACAAAAGATCGACTTCAGAACTTATTAACTGCACCAAGGAGAGAAAGTTGTGGAGAGACATGATCGCCTACACCGGCAGGCCTGACATTTGATTGATTGAAATAATTTATGCTAAGAGAGCAGCATTTTTAAAAGTTTCATCACTAAATGTTTTCAAGCTTTCAAATTCTGGTTCAGAGTTAAGTTTCGACGAGGAGCCGGTTCGGTCCTAAAGTGCGACGAGGAGGCGGTTCGGTCCTAAAGTGACGGGTGGACATTGTTCTTCAGCATCAACGTTTCAGATTTCTTCCGATTTGAGGCAGAAAAGGGAATTTTGAAAAAATGAGCATCGACTCCTGACTTCATCGTTGATATACCCAAGAGTCCGACTCTTGACGTCATCGCTGATATGGCCAAGAGTCTAGCTGTACATGAGATGAGCAAAAATGTATGCAGGTCCCATGACAATTGTACGGACTATTGAGTCCGTCGTACGCCCGTGTTATGCCGGGGTCCGCAAGAAAAGCAAAGAATAGTACCACTGCGAGCTACAAGGCATGTCGTAAGAGGCGACTGATGTATAACCTAGGGAAGCTAACCAAGTAAATAAAAAACATCGCAGAAATCGGATGTGCTGGCTTAATTGTAGCGCATAACTGGCACAACGTTCAATCGCTCTTAGACTCAGATCACATACAAATCACACAGAATTGTTAACAATTGATCGATATGGAGCGTTCCAAGAAGATTGAGTCCTTCAAAAATTTTTTTTAAAGACTAGACTTTACGCTACTATTGCAAGATTTCACGTATTGAAAAGGCACATTTAAATTCTACGATTATTAAACAACTAGAAAAATAAATTCAATGTATTTCTCGCGACTGCAAACAATTTTTCTATATGACTCTATCCTAGGCAATTCGTTCAATTAACTTTTTGGAATTAAGAACAATATTTCTCAGTTCATTCAGTAATGTTCGTTTCAGGGTTTCCCTAGAGCCTCCTTTTCTTTCCCCTTCAATGCCTGCTTTGTCATTTTGTTCATAATTTCTTCAAAATATCTCCATCTTCTCTTTCTAAAAACAATTGTTACTAGTGGTTGATCAGACATTTCTCTGATTTCATCATCTCTCCTGAATTGGTTCCATTTTATGTTATTATTTTTCCTAGACATTTTTTCAAAAGCATACCGTTTACTTTCTATATCTTTAGTCATTTTATAACCCTCGCTGGCATATGTTAGCAGGGTTGATACAACATTGAAATTGAAAATTCGAAACTAGTTTTAAAACAATATAACTTGGAGTTTCATAGTTTATTTTAACTTTAAATTTGATATTGATTTAACAATTCGCAGTGCAATTTATTTTTTAGTATCGTCTCCCGTGTAGTCAAAATTGCTAGCCAAATAGATTAACTGCTCTGTTACTTTTTCACTTTGGATTTCGGGGTGATTTATTCATTACTTGTCATGTGTGTCTTCATTATTTTTGTCTTGTCTTTGCTGCATTACTTGCCATATGTGTCTTCATTATTTTTGTCATATCATTGCTGCATTACTTTATTTTATCACATCATTGCTGCATTACTTGTCATATGTGTCTTCATTATTTTTGTCATATCATTGCTACATTACTTTTTTTTTCACATCATTTGTTCTTGTAATGTGTCTTCATATTTATCTAATCAGATCTTGCTGCATATACTTATTTTATCACATCATTGTGATTACTTGTCATATGTGTTTAAATTATTTTATCATATCATTGCTGCATTAATGTGGATATGGTCTTTCATTATTTTTCTCATGATGTACATTATTATGTGTGTCTTCATTATATTTGTCTTATCATTGCTGTATTACTTGTCATCATATGTGTCTTCATTATATTTGTCTTATGATTTCTACTTTACTTGTCTTAGGTGTCTTCATTATATTTGTCTTGAATGTGTCTAACAAAATAAAATCGTATAACTAAATCAGATGTGCTGAACAGAAAAGCGGAGACATACTATAACACAGCACAATGTACTGACTTAAACCAAACACAACAATAAAGTGATTTTACTTAAGCAAAGAAGAAGATTTTGAATTTATATATAACATAAGACAGAATTAATGCATTTGAGATGTGGATATATAGAAGAATAGGCAGAGTTTCATGGACAGAAAAACAGACAAATAAACAAGTTTTAGGAAAACTAGGCATGAAGAAATAATTATTAAGAGAAATAAAATTCAGACAAGTAAAGTATTTTGGGCACATAAAAAGACATGGCACCATGATAAAATCTTTACTAGAGGGGAAAATTGAGGGTGGAAGAGCAAGATGAAGACCGAGAGATAAGTGGGAGGAAACTTTAAGAAATGGACAGGTTACAGTCTGGCAGTGTGCAACACCAAGGCGAAAGACAGAGGATGCTGGAGATTCACTGCAGCCAACCTTCGATGTGGAAACGGCACCTGATGATAATGATGTACATATAAAGTGCATGTTTCCCAATGTAAACATGGACTGCTTAGAAAATTATAATTTAAAACAATGTGAGCAGTGTTTTTTTTTCTTCAAACTGCATTATTAAATAAAAACATATTATTTGAATTCAGTTATCGCCCGAGTGGTTACCGGGCCTAAATTTTGAGGCGTAAAGAATAGAACCACTGTTACCTGCCATGCATGTCGTAAGAGGCGACTAAGGAGGTTTGGCTGAAATCGGATGCATGTGTCCTAAACGTGAGAAGTCTATGCGTTTAGGGGCCCACCAAACCAATGTGCAACGTATACACGTTCTTGGCAAAGATCAAACATATCACAAAGAGTGATTAAAATTAGTCGTAAAGAACGAACGCAAAAGAAGAAGAAGAAGAATTCAGTTATGAGGACTATCATCATAGCACTCCGGTCATTTGAATTGTATGTAGTTAGTAAATTTATAAAAGGAAAATGGTATTTTTTTATTTTTTTTTTCCGACCCAGAAGCACTTGAGCTGAAAGCTCTTCGGCTCGGTGTCATGAACATCGTAACCCTTCGGCTCGGTGCCACGAACACCGTAAATCTGGGGAACCTGTAGCTTTTCTGCCAGTCCGCGGAGTTGAACCCGCACTTACAGAGGACTAGTCACCCGTATTCCAACGCGCTACGAACACGCTGGCAAAGGAAAGTGGTATAAAGACACAACTTTGAATTTTCAGACAATGATCAATGTATTTTTTTCATAGCAACGTATGTTTGTAAAGTATGGATTATTAATTAATCAGTTTATAAAATCAATTAACGCCTTTGACCTCATGTATTGCCAGGGCTCGAAAGGGGAGCAAAGAATAGTAACACTGCGATCTACAAGGAATGTCATAAGAGGCGACTGAGGTCTAAGGAAGCTAGTTTTATTTTTTTTAAAGCGTCGCAGAAATCGGATATGCTGGCCTACTTGTAGGCGCATAACTGGCACAATGTACAATCGCTCTTAGTTTCAGATCACATACAGATCAGAGTGGTTTAACAAGTGATCGATATGGGGCGTCCGAGGAAAAAACAACTCAAGTACTACAGAGAAGTACTACCATTGTATATATATCAATTTTAGAAGGATTTATAATCAAATAAACGTGGTTGATAAAGAAAAAAAAATGTAAAAAATAAAATATTTGGAACATTACAAAAATTGGCATAGTTCTATGACGATCTTTGTGGACGGCACTATAACTATACCGGGAAGATGCAGAATAAGAAAACCAAGATGAAGATGTATGCAGGATGTCACGGAAGAGTTAAGTACGACTGTGGCAGACGGAGGGACACCTTATACAGAGCATGGAAGTATTTGGAGTTGATGTAGTGAAAGCAAAGTTCAAACGGTGATAAGCTAGAGGACAGTGATGATAGTTTGTATTAAAAACTAAAAATTTATATCAAGAAAATGTAAACAAAAACATTGTAATCATAAAAGGGTCAAACCTCAGGACAGCCACCAATGGAAAATAAAATTCAAAAATAAAACAATTTGCTCAAATATGGGGTCATAACAACAACGGTATACAATGATGATAGCTAAACAACTCACATTCTTCAAGAGCATTTTCATGATTCTGATTGTTGTCTGTTATGTTATAACTCTGTTATAGTAGGAACAGGTACTAACAAATTAATCTATGTCTAATTTTTCTTACGCGAAAAAATGTTGCAATAAATTATGATTACTTTTAAAATGTTTTTAACCCAACTTTTGTAGCCTTAAAATGCACATTTAATAAATGACCTGAAATGTTGAGTTTTCTCTGTAGTAAGTCGCTGCTAACTCGGGACTACAGCCCTGGCCCTACTTACTAGCTCGCAGAAACGAAGTTTACAAGTTAGCGAATGTCTTGTATTCCTGTCAGTAATAGCATTCACTCATCTACTATTGTCTGCTGTCATTACCCAAACAATGCAAAATAATTTCATATTAATAAGTAGTATTCAACGAACCTGAGAGAATATTTTGTACACACCTGATAATTCTTAACACAGCAATCCAGTTACAGAAACACAACCGTTCACTAGGAATCTCTGAAAACTTTCTCTTCCTCACAGTAGCACACACAACGGTATCTATCGTGCCCTCGCTAGCTCCCTCGCTCAAACGAATTCCCATCGCAACAGCCTTGCAGTTTCTCCACTGTCAGCTCGTCAGGATTTCTGTTTAGTTACCAATATAACATTAAAATATTATTAACTTCACACTAAAGTATGGCAACATATAAGCTAATTTATATTATAAAATACAAATAAATTAAGGAAAATTTTATATATGTTAAAACACACTCACATATTTATTTTATTTTTAGTGAACAAAGTCAATTTAGACTGAAATGTAAATTCGCGTTTCCCTTCGAGCCTATCACGTGATCTAACAAAGTCGTCCAACTATTCGAAGGTTTGTATGCGATCGGCCGTGTCCTAAAAGTGTTGACGGTAAAGCTAGTTCCGAGGCGCATGTTCCTATTGTGCTCTTGTTTTCTTATTGTTCAATCTTGTAAGTGAAGAAAAGGGGGTAGAAAGAAGCGGGGATTTAACGTTGGCCTGATAGAAGATAGATTGCTGATCCAAACTATTTTTGGGATTTTTTTAAATGTGAAAGTGCGGGCATGCTAATGTTCAGAAAGAGAACATTTTAGTTTTGAATGAGGAACACGGTGTGAACATGACGGGCTCAACTTGCAACCACGGTTGACTGAGTTAGGAAAGAGGGATGTTAGTGGTATAGGGAATTGACATCAATTTCGAAATCAAAGTACTTGGAGATCTCTAACACTTGACGCTCTTGTGTTATTAGAAATAGAAGTTCACTGTTACCTTCTGCATAATGCTAAGCACATACTTTTGTAGAGATTCATGATCGCCTACCCCAGCCGGCGTGGTACATGATAATGGTGATTTTTGGTTGTTGCACAGGACTGATATAAATTGAAGCACAGTTATGTCGGCTAATCTTACACCTATGACTGATTTTTACGTGTATACTTCCTGTCATTTTTACCAGTGTCCCTCGTCAATCAGGCCAGTCTTACTCCAACTTCAGAAGTAATGATGATGATGATGATACTGAGTTCCATGAACAACGACGCCCGAGTGGTTACCGGGGCCCAAATTTGGGGTGTAAAGAATAGAACCACTGTTACGTGCAACGCATGTCGTAAGAGGCGACTAAGGAGGTTTGGCTGAAATCGGATGCACGTGTCCTAAACGTGTAGAAATCTTATGCGTTTAGGGGCTACCAAACCAATGTGCAACGTATACACGTTCTTGGCAAAGATCAAACATATCACAAAGAGTGATTAAAATTGGTCGTAAAGAACGAACGCAAAGAAGAAGAAGAAGATGAACAACGAGAAAATGCTTTACCTCTTGTTTCTTCTTTGCAACCATTTTCATATGTTCTGTTTAGTCCAGCGTTTCTCAAACTCCTGGGGTCCGTGAGGTACTCACAAGCGGTCATCAAGCGCTTGAAGAAATATTATCTTCTTCTTCTTCTTTGTGTTTGTTCTTTACGACCAATTTTAATCACTCTTTGTGATATGTTTCATCTTTGCCAAGAACGTGTATACGTTGCACATTGGTTTGGTAGGCCCTAAATGCATAGACTTCTACACGTTTAGGATACGTTCATCTGATTTCATCCAAACCTCCTTATTCGCCTCTTACGACATGCGTGGCAGGTCTTCTTCTTCTTCTTTGCGTTCGTTCTTTACGACCAATTTTAATCACTTTTGTGATATGTTTGATCTTTGCCAAGAACGTGTATACGTTGCATTGGTTTGGTAGGCCTCTACACGTTTAGAACACATGCATCCGATTTCAGCCAAACCTCCTTAGTCGCCTCTTACGACATGCATGGCAGGTAACAGTGGTTCTATTCTTACACCCCAAATTTGGGTACCTGTAACCACTCGGGCGAAGAAATAGTATGATCTTTGACATTTCAAATTTAAAAAAAAAAAAACATGAATAAAAACAGTTGTAAACTAGTTCCGTCGCGAAATCAAAGGACCCCGACCAAACCAGAGTCTAAATGTCTGACAGGACCAAATGAAAGATCATTTTTGAAGTTTCCCGCAGCCTGAGAAATTGGAGCCAGCTTGACTTTTGGTGTGGTGTAATAATAACTCCATCGCTAGAAGATTTTCATATATAGAAACTTTGGTGTTCCTCGGTAGAAAAATGTATTTAAAAGGGTATATGGTAATGCAAAGTTTGGGAACCGCTGGTTTAAGCAATGAGATAGTTGCTATGGGCGTCAACAATTTGTTGATAAGGTGTGGGGCAGATTGCTGGCAGCAAGCCAAAAATATTTGGAATGAAACATGCACAGAGGTATTAGGAAAGAAGGAGCGGAATCATAAGGCATGGATAACTCCAGAAACTCTCAAGGAAATAGAAGAAAGGAAAAGAGGAAAGCAGATTTAAATAATAGCAAAACTAGAACTGCCAAAGCCATAGCCCAGGAAAAGTACACAGAAGCTAGCAAGAAAGTGAAGAAACAAATAAAGTTAGATAAAAGACAATACGTAGAAGATCTAGCAAGAGAAGCAGAGGTAGCTGCAGGAAAAGGAAACCTTAGGGATCTTTACAATATCACTAGAAAGCTAGCAGGAAAATACAGACCATCAAATGGGTTGATCAAAAATAGTAGTGGGGAAACTATCACTAATGTTAGAGACCAAATGGAAAGATGGATGGAATACTTCAAGAAACTCCTGAACAGACCAGCACCTACAAACCCCCCAGATATCCAACCGGCAGAAATTGACTTGGACATCAACTGTGAGAAACCATCCAAGGAGGAGATTAGTAAAGCCATTAAACTTTAAAAGATGGAAAAGCGGCCGGTCCAGATGGTATTCCAGCAGAGGCGGTTAAAGCCAACATAAACACATCCACAGAAATACTGTATAAATTATTTAGCAGAATCTGGGAGACGAAGAAATACCAGCAAACTGGAGAGAAGGATACCTGGTGAAGCTACCAAAGAAAGGGGACCTTCAGAAGTGTGAAAACTATAGGGGAATAATGCTGTTGTCAGTACCTGGGAAAATACTAAGCAGAGTCATCCTGGAGAGACTGAGAGATGCCATCGATATAAAGCTAAGAGATGAACAGGCAGGCTTCCGACCAAATAGATCCTGTGCTGACCAGATAGCCACATTACGTATAATAATAGAGCAAAGTATTGAATGGAAATCCCCACTTTATATCGGATTTGTTGATTATGAGAAGGCTTTTGACAGTATTGATAGGAAAACCCTTTGGAAATTAATGAGGCATTATGGAATCCCACAGAAAATTATTAACCTAATAAAAGCAACATATACAGATATGAAATGTAGAGTTCTTCATGAAGGTAAACTAACAGATACTTTCGGAATAGAAACAGGAGTGCGTCAGGGATGTCTTCTATCACCTTTGTTGTTCTTACTGACAATAGACTGGATTATGAAGACCACAGTAACTAACACCAGAAATGGAATCCAATGGACTCTGACAGAGCAACTAGATGATCTGGACTTCGCTGATGATATAGCCCTTCTGTCACATACACGAAATCAGATGCAGGATAAGCTTAACACATTGAATCAAAGGTCCCAGCAACTAGGGCTGAACATTCATAAGGGAAAGACAAAGATATTGAGAATTAACCAAGCAAACGACAACTCAATCTCCCTGTGGGAAATCCCACTTCAAGAGGTAGAATCATACACATATTTGGGCAGCAACGTAGACAAAGAGGGTGGAACAGATAGAGATGTTAAAATAAGAATACAGAAGGCAAGAGGAGCTTTCATTGCACTGGGAAACATTTGGAAGTCCAAAGAAATCAAATCTAGAACAAAAATTCGGATATTTAACTCTAATGTTAAAGCAGTTCTACTGTATGGGTCAGAAACATGGAGAACAACTAAAACAATAGCGCATAAATTGCAAACATTCATCAACTGGTGTCTGCGCAGAATAGAGGGAATAAGATGGTATGATAGGGTCACAAATGAGGAACTTATGGAGAGAACAAGACAGATTCCAGTGAACGAACAGGTTAAAAAGACGCTGGCGCTGGATAGGACACACTTTGCGAAAACCGGAGGAAAATATAACAAGAAGGGTCCTTGCCTGGAACCCGCAGGGACAGCGAAAGAAGGGAGGCCGAGAAATACATGGAGACGAGATTTGGAGGCGGAGATCAACAATATAAAGAAGAGCTGGAGGAGCTGCAGGAGATAGCTAGAGATAGGAAGACTTGGCATGAGTTGGTTGAGGGCCTATGCCCCAACCTGGGTAAAAGGCAAAGAGAGAGAGAGGTGTGGGGCAGATTGGAGTTGGTAGGGGGTCATGAGACTGTGGAATTTAATGGTCGCAAGGCTAGTGCAGTCACCGCCCGGGGGTCATGAGCCTGCGGAATTGAATGGTCGCAAAGCTAGTACAGTCACCATGAAACTGTTCAGGCTATGATTTTTTCATCATGCCCAGACAATAAAAAAAACTCCTTGGCCTTAACGAGAATTGAACCCGGGTTTCTCTCATGAAAGCCCGCGCTCTAATCCATTCAGTCAATCAAACGCTCTTGTAGTAGAAGAATCACTGTAAAATTCCATCTGAAATCTAACACTGTCCCGATCGTATCATAAAGTAATGTACCCTACGACCAAGCTCAGTCAAGGGGAAAGTCTAACGCACACACAATACAAATGTAATCTGATCATAAAAAAATAAAATAACAAACACTGAGATGCTGCGATAGAATTGGAACAAAATGATATACGGCTATGAACTAAATGCAATAAAAAAAATAGACGTGAAAACTGTAAAATTGGATATGGATTCTATAAAATTATTGAAAGTAAATTCTTATAAATAATGGAACAAGATGCAATACAACTTGAAGTAAATGATATGTTGTTTGTTTGTTTTGTTTTGGTTCGTTCTATAAAGAACATGTTAAGGTTTTGTTCGTAGAGTCCAAATGCGAAAGATCGATTTCATTGCACAAGGTCGCCGAGTGGTTACGGGGCCCAAACTTGGGATGTAAAGAATAGAACCACTGTTACCTGCCATGCATGTCGTAGGAGGCGACTAAGGAGGTTTGGCTGAAATCGGATGCACATGTCCTAACCGTGTAGAAGTCTATGTGTTTAGAGGCCTACCAAACCAATGTGCAACGTATACACGTTCTTGGCAAAGATCAAACATATCAAAAGAACGAACGCAAAGAAGAAGAAGAAGAAGATTGCACAAGGTTTTCCAATTGCCTCAAACATTGCATAAAGCAAGAACACCGTAGTTCCCACACAATTGTGGGGATCTCAGGAAAAAATTCCAATTGTGTCTAGGCCTGGAGGCTAACCCACAACATTCAGTAGGACAGGCACACGAATTAACCACTTCGCTATTGAAACTCTAACAATCTTTGTGATTTGAGCCAGTGAACATTAGTACGTTTCGCCTCATTTAAGCACCACAGGTCGATGGACAGGACATATCCAAATTCCGGCAGTGTTTATTATTCGGGTTATCAGTTATCAGTTATCAGTTATATGAGGAATATCATCATAGCACTCCGGACATGTCCATGTGTGCTCCGATCTCCGCCTCAGCAAATCTAGCAGTGCCCAGCGGTCCAACACGCCAGTTCGATATTGCTTAATCAATTTATTTGTATATTTAGTATATCGTTCTTTTCTAGCTGCACCAATATTGACATACAATCTCTCTCAATCTGGTCAGCGAGTGGGATTCACAGCTCTAAAACTCCTCTGTTCGGAAAGACACTCTCAATGCTTGAAGAATGTCTTCTTCTTCTTCTTTGCGTTCGTTCATTACGACCAATTTTAATCACTCTTTGTAATATGTTTGATCTTTGCCAAGAACGTGTATAGCTTGCACATTGGTTTGGTAGACCCCTACACGCATAGACTTCTACACGTTTAGGACACATGCATCCGATTTCATCCAAACCTCCCTAGTCGCCTCTTACGACTTGGCTGGCAGGTAAGAGTGGTTCTATTCTTTACACCCCAAATTTGGGCCCGGTAACCACTCGGGCGGCCAGTCCTGACTAGACTTTACGAATCATGCTCATGGAGCCATTGAGTATGAAAACACGAGAATAGTTGTGAGATACCAACCATTTCCCATCCGTTGGTACCGTTAAACACTGCTTCTTTTATGCTATAACGGGTTCTGGCGCTAGTACACGATACTACGTAGCACGGCCAGAAGTCCCGTTTCACGTTAGCGACTGATTATATCCGCAGCCATACAGCTCGTCAGCACGAAACGAGCTCGAAACGAAAAACACTTTGGATTTGTATGGAGTCATTTATTTATGTATTTATTTATGTATCGGATTAATTATGCATAGTACACAATTTATTTTAACGGTTCGAAATTTAGCCGCCACCTTTCCGGCACCGGATATGAGCTCCTTCGGGTTTGCCTCCCCAGCTCGATACAGTCTTCTAACTTCCTACTGGACTTCGTTCATACGAGCACCGATTTGAGTTTGTTTAAACGTGATCGCTTTTCAGCCACTTTTTTGTAACTTGTATAGGATCTGAGTCAAAGAGCATGATTCTTCTGTACCAATGATGTGACCAGTTGAGACCGTTTTGGATAAATAACAATAATAATTCCTCTCGTACTGTTATAGGTTACATAGAGCCTGCAAGCTTTTTCTTTATACCAATCTAACCAGGAAATTGCGCAATCTCCTCCATGGAACTGAGACCAATACTCTCGTCTCTCTCATCATAGTTCGTTTCAGGGTCCCCTGTGTGGTCCTATCTTTCTTGAACCCTTTGCATCCCACTTCGATGCCTGCTTTAATATTCTTTGGTCATTTCTTCTCAAGTTGTGTCCAACATTTCTCCATCTTCTCTATACATGCTCCAACGGTATGTGATATATATCGTTTGCGTCGCCCCATGGATTTAAGAGTTTTTACTCTGCATTATTTTCCTGTTAACGTTGTTGAATAGGCAGACACGGGACAAACGTGTTCACATTCGCATTACTGATCTGACCAGTTAGTTCGTTGTACATGACTGTTGAGAAATATGTTGATACTTCCCCAGTAATCTGTAACTTTCCATATGTATTATTTTCTTAGTTGGGATATGAAAACAAAGCCGTTGTTAGTTTTTTGTCAAGACCATGCAGTTCTCTTCACCATCATAAAATAGCTTGACCTGATCAGAACTTTGCCACCCAAAAAGTAATTCGGAATTTCTCTCTCTCATATGCTACATGCCCCGTTTCTACAGCTGTCATGCTTAAATCATCAGTTACATTATGAACCCATCGTGTCTGTATTCTTCATCTTCTCCTTTTTGCCGAGATGCCTCCTTCCATAATGGTCTTCTCTGACCCTTCGTGTCTCTTTATATGTTCAAAATACTTCAATTTTCCAATTCTTATTTTATTATCACACAATTTTCATTTAATTCTAAGTTCTTTCTGGATAGATGTATTTGTTCTCTTCTGTGTCATGATATAAGACTCTTTCATAACACTTATACGCCGGCCTGCCCAGCGTGTTCGTACCGCGTTGGACTGCGGGGGACAAGCCCGCTGTGAATACGGGTTCAATTCCGTGGGCTGGCAGAAAAAGCCACAGGTTATCCAGATTTACGGTGTTGGTGGCACCAAACCGAAGGGTTACGATGTCCATGGCACCGAACCGAAGAGCTGAAAAGCTCAAGTGCTTCTGGATCAGAAAAAAAATAATACTTATATATAGTTCCTCTACGACCAATCTTCTTCTTCTTTGCGTTCGTTCTTTACGACCAAATTTAATCACTCTTTGTGATATGTTTGATCTTTCCAATAACGTGTATACGTTGCACATTGGTTTGGTAGGCCCTTAAATGCATAGACTTCTACACGTTTAGGATATGTGCATCCTATTTCAGCCAAATTACGACCAGTAATTTGGACTATCAGGATCCAGTAACGTTTTGGTACAATTGTTTAGACTCTTTTGTCGGGACTAGTGTCACAGTTCCAGTCGTTGTGCTGATTATTGATTTCTAGACATCGGTCAGGAGAATCGTGTAGGTGCAGTCAATATGAGATATTTCTCTTTTGGTGTGCAAACTAATCTCATACCATGAGCAACTGCGCTTACACTACCATCTTCTCTTATGTATATTTTGTCTTGTTTGTTTATTTTATCAATCACTTTAACCACTGTTTGTGATCTGTGTGGTCTTCTAATGTGAGTACGTTGCGGCCCCGTAGGCAACTACGGTATGTAGGACAGGCATATCCTTCTTCTTCTTCTTCTTTGCATTCGTTCTTCACGACCAATTTTAATCACTCTTTGTAATATGTTTGATCTTTGCCAAGAACGTGTATACGTTGGACATTGGTTTGGTAGGCCCCTAAACGCATAGATGTCTACACGTTTAGGACATGTGCATCCGATTTCAGCCAAACCTCCTTAGTCGCCTCTTACGACATGCGTGGCAGGTAACAGTGGTTCTATTCTTTACACCCCATATTTGGGCCTCGGTAACCACTCGGGCGACATGCACATCCAAATTTCGGCTAAAGTGTATGCATATTATTAACCTCCCAGGGTGTAGACCGGAAACTTTAACTGTGAGGTCCAAGACTAAAGGGATGCTAACTCGCATAGGGAGATGGAAGAAAAAGCAAGCTGCTCGATAAGACAGAGCACACAACAGTCACAAATCTAACATTGATCATGTTTGCATAACATGTATGAGGGATTGTGTTCTAGGATTGGACTCTACAGTCACCTTCACACACAAGAGAGGTGGAACAACACACGTCTGCGGCTGTTGTCATCATCGTTTGAGATGGACGGCTATTAATAGCAACCAATACTCTTACCGCGTATTTTCTATTGATGGAGACGATTCGTGATAACTCGTTAATTGATTGATTGATTGATTGATAGTACCGTCATCATTGTACTTCGGTGAGTAACGATGTGTACTCCGATCTCTTTCTTACACATGAAGATCTCAGCGACAGTGCACGAACTCCGAGGTACTGGCGAGGGTCCCGATGTAATTTTGAAGATGGTGAAGATAATTTTGTAGGACTTGTATTTTTAATCTTTTCTAATGAATTTTGCCATACAGCGGCTTTCCAGCCTGCTGTTCTCGATTTTGAACTGCCAAGGGTTATTTTACGTGCTCAATTTGAACACGAGACCTACGTTGTATCGTCCGTCTCCGATAGGACTAGGAACTCGAACTCACCTACACTGAGATCAGGGATCTCTGAAAAAAATATCCAGATGGCTCCACGAGGGAACGAACCTTGCACCTTTGGCACAAGAGATGAGCACCTAACTTCTACGCTACAGAGACCTACAATAAATCGTTAAGCAAGTGATGTTAAGGACACATGGGTGTCGTTGGCAATGAGCGAGCAGATAGGCTCGCTGACTCTGCCACCCTATCAAGGGAACAGCCAATGGATAGAGCTGATATTTGTAACGCCCTCATAGAGTGTGGCCTCAACGAAAATTTTCATTTAAACTAATCCACGTCACTACTAGATTGCAGATGCTTGGATTGAAAATTAGAGGCCAAAAAAAAAGAACAGCATAACAGGTATATGAGTAGGCTCATCAATCAAAGTCGAACTGGTATGGTCAATCGCTGGACGCTGTTGGGCGGGGGCGGGGGAGTATTGTGAAGGAGATTGGAGCACCTATTCAAAAGATATTCCAAATTGAACCTGAACTCGCCCGAGTGGTTACCAGGGCCTAAATTGTGGTGTAAAGAATAGAACCACTGTTACCTGCCACGCATGTCGTAAGAGACGACTAAAGAGGTTGAGCGTGGGGCTAGCTACCCCATACTAGATAGCTACAGAGCGGAGAACGGACCGAGTAAACGCTGGCTGAAACCGGACACATCGCTGATGGATAAGCACCAGAGCTCCAAATTCTGCTGAAGATGTGACGTAAAACAAACCAATGCTAAGGCTGCATGAATCAGATTTCCACATGCATAGAATTGATGGGGAGATCTGGTACATCGGTCTGGGCGGTGATCGTGAGAGAGAGAACCGGAACTGAACTGAGCTTCCCACATGCCTAAGAAGGTATTAAACACTAGTCACCACCGATTGCCACCACATCAGAATGCTAGTACGTTAGACATGTACACCCTATGTCAGTGATAACTTTGATGTCAGATCACATTTCCAGATAAGATATTCAGGGACCAGGTCACACAACACGCAGAGATTTCTTTCCAGCATTTTCCGGTTGACATGTTTCTTTTGTAGTGCTGTAAAACCTTTCAATTCTCGGTCACACCAAATGGATAGCTGAAGAATGATCATAATTGATGGCTTGAGCAGCTCAATGACTAAAGCTGGTGGTGGCACCTATGTTGATGCCGGTGTTGTTTTAATTCTTACCCTTTTGTTAACACTGCACGGGTTAACAATACAATAAAAAAAAGCACAATAGAAGATCATGTTCAGAGCAGATGAGAGGTAAGACACAAGAAAATTTGTAGATATTGTCATTGAGAGATATAGACATTGTGTGTATCAAGCAAATAATTGACTTCTTTGCAATGTGTTTCCCCATGTGGTTCGGTTCCCCTAATCTCAGCAGAACTGACACGACAAATGTTTAGAGTATTTAACAAAGCACGAACTTCGTACCTCCGGCAACCATCATAGAAATCTCAGGAAAAATGCGCTCGTAAATCGAACGATTTGCGAATTCAAACCGACGATTTGCAAGCACGGTAGGCACGACAGGCGCGGTAGGCGTGGCAGGCGAGAGGGTGTGCGGACCACCCAAATGTGCAGAAGAACTGGAAAGCCCAGCAGAGGTGAAACCAGTGCGCGTTTCCGAACGCAGGGAATTACTGCTGCCGCCTTGTAGTTTGATTGGTGACAATCAAAGTCTAGCGGAGCAAACTGTACACAAAACTGGACGGGCGGCAAACCAAGTAGTCCATAAAAAGACTAGTTCGCTGGGCAGATGACGCTCATCAGCCCGGGAGGGCAGGCCATCTAAGGGTCGCTGTCCTAAAAGGAAATAGCAACCTGCTGCCTTCCAGGTTTGGCTGGGGACAGCAAAGGGCTAACGGAGAGCGAACCAAATAAACGCTAGTTGAAACCGAACACACCACCGAAAGATAAGCACCAGATGGTACTGAAAGTTGTGAACGTATACCCGTTGTTGGTGTTAGGCTGTTTATGTATCACATTAAAATGATAAAAACGGCGTTAAGAACGATCGCCAGAAGAAGAAGAAGAGACCCACGATTTTCGGAACACAAGACAAACTGTTCAACCATTTCGCCAAAGAGACTACATGCCGCTTTGCTTTGTGATTACACCCCATGGTCTGTATTTAAGATAAGTTCAGATTAGTCGACAAATCACCATCACTTCACATCGAACCAATTAGTTCACAAGTGCTCTGATCTCTTTCTCAGTATGTCTCTCAGCGTGTGACAACTAACGATACTAGTTCTATGTTGGTTTACTTAACTTCTTTTGCTTCCAGTATAATGATATTGTCTAGCTACACTACATTTGATTTGATATTCTTACAGTCTAATCGGGGTTTCATATGTTGATCTCAATTTCTTGGATCTATTTTACGCCCTCTCTCTATTAGGGTATTTTGAATATCTGCCTGGTCCAATGTTTGTCCGCCTCCCACAGCAGCCCTAATTGCTAGCATAATTGTCTCGCTCATTCCCCTTAACGCCTGCGTATCCTGGCACAAAACGAAATTGTGTCATCGTAAACCTCTTTACAACTATAGTCTTTGAGCCCAAACCTTCTCAATCTTAATGGCAATACTCATGTACTCCCATCCAGCCAACCTCAGATGAACATGAACCACCATCCAGAAAACTTCAGACTAACATGAACCACCATCCAGAAAACTTCAGACTAACATGAACCACCATCCAGAAAATCTCAGACTAACATAAACCACCATCCAGCCAACCTCAGACTAACATGAACCACCATCCAGAAAACCTCAGACTAACATGTACCACCATCCAGCCAACCTCAGCCTAACATGCCCAACCATCCAACCATCCCCAGGTTAACATGACAACACCTCAACGTTTCTGGTTTTTTTTCGTAAGCTTACTTTAATGTACATGCGACCGTGGTGAACCATGTACAAATATTTGATCAACTGACGGGAGTTGAACAAGATTAAGACAAGTTGGTCTCCTCTACATCCGAACCTGGTATCATCTATCCCACCATTAAACTAAACACATAGTCTGGATAATACTCTAGAAGGGTCAGCTGGGACAAGTTCACTATGTCACGCACTTGAGCGTAAGTATAAACATTAGGGCCAGGGATTGAAGTTTGAGGAGGAAGGAATTAAGAAAGCTTATTGGTCAAGAAGATTGGGAACAGTTTAAGCGACAGTTTAGGTTTGCTGTAACCAACATGTGTTAAATTATTAATACAACGTCTGGTGGAGACTTTAACTTGTGTGATACTTGGGTGGAAACATGAGACCAGGTCGATTGTTAGTAAAGTTTTAAACATACGTAGCTATAGAAAAGACAGCTTCATCTTCCTTTTCTTCGTTTGCTTTGAAAATGTAATGTGTTGACTGACTTATTTGGAAAATCATCATTGCACTTTGGTGAGCAGCCATGAGTGCTCTGATTTCTTACTTAAGAAGGAAGATTTCAGTGGCAGTGCTGGAAATTCGAAGCACTACCGTGGATTCTTGATTTTAAAAAAAAAATGTGCACAGGAATTCTTCATTAACGCAATGTAGGGGTTTGCATGAAACAGGAGTGCCAGTTCCTTTCATCACTTGCGGAACGTCGAGTTTAGGATTGAACCAAAAACATTCATGAGTTAGAATCGATAGGAGAACTCTTACGCACTACGTACTCCCCGGCGTGAACAGTAGAGCAACAACAAAAAGTGTTAGTTTGTAATGTTACTTTTTCTACAACTTTTGTTGTTGTTTCACGTTTGTAATGTCATTTTTTCTACAACTTTTGTTGTTGTTTCACGTTTGTTATGTCATTTTTCTACAACTTTGTTGTTGTTTCACGTTGTTATGTCATTTTTCTACAACTTTGTTGTTGTTTCACGTTGTAATGTCATTTTTTCTACAACTTTGTTGCTGTTTCACTATATAATATTTTTCTAGCTTTCTTAAATCTAAAGCTTACGGTCTTGATTTGCTATGAACATTCTTCCTCTGCCGATGTCATGTTCAACATTCATAACTTCTGCTTTTCGCTTGTTTTTATCAATCAAATTAACCATTCTTTGTGATCTGTATAGTTTTCGCCGAGAACGTGAATACGCACATAGTGCTGGTTCATAGAGACATACAGAATACGCACATAGTGCTGGTTCATAGAGACAAAAAAAAAAATCTGGCCAACAATGGCGGAATGCGGGAGGACCATTCAGAGTCAGAACGGTTTGTTTCTGAACACGACTTTGCTAGCGCATTCCCGCCATGTTTGGTCGGGTATTTTCCGGTTTCGTTTGCCGAGCTACTGAGTTAGTGCTTGAGCAACGCTGTGAGCTGTGACTGTTACATGGAATGCTTTTTGCTGTGTCAACCGTGCGTTTGTTGTGTGTATTCAGAAAATGGCGGACAGCGGTTATGACGAACAAGCTCAATCTGCCGTATGCAGTTATATTGCGAGTGCAGAAAGCTGGATTTTGCCGGGATTGATGTCCCCTTCGACAAGAATTGCTATTCAAGTGATGAACAGTTTTGTGTTGCTACATTGGCGACGGCCATATGCATGTTATGCGGTACAGGTTGCTTTTTTGTGGCGGTACGCGACTGTTTCATTCTGGAATTAGTTCACACGGGAAACTTTTCACAGGTGTTAGCATCTCGTGTGATATTCATTGGCACAGGAACGGAGCAATTATGGGGTGACCCGTTGCAGTGAAGTTGGAACCGTACTTATGAACTATGAACTTATGAAGAGACATAAAACACGTAGGATAATTGTATTCGAAAAATGTCGACCTCAACGTTCATAAAAAAATGTGTCTGTAAGACTTAGTGTAGAGAGTAGTGTAGAGACTTAGTGTAGAGAGCTATAAAGAATACTGTAGCTCTCCAATAAAAAGGAGGGCTATCTGTGGCTAAGTGGTTTGCCTTGTAAAGGAGGGCTATCTGTGGCTAAGTGGTTTGCCTTGTAAAGGAGGGCTATCTGTGGCTAAGTGGTTTGTCTTGTAAAGGAGGGCTATCTGTGGCTAAGTGGTTTGCCTTGTAAAGGAGGGCTATCTGTGGCTAAGTGGTTTGCCTTGTAAAGGAGGGCTATCTGTGGCTAAGTGGTTTGCCTTGTAAAGGAGGGCTATCTGTGGCTAAGTGGTTTGCCTTGTAAAGGAGGGCTATCTGTGGCTAAGTGGTTTGCCTTGTAAAGGAGGGCTATCTGTGGCTAAGTGGTTTGCCTTGTGAGCTGAAGGTCATGGGTTCGAATCCAGACCTCGCTGTTCTGTTCACGAGTGCAGTTTTTTCTAGGATTGTTGCTGGAGCTACGGAGTTCGTGCTTGGTGCAATACTCTCGGTAGGTGGCGTGCCATTTCTGCGGAGATGGACCGAGCCATATGGGGTCAAACCCGGTGCAATGAAGTCAATTCTTCCGCTTGAAACAATAAAATGAGAATACGGTGTTTGCCTCGTACTCACCCCTGTGTTGCTGGGGCTCTCAAGGGAGCAAAGAATAGTAACACTGTGACCTACAAGGCATGACGTAAGAGGCAACTGAGGTAGGGGCATAGGGAAGCTACCCTAGTAAATAAAAAGCTTCGCAGAAATCGGATGTGCTGGCCTACTTTTAATCGCATAACTGACACAACGTACAATATCTCTTAGGCTCGGATCACATACAAATCACAAAGAGTGGTTAATAAGTGATTGATATGGAGCGTTTGAAGAAGAAGAAGTTTTCTTATCAGTTTCAATCCATACTGTATTTAATTGTTTCAGTTTTTGTAATCGCTGTTTTTGTTTTTCTTTTAATTTCCTTCATCCAATTTCCATGTGAAATGAGATGTCTACGAAAAGCTGTCAACGTTACAAGGAGAGATATAGTGAGAAACGAGAATATCAGAAGCATCGTTGGTACTATACCATGCATACAGTACATCAAGAAGCAAAGAATTAAGTGGTTCGGTCATCTAATGAGAATGGAACCACATTTATTACCATCACGTGCCTACAATAATCGACTCTCAGGGCGCAGAGCACGAGGCAGGCCAAGAACGCGATGGATAGATAACATCTTATAGTCCCTGCGAAAGCATGGACTGACAACGTCAAGCGCAACACACCTGGCACAAGATAGAAAATTAACTCTCCCACGGCGTTTCCCGGCAAATGTGGTTAAGATAAGATAAGATAAGCTAAGATCCAATTTTTATCTCTGGTTAGCAGTGAACCGAAATATTCAAAACTGTTCACATTTTCTATTTTCTTTCTGATTGCAAAAATATCTTTTGAACTTAAATGTAAACTGAAGGTATGCCAAATGTATGTTCCTAACATGTCTCAAAGGAAACTGAAGAAATTCGACTTGTCATGCATCTTCCAGCCATCTCAGGCGGTCTCTGAGGAGAAGAGGTTAGATTCCCGCCTATCGTTTCAAAGGCGCTCAGTTCGCTCCCTCGTGGAGCCATCAGGATATTTTTCAAGAGATCCCTGATCTCAGGGTAGATGAGTTCGAGTTCCTAGTCCTATCGGAGACGGACGATACAACTTATTTCCCGCGTTAGCACGTAAAAGAACTATTGGCAGTTCAAAATCGAGAAGAGCAGACTGAAAATCTCTGCTCGGGCAAAATTCAATAGAAAAATTAAATTATAAAATTCCTACAAAATATTGTTACTATCTTATAAATTACATTGGGACTCCCGACGGTGCTAAGGAGTTCATGCACTGCCGCTGAGATCTTCCTGTATAAGAAAGAGATAGGAGCACACATAGTTACTCAACAAAGTGCAATCATGTTGGTCTAATCAGTCAATCAATCAATCAAATCAAAACCATCTCAGTCATGATTCGAAAGATAACCGTTTATTAAGAAAAACAGAAAGAAAGAAAAACAGAAAAACAGACAGAATGAAAACAGAAAACAGAAAGAAAAAAATAGAAAAAAGTTCAGATATGAAAGTGTTGAATGAATTTCAGGAGAGAACCCGTTGTCATTAAAATGTCTAACTTTTTTTGGCTGAGGTCATTGGGATATTGAAAATATTTCTAGCCATTCGCAGTGCTCACATTGAACCCGAAGGCACTGGAGATAATTAAGACGGAGAGGAAAAAATGTTACAATGAAATGAGGACATCAATTTACAGATTGATCTGCAGAATTGGGGGGTGGGAGATACAACAGTGGTAATAAGGAATGGAAATTGTAGCATCTTCACTTCTTTCTTTTCTCTTATCCTGTTTTGTCGTCTCACAGCGTCAGGGTAAGAAGAGATTTCTAGAACGGGCCCTTGTGTTCACAGGACCGTGCAGCATATTTTCTCAGTATGATGCAAGTCTTCGAAACGCCGCCCTTAATTTTGTTTCTTTAAAATAACCTTTAATTGTAATTTTTATTTCGCTGCTTATGGCCCCTCCCTTACGATTCCGCCTGACGCGGCCGCCTCTTAGTATCATAGCACGGCAAGGTCCTGTGTGTTTACTTCGTCCATAGTGTTTTTGTGATTGACCATTTGCATGGACGACATTTTGCTTTGTATCCACTGTATCTGAGTATCAATATCATTTGAGGAGCTCTGTTGGTAATCTGTGATGTGGTACGCGGTTGGACTACACCAGAACCTGATCCTTTGCTTGAGGATTTAAATTATAAATAAGTACCTATAGAGTTGAAATAAGATTCTCCTAAATAGTGAGGGACACTGGTGATAAGGAAATCAAGCTTTCACGCAAAAATAAGCCAATGTCGCCACATTAGGTGCCATGACTTTCTTTCTTTCTTCTTTCTTTCTTTCTCGAATCCTGTATGCCTCACAGCGTCAGGTCAGGAAGAGATTTCTAAAACGGGCCCTAGTATGCGCTTCGTAGATAGTCTCTTTCGTCGTCTCTGTTATCTCTGAGGTCCATCTTTTGCGTGGCCGGCCTTTGCTTTGTACCCATTGTATCGTAGCAGCATTGCTCTTTGGGGTGCACTGTCTGATGTAATCTGCTTACGTGGCCGAACCATTTAATTTGTTGTTTCTTGATGAAGTCTAGTACTGATGTTGTACCCACTTTTTCCTGATGTCTTCATTTCTCAACCGGTCTCTTCTTGTTACACCCAGCATTCTGCGTAGACACTTCATCTCTGTTGTGACTAGTTTTCTTCTATCGTTTGTTGTCAGCGTCCAGGTTTGGCACTGGTAACATAATGTGGGGAGAAAGATTGTGTTGAACATTGCTCTTTTTGTGTTCATGGTGACGTGTTTGCATCTTAAAATTGGCGCCATTTGCCTATCATTTGATTTGCTTTGTTGCATCTGTGTTGAATTTCATTAGTTATTCTTCCATTTGCTGAAAAATGCTCCCCAGGTATGTGAAGTCTTTTACTTGATTTAGTAGGTGATTATCGATGGAGATGTTGGTAGTGTTTTCCTCTCTGGCGAATGTCATTACTTCTGTTTTGTCGATGTTAATTCTCATGTTGTATTCGTTACATGCTAACTGGAGTCTGTTGATGTGTTGTTGTAGCTGTTCTTCTGTTGTTGATATGATTGCCTGATCGTCTGCAAAAAATAAATTCATTTAAGAGTTCTCCGAGGTTGTTTCCTTCGCTGGTGTTAGCTATTTTACAAATGTGGTCAATGTACGTGATGAATAGCAGCGGGGATAGTACGCAACCTTGTCTTACTCCTGACCCTACGTGAAACTTTTCTGATAATCCTGTATTTGTTCTAATCGTACATTGGCTGTCAGTATAAATGTTCTTGCAAAGGTTGATTAGGTGTTCATTAACCCCATAGGTTGTTAGTATTTTCCACAACTTGTGCCTATCTACGCGGTCGAACGCTTTTTCCTGATCTACAAATGCAACGTGTAAATGTTTGTCGGATTCGATAGTCCTTTCTACTAACTGTCTGAGGGCGAATATTGCGTCTGTACAGCTTTTGTTCTTCCTGAATCCCATTTGGGAGTCATTAAGCTGTGGCTCGATGATGTGGCGGAGCCTTTCTCAAGTATTTTGCAGAATATTTTCCCAGTGTGGCTCAGTAGCGCTATGCCTCTATACTTTGTACAGTCCCTCTTGCTACCTTTCTTCTTCCAGATGGGAACAATTGTAGCATTCCTCCAATCTTCTGGTGTTTCTTGTGTGATCCAGACTTGGTTGAATAGTCTATGGAGCCAGCTGATTCCTACCTCTTTAGTTGCTTTGATTAGGTCGGCGGGATATTGTCTGGGCCTGGTGTTTTATTAGGTGGGGCCATATTTACAGCATTTCTGATCTCTGATAGTGTTATGCTTGGTTCTACTTCTGAAGTTACATTTACTGTGTGTTCTTGAGTGTTCGGTTGGTCCTCTTGTTGTAGGTTGAGAAGTTCACTAAAGTATTGTCGCCATCTGTTCATTATCATTTTTGGATCATTAAGAGCTTGGCCGTTTTCATCGTTAATAATTTCAGTTGGGTCATATTGTTCTTGTCTTTCTCGCATAGCTTTAATTTTCTTGTAAAATGTCTTGTTGAATTTTTGTAGTCTGAATTTAATGTTTCGCCATAATCTTGCCATGCTTGTATTTTAGACTTCTTTATTATCTCCTTGGCTTGTTTTCTAGCTGTTCTATACTCAGTGAGGTCGTTTTGATGTTTGTTTTTGCCCATAAGTTGTATCTGTGTTTTTTCTCCTTTACTGCTAGTTTTACTTGTCATTCCACCAAGTTGTGCTTTTGGTCAGGGTACTCTGTATTTTGCTGTTCCGCATGTTTCTTTGGCTGCTTCTAATAAAGTTCTCTTAAATACTGTCCATTCTTCTTCTACTGACTTGCTTTCTTCAGTTAGTTTAACAAAATTATCTGTGACTCTTTGAAGATATGACTCTTGTGTGTTGACATCTGTTAATTTATTGATTTTGATTATTTCTTTTGTAGTCGTGTGTTGCCCTCTGGTACTCTTCTTGTGTGTTCTAATAGTCATAACTACCGCTTTGTGGTCCGTGTCTATGCATAAATTTGGTATAGCCCTAGCGTCTACCACTGACCTTCTTTTGATCTTTTGACTAGAATGAAATCTATTTGGCTCTTGCAGTCTAAGTTGTTCCATTTGTACCAAGTATAAATGTGTGATTGCCGGTGTTGAAATTGTGTGTTGGTAATAATTAGGTCGTGCTGGTTACACAATTCCAGAAGTCTTATGCCGTTTCCATTTCTCTGACTAGTGTTGTCTCCGAAGTGACCTAGATATGTCTCAACTCCTGTCCTATCAGAACCTAAATGTGCATTAAAATCACCCAATAGAAAGTAGTCTCCCCTGATTTGATTCTATTTATAGTATCGCTGATGACATCATAAAATTCATCGCATTCTTCTATATTGTCAGCACTATTACACGGCGCGTAAATTTGAATGTAGGTCGTGTCCATGTCGTTCTCCCGTATTGTGATTGTCATTATTCTTTCTGAGATGTAACCTATGTGTAGTATTGACTTAGCTAGATCTGGGTCAATGATGAATCCGACGCCATGTTTAGCTCTTGCATTGATTTCTACACCTGAGTATGCGTATGTGTAATCTAGATGTAACTTCTTGCAGCCTTGTCCTTTGGTGCGTGTGTCTGCTAGTCCTAATATTGCTATTTTACGTTTTTTCATTTGTTCTACGATGTCTTGAAATTTTCCTCGTGCTCCACAGATATTAATAGTGCATATCTTGATGTTATTTCTTGGTTTCCCCACTGTGTCCCTGCTTACCGTTTTTCGAAATCTCTTCATAATTCTACGAGCACAAATTGGATTATACCACTGTCGGCTTGCTAGGCCTGTCCCAGTGGCTTCAGAATTCCTTAGATGGGTCACACGGTCACTAGACTATACATTCAGGCTAGAATACACAAATTCCATCCAAAGAAAACTGAAAATCGACTTCGGTTAGAGGCCGGCAGAAATTCACAACCAGCTTGCCGCGCCATCTTGACCGGAAGCCATGACTACGTCTTAATTCTTAGCAAGCAAACGTGAAAACAATGTTCTCTCTCTCTCTCTCTCTCTCTTTCTCTCTCTCTCTTGCGATTGTTTTTTTTCGGCAATTTTGACAATTCTTATTGTGATATATAAACAGTCTTTGCCAAGAACGTATTTTTACATCACAGCGTTCAGTGCCATTTGGAGCTTCAGTGCTTATCCTTCGGTGACGTGTCCGGTTTTCATCCAGCGTTTACTGGATTCGCTCTTCGTTAGCCTTTGACTGTTCCCAGCCTACCTGCAAGGCAACCGATTAAACAATGTTATTCTGAAGTATAATTCTCTTTCTAGATCACTGAATTGCAATGAACATTAACAGCAGCTAAAGAGAGGAAAATCATAACGACGGAGATGAGGTGTCTTAAAAAAGCTGCAGGTGTGACAATAAGAGACAAAATTAGAAATGAAGAAATCAGAAGAAGACTCGCCCGAGTGGTTACAGGGGCCCTAATTCGGCATGTAAATAATAGAACCACTGTTACCTGCCACGCATGTCGTAAGAGGCGCTTAAGGAGGTTTGGCTGAAATCGGATGCACATGTCCTAAACGTGTGAAGTCTATGCGTTTGGGGTCTACCCCCTGAGTGGTTACCGGGGCCCAAATTTAGAGGTGTAAAGAATAGAACGACTGTTACCTGCCACGCATGTCGTAAGAGGCGACTAAGGAGGTTTGGCTGAAATCGGATGCATGTGTCCTAAACGTGTAGAAGTCTATGCGTTTAGGGGCCTACCAAACCAATGTACAACGTATACACGTTCTTGGAAAAGATCAAACATATCACAAAGAGTGATTAAAATTGGTCGCAAAGAACGAGCGCAAAGAAGAAGAAGAAGAAGAAGAAGAAGAAAAGAAGACTGGATATGAAACCAGTCATGAAATTCATAAAACAACAACAGATTAAATGATTTGGACACCTGACAAGAATGCCTTGGTATCGCCTACAACAAAGAGCCACACTGAAAAGTTCAATCTTCCAACACTATCCTTTGGTGGCACACATACGGGACAGAAGCCTTAAGGATATGTTGGTTCACAGTCGCCTCAAGCCTAATATCCAGAGTCATTTTGGCACCATCCAGTGTGGCCGTCGGCGCTGCAACACTTGTGCTATGTAATACAGACCCGCACGGTGTCTTTTCCAAAAGCCACGTTCGTTGTTGAAGACAGTTTCACGTGCGAGTCCAGTAATATTATCTATGCCATTATCTGCAAGCGGTGCAACAAGGCCTATATTGGGAAACCGGCAGGAGACTCAGTGACCGATTCGCCCAACACTTGCGCGATATACGCCAATGCTCTGTGACCCTGTAGCTACCCATTTCAATGATACTGGCCATTCAGGAGCTTGCGATGTCCAGGTCACAGCGATCCGATCATGTTCCTCTGATGATCGTAGTCGATTTGCTCTGGAGAATCGGTTGATTTCTTTGTATGGTACCTTGCGACCACGCGGGCTCAACGTATTACATTCTTATGCTTCTTAGTACTTTCTCTTCTCATGCTTTGTAATCTATATGGGTATATGTTGCATGTATTACATTCTTATGCTTCTTAGTACTTTCTCTTCCCATGCTTTGTAATCTATATGGGTATATGTTGCATGTATTCAAGTTATATATTTACTAGATGTTTCATTGTTTCTTTTCCGTTCTATTTCTAGTTTTTATGTGTGTTTTTGTGTTACATTTATTTCGTTATTCGTTTTTATTCCAGATTTTCCTTAGATACGTTTGTATTTGGTCGTCCATTTGTGTTTCATTTTAATTTGTCACTCCTGTTTGTTCGTTTGCTTGATAAAGACCTTGTTGGTCGAAACGTTGCTGTTTATTGTCACTGTTTCTGTATTTTGTAAAACTATAGTACTTTGTTTGTACGTGTTTCACTATTTTCCAAGTTTTACTGCAGTCTTCCCCCTATTTTGAAAAAAATATAATGAGTACAGAGCATAATAAAGAACACGCAAACGATGATGGAGCGACAGCATCAAGAACAACCTTTAACAAATGAATAACAGCTTACAAAGTGCCTTAGAACAAGCACACACAACCTGCTGTCTTGCAGGTTTGGCTGGGACAGACAGCAAAGGTTAACGGAGAGCGAGCCAAGTAAACGCTGGTAGAAACCGAACACACCCCCGAAGGATAAGCTCCAGAGCTCCAATTGGAACTGTAGGTTGTGAACGTATACCCGTTCTTGGTATTAAAGGTGTTTATATATCAGACAAAAACGGCATTAAGAACGATAGCGAGAGAGACAGAGAGAGAGAAAGAGAGAGAGAGAACAAGCACACACAAGATAATCCCTCCCCCAACACTTCAATAAAAGTAAATGGTGGAAGAGAAGAAAGATCCAAATCCCATATAAAAAACGTCCTCTCTCTTCAGGTTAATTAGACTAAATAAGGGGAATGTGTCTACAAAAATCACAACGCACCTATCTGTCATTTTAGATTAGAACTAATTGATCTAAGTCGGGAAAATATTGTCCCCCCTCTTCCGGACATGAAGGCATAGAATAATTATCCTGGTTGGCAAAATATTGTTGCCCTAAATACAGCGTGATTAGAGTCATATGTCTCTGACACTCTATGCATGTCTGACTGTCTGTCTGTCTGTATCGTTGACTGAATGTTTGTCTGCTTTTCTGGCTGTCTATTTGTCTTTCTGTATGTACGTGTGTATGTATGTGTGTATGTATGTATGTATGTATGTATGTGTGTGTGTGTGTGTGTGTTTGTGTGTGTATGTTTGTCTGTGTTTCTCGCTCTCTCTCCCTCTGTCTCTGTCTTTCTCTCGCGCTCTCTCTCTCTCTGTCTCTCTCTCTCTCTTTGTCTCTTAAATTCAACATGTTACATTTAGACCCACATTATTTCGATGCGCCTGCCATACATATCGTCTGTGCTCACTAGCCGATATGCAACGTATTCATGTTCCCGAGCCACACAGATAACAATGAGTAAGAACGGATGTTAAGAAGAAGAAGGAGTAGAAGCATATTTTTGCATTTGTTTTTAGCGCCTTTTTCAAATTATGGAAATCTTAATTTGCTTTTTATTTTGTATCTGTATTTTTTGTGCTTGTTAAGGACATTTTGAACGAAACGTTGTTTTAGCCCACACTCGAACTTTAGTTAACAACTTCGTCTGACATCGTTTTTGTTTAATCTAATGTTCTCAGTATATAGTTCTAACACAATCTTGTACAGTGGGACTTTCCAACGTTATTTTATAATGGGGCGCATCTGTCTAATGATCGTGGAGGCACAGGCGCTGTGTGACAATTGCGGTAATACTAACAATAATATTAAAGTCATATTAATTAATTGTAACATTAATAAAAATAATAACAAGGGCGAACGTAATACTGTCTACAAAACTGTCCTATCTGTCTGTAGTACCGCTTTTTAGAACGTTGTAGCGGGGGACTGCCTAGAGTAGTTGATAGTAGCTCGGCCTGCTAGCTGTGAGACGCCTCATAGCTCGGGTTCGAACCTACTGTCCGGCATTTGTTCGAGTCCCCTGGTCTTACTCAGGACGATAACGTGAGTACCTCTGAAGTCGGAGAAAATCTGCCTGTATGGCTAGGGAATACTAATTACGAGTACATTGAGCACACGGCTGCCAGTGTAAGTAATTTACAATGTGCACGCTGCTGCCATTGTAAGAAATTGGAAAACGGATTTTCACGCAAAAATCAGTTTCAGAGATGAAACTTCGTCTGAGTTGAAAGCGGACGAAAAAAAAAAAAAAAGGACGTTGTAGCACCCTAGTGGTTACCGGGGCCCAAATTTGGGGTGTAAAGAATAGAACCACTGTTACCTGTCACGCATGTCATAAGAGGCGAATAAGGAGGTTTGACTGAAATCGGATGCACATGTCCTAAACGTGTAGAAGTCTATGCGTATAGGGGTCTACCAAACCAATGTGCAACGTATACACGTTCTTGGCAAAGATCTAACATATCACAAAGAGTGATTAAAATTGGTCGTAAAGAACGAACGCAAAGAAGAAGAAGATGGCATCGTAGGACATATGGGATTAGAGAATGAGGAATTTAATGGCCACATGGCTAGTGCAGTCGCTGTTCAGGTTAGGATTTTTTATTTATGCCCACAACAGAAAAGAATCCTTGGTCTTACCGTGAATTGAACACGGGTCTCCCGAATAGTACAGGAACTCTAATCCTTTCGGTCATATGCTCATCAGTGCTGTATAAATATGCTGATCAGTGCTGTATAAATATGCTGATCAGTGCTGTATAAATATGCTCATCAGTGCTGTATAACATCATGATATATGCCTCAGTGCTGTATAAATATGCTATCAGTGCTGTATAAATATGCTGATCAGTGCTGTATAAATATGCTGATCAGTGCTGTATAAATATGCTCATCAGTGCTGTATAAATATGCTGATCAGGGCTGTATAAATATGCTCATCAGTGCTGTATAAATATGATCATCAGTGCTGTATAAATATGCTCATAGTGCTGTAAATATGCTGCTGATAAATATGCTGCTGATCAGTGCTGTATAAATATGCTCATCAGTGCTGTATAAATATGCTCATCACTGTATAATGCTACTGCTGTATAAATATGCTCATCAGTGCTGTATAAATATGCTCATCAGTGCTGTATAAAATTCATCAGGCTGCTCATCAGTGCTGTATAAATATGCTCATCAGTGCTGTATAAATATGCTCATCAGTGCTGTATAAATATGCTCATCAGTGCTGTATAAATATGCTCATCAGTGCTGTATAATTCATTAATTAAAACAAAAAGTACTGTTTCGTAGTTATTAAGAAATAATGTATAATTTTGAAATTCTAAATTACAGGTGCCGTTGAAGTCGGGTAAAGGTTCGTCTGAATGGCGATAGACACTGGTAATAAGGAAATCAATTCTTTACGCAAACGTCTGTTCATCATCATCAAGTAGTTTGTCCCTTCCGGAACATGGCTCCTGATAGCTGTTCTGAAAAACTCTCGTTCTGTCAAGTTGACCGGCGTCAGCAGCAGTCATTCTCAGATCGTCAATGCCATTTTGCACCAATCGTCTTCTAGGTCTTTCTCTCATTCTTCTTCCAGGCACCATTCCTCAAAATTATCTCTATGTGCACTCATGTCATTTGATGTGTCGAAATATTTAATTTTCTTTATTTTATGCTCATTAATAGCCAACTCTTTAATATCAGCTAATGCAGAACAGAGCATTTGTTATTTTCATTGTCCACGATATTCTAAGTACTCTTCTGTAGCATTGTCATTCAAAGTCATCAATGATCTTCTCTGTCACTTTGTCAATGATCCATGTCTCACAACCATATGTTGCCACGGAAAACCATGCCTTAAACACATCTTCTTTGTTCTTATGTCAGTTCCGTTCCAATAGGTTAGTTAGTTCTTTTAGTTTTTGTAAAGCAATGCTCAACCTTCTTTAATTTCTTTATAACATTCCCGCCACTTGTCAGAAGCAATGATATTCAAAGTTGTCGACGCTTTCTACTTTGTTGCCGACATATCATTTGACCTCAGTTCTGTGCTATCAGTTGTCAAAGATCTTCGTTTCATTGTATTAAGATACATATTTTCATCTTCGCTGTTTTTTTTGGTAAAAGTCACGTTATCAGTTCTCTATACATTGCGTAATGTAGATAATATCTCTGTATCGTTATTATTGTGTAATGTAGATAATATCTCTGTATCGTTATTTATTGTGTAATGTAGATAATATCTCTGTATCGTTATTTATTTTGTAATGTAGATAATATCTCTGTATCGTTATTTATTGTGTAATGTAGATAATATCTCTGTATCGTTATTTATTGTGTAATGTAGATAATATCTCTGTATCGTTATTTATTGTGTAATGTAGATAATATCTCTGTATCGTTATTTATTGTGTAATGTAGATAATATCTCTGATGTTATTTTTGTGTAATGTAGATAATATCTCTGTATCGTTATTTATTGTGTAATGTAGATAATATCTCTGTATCGTTATTTATTGTGTAATGTAGATAATATCTCTGTATCGTTATTAATTGTGTAATGTAGATAATATCTCTGTATCGTTATTTATTGTGTAATGTAGATAATATCTCTGTATCGTTATTTATTGTGTAATGTAGATAATATCTCTGTATCGTTATTTATTGTGTAATGTAGATAATATCTCTGTATCGTTATTTATTGTGTAATGTAGATAATATCTCTGTATCGTTATTTATTGTGTAATGTAGATAATATCTCTGTATCGTTATTTATTGTGTAATGTAGATAATATCTCTGTATCGTTATTTATTGTGTAATGTAGATAATATCTCTGTATCGTTATTTATTGTGTAATGTAGATAATATCTCTGTATCGTTATTTATTGTGTAATGTAGATAATATCTCTGTATCGTTATTTATTGTGTAATGTAGATAATATCTCTGTATCGTTATTTATTGTGTAATGTAGATAATATCTCTGTATCGTTATTTATTGTGTAATGTAGATAATATCTCTGTATCGTTATTTATTGTGTAATGTAGATAATATCTCTGTATCGTTATTTATTGTGTAATGTAGATAATATCTCTGTATCGTTATTTATTGTGTAATGTAGATAATATCTCTGTATCGTTATTTATTGTGTAATGTAGATAATATCTCTGTATCGTTATTTATTGTGTAATGTAGATAATATCTCTGTATCGTTATTTATTGTGTAATGTAGATAATATCTCTGTATCGTTATTTATTGTGTAATGTAGATAATATCTCTGTATCGTTATTTATTGTGTAATGTAGATAATATCTCTGTATCGTTATTTATTGTGTAATGTAGATAATATCTCTGTATCGTTATTTATTGTGTAATGTAGATAATATCTCTGTATCGTTATTTATTGTGTAATGTAGATAATATCTCTGTATCGTTATTCATTGTGTAATGTAGATAATATCTCTGTATCGTTATTTATTGTGTAATGTAGATAATATCTCTGTATCGTTATTTATTGTGTAATGTAGATAATATCTCTGTATCGTTATTTATTGTGTAATGTAGATAATATCTCTGTATCGTTATTTATTGTGTAATGTAGATAATATCTCTGTATCGTTATTTATTGTGTAATGTAGATAATATCTCTGTATCGTTATTTATTGTGTAATGTAGATAATATCTCTGTATCGTTATTTATTGTGTAATGTAGATAATATCTCTGTATCGTTATTTATTGTGTAATGTAGATAATATCTCTGTATCGTTATTTATTGTGTAATGTAGATAATATCTCTGTATCGTTATTTATTGTGTAATGTAGATAATATATTGTATCGTTATTATTGTAATGTAGATAATATCTCTGTATCGTTATTTATTGTGTAATGTAGATAATATCTCTGTATCGTTATTTATTGTGTAATGTAGATAATATTTCTGTATCGTTATTTATTGTGTAATGTAGATAATATCTCTGTATCGTTATTTATTGTGTAATGTAGATAATATCTCTGTATCGTTATTTATTGTGTAATGTAGATAATATCTCTGTATCGTTATTTATTGTGTAATGTAGATAATATCTCTGTATCGTTATTTATTGTGTAATGTAGATAATATCTCTGTATCGTTATTTATTGTGTAATGTAGATAATATCTCTGTATCGTTATTTATTGTGTAATGTAGATAATATCTCTGTATCGTTATTTATTGGAATGTAGATAATATCTCTGTATCGTTATTTATTGTGAATGTAGATAATATCTCTGTATCGTTATTTATTGTGTAATGTAGATAATATCTCTGTATCGTTATTTACGTGTAATGTAGATAATATTCGATCGTTATTTATTGTGTAATGTAGATAATATCTCTGTATCGTTATTTATTGTGTAATGTAGATAATATCTCTGTATCGTTATTTATTGTGTAATGTAGATAATATCTCTGTATCGTTATTTATTGTGTAATGTAGATAATATCTCTGTATCGTTATTTATTGTGTAATGTAGATAATATCTCTGTATCGTTATTTATTGTGTAATGTAGATAATATATCTGTATCGTTATTTATTGTGTAATGTAGATAATATCTCTGTATCGTTATTAATTGTGTAATGTAGATAATATCTCTGTATCGTTATTTATTGTGTAATGTAGATAATATCTCTGTATCGTTATTTATTGTGTAATGTAGATAATATCTCTGTATCGTTATTTATTGTGTAATGTAGATAATATCTCTGTATCGTTATTTATTGTGTAATGTAGATAATATCTCTGTATCGTTATTTATTGTGTAATGTAGATAATATCTCTGTATCGTTATTTATTGTGTAATGTAGATAATATCTCTGTATCGTTATTTATTGTGTAATGTAGATAATATCTCTGTATCGTTATTTATTGTGTAATGTAGATAATATCTCTGTATCGTTATTTATTGTGTAATGTAGATAATATCTCTGTATCGTTATTTATTGTGTAATGTAGATAATATCTCTGTATCGTTATTTATTGTGTAATGTAGATAATATCTCTGTATCGTTATTTATTGTGTAATGTAGATAATATCTCTGTATCGTTATTTATTGTGTAATGTAGATAATATCTCTGTATCGTTATTTATTGTGTAATGTAGATAATATCTCTGTATCGTTATTTATTGTGTAATGTAGATAATTCGTATCGTTATTTATTGGAATGTAGATAATTCTCTGTATCGTTATTTATTGTGTAATGTAGATAATATCTCTGTATCGTTATTTATTTAGGATATGATTATGGACAAGACCTCCCCATAGCAAGACAAACCAGTTCATTACATTTCGTCTACGTACCAGACTCAACAAACACTTGCATAGACTAGGAATAAGTCAAACAGCTCTCTGCCAGTGTCAGCAGGCGGAACAGACCCCCGAGCATGTCCTGAAAGACTGTCCTCTCCTGTGTGAACTGAGAAGCAACGTGTGACCCTACCTAGCCGACCTAAAAACTAACATTGGGGAAGCCTGACAGACCTGGAGCTTGACTGCCCAGTTTGTGTCTATAGTGAATTAAGAGCATGACCAGAGATGCTGAAGTAGGAAACCTGATATACCTGAGCAGACTGCTCAGTTTGTGTCCATAGTAAACTAAACAAAGACCAGAGATCGCTGAAGAAGGAAACTGACAGACCTGAAGTTGACTGCCCAGTTTATGATCCACAGTGAAATAAGCGCATGAGCAGAGATAGCTGAAGAAGGAAACCTGACAGACCTGAAGCTGACTGCCCAGTTTGTGATCCACAGTGAAATAAGCGCATGAGCAGAGATAGCTGAAGAAGAAGAAGAGGAGGTTAGTCAGTTAGTGTCACCATTATAAACGAAATTCTAATATGAATTCATACTACGCCTGCATTCATACCGCGCGAACCAACAAAATATGTAGTTTAGTTATATAGCTTTAAAGCCACAGGTTCTCCAGATTTACGGTACTCGTGGCACCGAACCAAAGGGTTACGATGTCCATGGCACCGAGCCGAAGAGCTGAAAGCTCAAGTGCTTCTGGATCGGGGGAAAATAAAAATATAGCTTTAATATATTAAGCTACGAATTGTCAAAGGAACATCAGCTTTTAAAAGTCTAAATAAAATGAAGAACTGCAAGTTATATAGTATTAAAATAAATTACGAATTTTCAATTCAAATGTCACCCGTGGGTTGCCAGGGCCCGCAAGGAAAGTACCACTGCGACCTACAAGGCATGTCGTAAGAGATGACTGATGTAGGACCTAGGGAAGCTACAATAGTAAATAAAAAAACGTCGCAGAAATCAGATGTGCTGGTCTACTTGTAGGCGCATAACTGGCACAACTCACAATCGCTCTTAAGCTCAGATTACATACAAATCACATAGAGGGGTTAACAAGGACTCGATATGGAGCGTTCAAAGAAGAAGACAATCTGAATGTTATGTCAATCCTAACATATGCCAGCGAGAGTTGTTGTGTCAATCCTAACATATGCCAGCGAGAGTTGTTGTATCAATCTTAACATATGCCAGCGAGAGTTGTTGTATCAATCCTAACATATGCCAGCGAGAGTTGTTGTATCAATCCTAACATATGCCAGCGAGAGTTGTTGTATCAATCCTAACATATGCCAGCGAGAGTTGTTGTATCAATCCTAACATATGCCAGCGAGAGTTGTTGTATCAATCCTAACATATGCCAGCGAGAGTTGTTGTATCAATCCTAACATATGCCAGCGAGAGTTGTTGTATCAATCCTAACATATGCCAGCGAGAGTTGTTGTATCAATCCTAACATATGCCAGCGAGAGTTGTTGTATCAATCCTAACATATGCCAGCGAGAGTTGTTGTATCAATCCTAACATATGCCAGCGAGAGTTGTTGTATCAATCCTAACATATGCCAGCGAGAGTTGTTGTATCAATCCAAACATATGCCAGCGAGAGTTGTTGTATCAATCCTAACATATGCCAGCGAGAGTTGTTGAATCAATCCTAACATATGCCAGAGAGGAGTTGTAGACAATCCTAACATATGCCAGTGGATTGTGAATCAATCCAACATATGCCAGCGAGAGTTGTTGTATCAATCGATAAGCATGCCAAGATGAGAGAAGTGTTGTATCAATCCCTAACATAGCTGAGCGAGATGTTGAGATCAACCTAAGATAGCAGCGACGAGTTGTTAGTATCAATCCAAGCATATGCCAGCGAAGTTGTGTATCAATTTAACATATGCCAGACAGTGCTTCATCAATCCAACATATGCCAGTAGAGTTGTTTATCAATCCACATATGCCAGCGGAGTTGTTGTATCAATCCAATACTTTATGCCAGCGAGAGTTGTTATCAATCCTGACAATACATGCGAAGTGTTGTATAATCTAACATATGCAGCGAGATAGCTTTATAATCCTAACATATGCAGCGAAGTTATATAGTATCAATCCTAAATCATTGCCAGCGAAGTTGTGTATCAACCAACATATGCCAGCAAGCTGTGTATCAATCCTAATTAGGCCAGGAGAGTGTGTATCAATCTAAATATCCAAAGCGAGAATTGTCTGGTATCAATCCTAACATATGCCACGAAGTGTTACATCAATCCCTAACATAGCCAGCGAGAGTTGTTGTATCAATCCTAACATATGCCAGCGAGAGTTGTTGTATCAATCCTAACATATGCCAGCGAGAGTTGTTGTATCAATCCAACATATGCCAGCGGAGTTGTTGTATCAATCCTAACATATGCCAGCGAGAGTTGTTGTATCAATCCTAACATATGCCAGCGAGAGTTGTTGTATCAATCCTAACATATGCCAGCGAGAGTTGAATCAATCCTAACATATGCAAAGCAGAGTTGTATCAATCCTAACATATGCCAGCGAGAGTTGTGTCAATCCTAACATATGCCAGCGAGAGTTAGAAAATGACTAAAGATATAGAAAGCAAGTTGTATCAATCCTAACATATGCCAGCGAGAGTTAGAAAATGACTAAAGATATAGAAAGCAAGTTGTATCAATCCTAACATATGCCAGCGAGAGTTAGAAAATGACTAAAGATATAGAAAGCAAATTGTATCAATCCTAACATATGCCAGCGAGAGTTAGAAAATGACTAAAGATATAGAAAGCAAGTTGTATCAATCCTAACATATGCCAGCGAGAGTTAGAAAATGACTAAAGATATAGAAAGCAAGTTGTATCAATCCTAACATATGCCAGCGAGAGTTAGAAAATGACTAAAGATATAGAAAGCAAATTGTATCAATCCTAACATATGCCAGCGAGAGTTAGAAAATGACTAAAGATATAGAAAGCAAGTTGTATCAATCCTAACATATGCCAGTGAGAGTTAGAAAATGACTAAAGATATAGAAAGCAAGTTGTATCAATCCTAACATATGCCAGCGAGAGTTAGAAAATGACTAAAGATATGAAAGCAAGTTGTATCAATCCTAACATATGCCAGCGAGAGTTGGAAAATGACTAAAGATATAGAAAGCAAGTTGAATGCATTTGAAAATAGATGTCTGCGAAAAATAATGAATATAAAATGGAACAAATTCATGAGAAGTGATGAAATCAGAGAATTGTCTAGTCAACCACTAGTGACTACTGTTATAAGAAGGAGAAGATGGAGATATGTTGGACACACCTTGGGAAGAAATTATCAAAGAATATCAAAGCAGACATTGAAGTAGGATGCAAAGGGTTAAAGAAAGAGAGAACGACCTAAGGAGACCATGAAACGAACTTTGATAAGAGAGGCAAGAAATATCGGTCTCAGTTCCATGGAGGATATTGAGCGAGTTTTCCAGGACAGAGTGGTATGGAGAAATTGCTTGCAGGCCAAATGTAACGTATAACGTTACGAGAGGAATTATTATTATTATTATATAGCTTGAATATATTCTGCATCAACATCCCTTGCTTTCTTCATGTTGTAATGAGATAGTCACAGACGATACCGCGAATATGAGAGATCAGTATCGATTATACAAATATTTCTGAGCGCATTCACGCACGTAGGGAATACTCGATAGAAATGATTTAATTTGAATCGATCATTCAAACACTCATACACACAAATTCTCTCGATTAGAAGAAACTACACAGCATAAATGATTCAATTTGGGAAAGGGGTTCCGAGCCAAACCTCCAATGTCCTGTGGGAAGTGCTAACCCGTGCAAGAACATGGGCGTGAAGACCCCATAACTACCTACTGAAGATAGAGCATTAGTTCTAGCAGACCTGGGCGCTCAGCAATCAAAATAGAACATGCAAATATATTAAAGTTATCCGGGTTCAATTTGGGAATATAATTTATTCCCTACCGTAACGGCTCTCATGTCGACCCAGGTTCAAATGGTACCAGAAAAGTTTAGTTGAGTCGTCGTATCATTATCACTGCACGCCGAACTAATTAGTATATAAGTGATCCGATCTCCACCCCATTATGTCTCTCAACGTGTGGCGATTAACGACCCCGGTTCTTTGTTGGTTTACTATTCTTCTGTGGCTACCAGCACAGTGTTCTTGTCTAGCTACACCACATTTGATTTGGAATTCTTGCAGTCTGGTTAGTGTTGTAGATTCACCACTATTACTTGAATCATGTACATGTCCTCTCTCACTTAGGGAATTTCTAATATCAGCCTGGTCCATTGCTCGCCTGCTTTAGTACCAGAAGTTCTGAGAAGTAAAGGCGGGCGACGTAACGTTGACAACATCACTCATCATGTGCCGATTGTCATTAACAAATACGTGCCTTATACTAGTAGCCAAGTGTCTTTGCTAGTAGCCAAGTTTCGTTGCTAATTCCGAGGTTCGAAACCAACTGTGGCCAAAAATAAAAGTTGTCGATGTGCATACTGTTCGCGCTGGACTACATGTTTTCTAGTCCTGAATGGTCCAACTGTTTCCTAGACCTTTACTTGGGTATCTAAATTACAACTACATCAGAAGTCGGAATAAGGCTCGCCTGAATGGCAAAGGACACTGATAATAAGAAAAGCTAACCTTCACGCAAAAACAGTCAATGGTGTCATATTAGGTGTTCTGACTACACATGAATTCACAACAGGCGTTATAAGAATTTTTGTTTAAAGTGTGTTCACGGAGGCAGCTATACTTTCAGTGTGAATTTATGAGTATGAAAAACTGTTCACGAAGAAAAACAAGAATATAATTCAAGTCTTAAGCAGTGGGAGAAGGCCACAGTTAAAGAATAGAACTATTTTATGCTGACGAGCGGAGCATCTGACCGATTAGATTAGGGTGCTGCTGCTATATTCGAGAGACCAGGGTTCGATCCCTGGTAAGACCAATGAGTTTCTGTTGATGGTATAAATAAAACACCCTACTCTGAAGAGTTTCGTGACGAGTGAACTAACCAAGCGATCAATACATTTCACAGACTCATGTCCCTCTTGTCCTGCACCGCCCTAACAAGCGCTATTACAGGCAGTAACAACAGGTTTTTTTTATGCTGACGAGTACAACACAGGGTTGTCAACTAAAAATTGAGAAAATAAGCCAAACACTGGCCGAAAAAGCCACAAAAAAGCCAGGAGTAAAACAGGTGCTATTTAATACTCACATACATCATAAGAAGTTCTCCAAATCAAGGTCATCACTAACCTTACCACTAAAACTAGCATCATATTAAGTATATTTACCCAATTTTCTCTTAAGAATTATACACATTTTTAGAGAAAAAAAAATTGCATATGAAAAAAGCCAAAAGAGACAAAAGCCAAACACTTTTTGAAGCCAACCACTTTCAAAAAATCTAAATTTCTCGAATCTGGCTTTAAAAAGCCAAATAGGCAACCCTGGTACAACACTTCATTACTGTGCTGTCTAATTGTGACTTCACTTACAAACACATACACGGACACGCACACATATACCCACACTCTTCTACCCACCGACGCTGACATCCACTGTTATCATAAGACACTCTAACTTTAATTGTGTACGAATCCTAGAACTCGTTTTGATATCTTCTGCAAGCATCCCTTATCTGTACCAATGTTGTGTGACTGTTGACACTATTAAGCGATGTTTGTTGAAGGTAATAGTATCTAAACACAGATGGGAACACGGGACTAGATCTTTAAGCATTGCTAAAACTTCTACTTCAAAGAAACGTGGAAAGAAAACGAAAGTAATAAATAATTGGAAGAAATACTTTCTCTGATATTTCTTCTTCAAATGCTCCATATCGACCACTTGTTACACCCGAGTGGTTATCGGGGCCCATATTTGGGGTGTAAAGAATAGAACCACTGTTACCTGCCACGCATGTCGTAAGAGGCGACTAAGGAGGTTTGGTTGAAATCGGATGCTCATGTCCTAAACATGTAGAAGTTTATGCGTTTAGGGCCTACCAAACCAATGTGCAACGTATACACGTTCTTGGCAAAGATCAAACATATCACAAAGAGTGATTAAAATTGGTTGTAAAGAACGAACGCAAAGAAGAAGAAAAGACCACTTGTTAAACCATTTTTGTGATCTGTATGTGATGTGAGCATAAGAACGGCTGTACGTTATGCCAGTTGTGCGCCTACAAGGAGGTCAGAACATCCGATTCCTGCGATGCTTTTTATTTACTAGAGTATCTTCCCCAGACCCCTAGCTCAGTCGCTTCTTACGATAGACATGTCTTGTAGGTCGTAGTGGTACTATTCTTTGCTCCCTTTGCGAGTCCAGGGAACACACTATCGCTTTTCGGTATACAACGGTTTATATTTCTTTTTCTTGACCTCCATGTGTTGTCGGCGCTCACAAGGGGAGCTAAGAATAATAACACTGCGACCTACAATGCATGTCGTAAGAGACGACCGAGGCAAGGCGCCTAGGAGAAGCCATTCTAGTAAATAAAAAGCGTTGTAGAAATCGTATGTGCTGGCCTACTTGTAGGCGTATAATTGGCACAACGTACAATCGCTCTTATGCTCAGATCACATACAGATCACAAAGAGTGGTTTAACAAGTGGTCGTTATGGATCGTTCAAGCCCACCTACCCAGCGTGTTAGTAGCGCGTTGGACGACGGGTTACAAGCTCCCTGTGAGTGCGGGTTCAATTCCGCGGGCTGGCAGAAAAGCCCCAGGTTCTCCATATTTAAAGTATTCGTGGCATCGAACCGAAGGGTTACGATGTCTGGCACAGCCGAAGGTTTACGATGTCTATGGCACGAGCCGAAGGGTTACGATGTCATGGCACGAGCCGAAGAGCTGAAAGCTCAAGTGCTTCTGGATCGAAAAAATATGTAAAAATGGATCGTTCACAGAAGAAGAAATATTCCAGAACACATTCTACAGTTCTAGCCATCACACTTACAGTAGTCTTCTTCTTCTTCTTCTGCTAAGCAACTACTCTGGTATGTGTCATAAACAGGGCGGTACACTTGTATATTCATCGGTCCCCATAGTTTGTTTTGTAGGGTTGTTTCTTTTGGTCAAATTTCCATTCTCACACTGCTCAGGCTGGTACAGTCTTGCAGGATGTACTCTGGGTACTGCTTTGGTGCTCCACAGGTGCAGGCAGCCGAGTGCAAGAGATCAATTGTATGGAGGTGTGCTCTGAGTCCGCTGTGTCCTGTTCTGAGTCTGAAGACTGTGGTCTGCACATTTCTGTTTAGTGTAACTGTCACATACAGTAGTGAAAAAAAATTGTCTCATGAACAAAATTTACAGAATAAGCTATGGAGAACTCTCGAGGATCTCCAATTGACGTACAGCTTCATAGAAGCAACCCATCTTTTTACTGAGCAAATGAAACCGATTGCAAAAAGGTACACAAACCGTTTTCTCTAACAAAATGTTTCGGACAAGAATCTCCCTACCACAGTCATTCTAAAGAATAATACGGTTACTTCGGATGTGTTTCAAATATTTGAACTAAAAAATGGACGCACTTTCCAAACTTCATTCAGTGCTGTGCTTACACAAAAATGGAAGTTGACAGCCAATAGATCATAGGTTGCAGTGTGTACACAGATGACACTCTTGAGTGTGTTATGGTTGAATTAAGTTGCTAAACACGTCACATGCTTCGCTTGTTTGTTTCCATAATTTGATGCAAATATTTCTCATCTTCAATGTCTTGGGAAATAAAACATGACCATGGGAAAACTAATCGGAAGGAGAAATTGTAGAGTGGGGGTGGAGTGGGTCTTTGATGATCTGATGATGACTGGTGTCATAAATGTGACTCATTTCTCTGTTTAGATTTCTGTGGATGTTTGATCTCAGAAGAACAAGAACGTTTCAACGATTATACGAGATGATAATTGTTCATGTATATGGTTTATTGATTGATTCGCTCGTGACTTTCGGGGCTCCCATGGTGAGCAAAGAATAGTAACCCTGCAGTCTACAAGGCATGTCATAAGAGGCGATTGATGTAGGTTCCTAGGGAAGCTACCCTAGTAAATAAAAAGCGTCCCAGAAATAGGATGTGCTGGCTGGTCTACTTGTAGGCACATAACTGGTACAACGTACAATCGCCCTTAGACTCAGATCACATACAAATCACAAAAGGTGGTTTAACAAGTGGTCGATATGGAGCGTTTGAAGAAGAAGAATGATTGCATGGCCATTGGCCATTTGAGTTGTTCGTATGTGTCGATTCCTCCCCGCCAATAATGGCTGACACATTCCGTTTCTGAGGACATCTTTTTTTGAGGTTGTTCTCTAGACAGTTGCAGTCCCCTGCTGACGAGATCTGTCTTCCCGGGTTTGTCTGGAGTCGTCCTACTCTAGATGACTTCAGCCTTCTGTTGCCGGGCTCACCAACCCAGGCTTTTATGCAGGGTGTGCTCCTTGGACACTGTAGTTTAATCCCTTATGCTTAAGGGAAAGTGTCATAGAAGTAGAAGACAAGACAAGAAAAAGGATGTCCTCCTCAAGAGAGAGAGAGAGGACAAGTGCTATTTGTCCCATAGCTGGGGATGGGTTGGTTGCAGCCAGAGCATTTACCACTCGCCGGTGGGTTCTGCACTGTCACCTTATAAGGCCCCATCCTGCTCCCCGCCTTTTGGTCTGGCCTTTCACCTTCAGTCTGTTCGGCTTGGTTAGACCTGCCAGGAGTTAGACTCCGCCGACATAGCCTGAAGGATCCTAAAGGCACACAAACCCTCCAACCACGATAAGGTAGGCTAATATGGAGGAGAAGAATGATTGATTGATTCCTTTCTTCTCTTTATATCCGCCCGCTATTAATGCAGGAGTAGTCAGAGCGCCTGGTAGGACGAGTCTGACTGATTTTTGCGTGAAAGCATGCTTTCCTTATTATCAGTGTTTCTCGCCATTCAGACGCGCCTTCCCTGACTGTAGAGGTTTTGACTGATTGATTGATTGTTCGGAAAATTATTACTGCACTTCGATGTTCAGCAATGCTTGCACCGATCTATTACATAGAAAGACATTAGAGGCATTGCACAAACTCCGTAGCACTGGCGAGGTGCTAGATTTAATTTTCAGGATGGTAAAAAAATTGTAAGAATTTGTTGTAACTGTTATTTTGTGTTTGTTGACAATGCAGAGGTTCTGCATTCTAATCTTATTGATTCCATACCGCTTATGGCACTTTTACGTATTCATCTTGAGGAACTTTGTTTCATAGTACGCAACTGATATAAATAGAAACTTTGATCTCACCCAGTGGCGGCTCGTCATTAAGGGCCAGTGGGGCCGAACTCCACCAAAAAAAATGAGTAACGTGTATTTATTATTTAATAAATTAAAATATAACATAACCCAAAACCATTATTATTCCGAAAATTTGTGTCTGGCCCTACCATCAAAAGTGAACACGAGCCGCCACTGATCTCACCTATATTGAGATTATTAATTATTTTTAAAAACGTGTTCCTCTTCCCTAAAACGAACCGAATACTTCGAATACTTTTATAAAAGAGAGACTGTGACCTTAAGTCTACGCCCATTAATTTATCTACAGAAGGTCTTCTACACCCCCTAGATTGGCTACAGAGGGGCTTCTGCGCTCCTTAGATTTGCTACAGTAGGTCTTCTACACCACATAGATTGGCTACAGAGGGGCTTCTACGCTCCTTAGATTTGCTACAGAGGGGCTTCTACGCTCCTTAGATTTGCTACAGATGGGTTTCTACGCTCCCTAGATTTGCTACAGAGGTTCTTCTACGCTCCTTAGATTGGCTACAGAGGGGCTTCTACGCTCATTAGATTGGCTACAGAGGTTCTTCTACGCCCCCTTAGATTGGCTACAGAGGGGCTTCAACGTACCATATATTGGCTACAGAGGAGCTTCTACGTACCATATATTGGCTACAGAGGGGCTTCTACGTACCATATATTGGCTACAGAGGGGCTTCTACGATCCTTAGATTGGCTACAGAGGAGCTTCTACGATCCTTAGATTGGCTACAGAGGAGCTTCTACGCCCCTTAGATTGGCTACAGATGAGCTTCTACGCCCCTTAGATTGGCTACAGAGGAGCTTCTACGCCCCTTAGATTGGCTACAGAGGGGCTTCTACGTACCATATATTGGCTTCAGAGGGGCTTCTGCGCCCCTTATATTGGTTAAAGAGGAGCTGCTTACTGGTAGGATTTTTCAACAAGAAAAGTTCAATTTATGATAACACATCTACTGAGTCTCCCGTGTGGATTCTGGTATAGTAGTGAACAGAACAACTGTCTCCTTTTTGCATTTCTTACAAGATGACCTAGAAGGATTGTGCATAGTATATGAGATCCAAACTATATAAATACACAGTTACAGAAACAGACAAAACCGAGATTAGTCATACAAATTAAATGAACATTTCGCCAACGTGGTGCCTGGTCCACAAGGGAAGCAAAGCATAGTACCACTACGAACTTCAAGGTATGTCGTAAGAGACGACTGATGAAGGACCTAGACAAGCTGCCCTAGTAAATAAAAAGCGTTGCAGAAAAAAGGATATGATGGCCTATTTGTAGGCAAATAACTAACAAGACGTACAATCGCTCTTAGGCTCAGATCACATACAAATCCCAAAGAGTGGTTAGCAAGTGGTTGATATGGAGCGATCGAAGAAGAAGAAGAAGACAAACACAAAACAAAATAATACGTTTTTTTTTTAATTTATTCGCCCGAGTGGTTACCGGGGCCCTAATTTGGGGTGTAAAGAATAGAACCACTGTTACCTGCCACACATGTCGTAAGAGGCGACCAAGGAGGTTTGGCTGAAATCGGATGCACATGTCCTAAACGTGTAAAAGTCTATGCATTTAGGGACCTACTAAACCAATGTGCAACGTATACACGTTATTGGCAAAGATCAAACATATCACAAAGAGTGATTAAAATTGGTTGTAAAGAACGAACGCAAAAGAAGAAGAAGAAGAAGAAGATTTATTTATTAAAAGAAAATATTGTTAGTGATATATGAATATTTTTTTATATATTTTTTTTTTCTTTCGTCCGCTTTCAACTCAGACGAAGTTTCATCTCTGAAACTGATTTTTGCGTGAAAATCCGTTTTTCCAATTTCTTACAATGACAGCAGCGTGCACATTGTAAATTACTTTACACTGGCAGCCGTGTGCTCAATGTACTCGTAATTAGTATTCCTCGCCATACAGGCAGATTTTCTCCGACTTTAGAGGTACTCACGTTATCGTCCTGAGTAAGATCAGGGGACTCGAACAAATGCCGGACAGTAGGTTCGAACCCGAGCTATGATGCGTCTCACTGCTAGCAGGCCGAGCTACTATCAACTACTCTAGGCAGTCCCCTTTTGAATATAAAATATGCTTACAGAAAGAAAAAGGATTTTTGATAATACAATCTCTACAACTCAATATAAAAATATGCTTACAGAAAGAAAAAGGATTTTTGATAATACAATCTCTACAACTCAATATAAAAATATGCTTACAGAAAGAAAAAGGATTTTTGATAATACAATCTCTACAACTCAATATAAAATATGCTTACAGAAAGAAAAATGATTTTTGATAATACAATCTCTACAACTCAATATAAAATATGCTTACAGAAAGAAAAAGGATTTTTGGTAATACAATCTCTACAACTCAATATGAAATATGCTTACAGAAAGAAAAAGGATTTTTGATAATACAATCTCTACAACTCAATATAAAATATGCTTACAGAAAGAAAAAGGATTTTTGATAATACAATCTCTACAACTCAATATAAAAATATGCTTACAGAAAGAAAAAGGATTTTTGATAATACAATCTCTACAACTCAATATAAAATATGCTTACATAAAGAAAAAGGATTTTTGATAATACAATCTCTACAACTCAATATAAAATATACTTACAGAAAGAAAAAGGATTTTTTGTAATACAATCTCTACAACTCAATATAAAATATGCTTACAGAAAGAAAAAGGATTTTTGATAATACAATCTCTACAACTCAATATAAAATATGCTTACAGAAAGAAAAAGGATTTTTGATAATACAATCTCTACAACTCAATATAAAAATAGATATAAATATAAACACGCACATATTAATATTCTTTCAGGAATGTGATGCCAACTTTACAAACAACCCCGACCAACTAGAGTGGATGACCAGATTTCCTTATTAAGTCCAAGATAAATGTGATTGTCCAAAGTTCCATCTCGACCAGGTTGTCTGTCTAATGCAAAGAAAGTTCGACCATAGTGGTAATTGAATTTGTTGTTGTTGTCAGGGAACCAGATGATTTTTTTGCCATTGCCAATAATAAGGGTCACACGATAACTGACATAAATTAAAATGTTTAAATGAGATCATCAAAACTGATAACGTGCATCACAGCCCCCAGTAGTCATAATACAACCCCTGTAGACATAACACATCCCAATGTAGTCATAACACATCCCAATGTAGACATAACACATCCCAATGTAGACATAACACATCCCAATGTAGACATAACACATCCCAATGTAGACATAACACATCCCAATGTAGACATAACACATCCCAATGTAGACATAACACATCCCAATGTAGACATACCACATCCCAATGTAGACATAACACATCCCAATGTAGACATAACACATCCCAATGTAGTCATAACACATCCTAATGTAGACATAACACATCCCAATGTAGACATAACACATCCCATTGTAGACATAACACATTCCATTGTAGTCATAACACATCCCAATGTAGACATAACACATCCCAGTATAGACATAACACATTCCATTGTAGTCATAACACATCCCATTGTAGACATAACACATCCCATTGTAGTCATAACACATCCCAATGTAGACATAACACATCCCAATGTAGACATACCACATCCCATTGTAGACATAACACATCCCAATGTAGTCGTAATACAGTCCCCTATAGACATACCACATCCCAATATAGACATACCACATCCCAATATAGACATACCACATCCCAATGTAGACATAACACATCCTAATATAGACATAACACATCCCAATGTAGTCGTAATACAGCCCCCTGTAGACATAATACAGCCCAGTGTGGTCCTAATACCCCAACCTTAGAGTTATAATACAGCCCATGTAGTCATAATACATCCTATTTGGTCATAATACATCATATGTAGTCATAATACATCCTATGTAGTCATAATACATCCTATGTAGTCATAATACATCCTATGTAGTCATAATACATCCTATGTAGTCATAATACAGTCTTATGTAGTCATTATTCAACATTCTGTAGTCATTATACAGCACATCTAGCCATAATACAACCCTTGTAACCATAACACATTCCTCTTGTAACCATAACACATTCCTCTTGTAACCATAACACATTCCTCTTGTAACCATAACACATTCCTCTTGTAACCATAACACATTCCTCTTGTAACCATAACACATTCCTCTTGTAACCATAACACATTCCCCTTGTAATCATAACACATTCCCCTTGTAATCATAACACATTTCCTTGTAATCATAACACATTCCTTTGTAATCATAGCACATTCCCTTGTAACTATAGCACATTCCCCTTGTAATCATAACACAGTCCTTTGTAATCATAACCAATCCCCTTGTAATCATAACCTGTAGTCCCCCTGTAGTCCATTCAGTCCATTGCCTTGTGAGTCGAAGGTCGTGGGTTTGAGTCCGGACCACTCAATTCTGTTCACGAGTGCAGTTTTTTCCAGAGACCCCTAGTATTGTTGCTGAAGCTACGGAGTTCGTGCTTTGTGCAATACTCTCGGCAGGTGGCGTGCCATTTCTGCGGAGAGGGACCAAACCGTATGAGGTAAAACCCGGTGCAATGAAGTCAATCCTGCGGCTTTTAAACTCTTTTTTTAGTAACATTGCGACCTACAAGATATGTCGTAAGAGGCGAATGAGATAGGGGCCTACTCTAGTAACTAAAAAGGGTCGCAGTAATCGGATGTACTGGTCTAATTGTAGGCACGTAAATGGCATAACGTGGAATCGCTCTTAGGATGAGGATGACATACTGATCATAAAGAGTGGTTTAACAAGAGGTCGATATGGAATGTTCGAAGAAGAAGAATTACTGTGGATTAACTCATTCACTCCATATTTTGTTTTCATTTCCGGACGCATTTCAATTACAATGTATATTAAAATAAGAAGATGGATGGATGCTGAAACGTTTAGATATAACATGTTCTGTCATTCTTCAGCATTCTGAACCCTATAGTTAAAATAATAATAGCAAACAGCTACCGCATATAACATTCATCTTGGTGCTGATGGTGTATTGGACTAACTTTCAGACCGACCCAGGGGTCATTAATGCACTTGGTGCCTCCCACAGTCGGCATTTAATATCAGCTCCAGCTCCTCATTCACTGCTGATAACACTTCCAAGATATATGAAAGCATTTGTATTTGGACAGATTTTATCTTTTAGTTTGATTGGTGCTGGGATGTACATGTTGAGAATCATTATTTCTGTTTTCTTGGCATTGATTTTCAGAGACATGTTGGTAGTGAGGCCAAAATATGTTACATAGTAGATATAAATATAATATATATATATATATATATATATATATATATATATATATATATAATAGATAAAAGATAGATATATCTATAGATAGATAGATAGATAGACAGACAGACAGACAGACAGACAGACAGACAGATAGACAGATAGACAGATAGACAGATAGACATATAGATAGATAGACAGATAGATAGATAGATAGATAGATAGATAGATAGATAGATAGATAGATAGATAGATAGATAGATAGATAGATGGATGGATGGATGAAGTGGCGGCTCGTGGCCATTTTTCTTGATAGGGCCAGACACAAATTTTCGGAACAATAATGTTTTTTTAGTATTTACTATTCCGGGAAGTTATTCCCCTTTCGATTATTGGTAGGGCCGGACTTACCTTGTTTTCCTTGCCGGCCCCGACAACACACGGGTGATATATAATATTATAATGTTTAATAAACATATAATAATAGTACATATATATATATCATCATCATCATCAAGGTGCGTGTCCTATATAGGACGTTGCTCTCTGCAGTTCATCTGAAATTCACTCTGTCTCTAGCCAGCTCACCCCCTTCGCCGATGGTCATATTCATGGTTTCTTTAATATCTTGTAGCCATCTTCTTCTTGATCTGCCTCTGCGTCCTAGGACCCTGCCCCCAATATTGTTCTGCCATCGTGACGCTTGATGTGACCAAAGTATATATTTTTCTGTATATGTTGTTTATCAGCCAATTGTCCATAACATTCAGTTCTTTCAGGACATCAGTGTTCTTCCTTTTTCTGTCCATGGTACTCATAGGATCTTTCTGTAGCATTTCGTGTCGAAGGACTGGATTTTCGTTCCTGTTATTTATATATATATATCGTCAGAGTGGTTACCGGGGCCCAAATTTGAGGTGTCAAGAATAGAACCACTGTTACCTGCCACGCATGTCGTAAGAGGCGATTAAGGAGGTTTGGCTGAAATCGGATGCATGTGTTCACTAGGGAATGCTAACCCGAAACAAATGCTTGCAGAAAACGGATGCACCAGGCCGTAAGGCGCATAACATGGTGCAACGACCCTCACAATGAGGAATGGGATAACTGATTCTACGGTGGCCAATCTGCCTCGGAGATTTAGCCACGCATTAAGAATGTCAGACCTACCATCATGGGGGTGGCCAAAACTTACTGCGGGAAGAGGTCGGCACAAACGGGAAGCAGAAATCATAGGAATTATATCCTACAGAACTGCCCCAGAATGCAGACTTGAGAAGAAAGAGGTGGCCCACTTACACAAGCCTCCAAGATAAACTGTATGGCGTGGCTGATAATCTGAGGCAGATGGCTGCTTTTATTAGAGAATCCGAAATCCCAATCTAGTGAGAACGCAAAGAAAAAGAAATATATATATATCTTCTATTTATTCGTTCTTCGCGGCCAATTTTATCATTCTTTTTGTGATATATAAATGGTCCTTTGACAAGAACGGAGTGATCTACGTTGGGTCGATTATGCGCCCATGGTGACTAGGCCCGTCCATCCGGTTTCAGCCAGCTTTTGATTTACTAGGGTGAGCTTTCCCTAGGGTTATATATATATATATATATATATATATATATATATATATGTGTGTGTGTGTGTAGATATATAATTACTTATTTGCTTAGGATGTACTAAACATTGTTCTATAATAATATGTGTTTGAAACGATTGTTTTGTCTTCATTAATGTTATATGTTTCTATAGCTGTCCATGATTGACATCTATATGTTGTCAGCTGAATATCTGTATGTCCTGATACTATTGTTAACTGACCCGTTTATACATGACAAGGATTGACATCATTGCACCAGATCTTCCCCATTTGTCTCGGTTCTTCTCTGTAGAAATATCACAGCACCTGAAGAGAGTATTGCACAAAGCACGAGCTTAGTAGCACCGTAACAATGGTAGAGATCTCCGAAAAAATGTTCCCGCGAACCAAGCGACGCAGTCCGAATTCGAACCCACGACTTTCTGAACACAGGGCAAAGGATTATCCACTTCACAACATAGTTTACTTACCTGTGCTATACCATACAGTTTTTCTCAATATTTAACATATGAATTACCATGACCAGACTCCTTCCCATGCATTCACACAGTGGCGGCTCGTGATCATTTTTGGTGGTGAGGCCAGACATTTTTCCCCGGATAAATCATGGCTTTTGGTTGCTATATTTTAACTTATAAAATAATAAATACACGTTTTTCATTATTTTTGGTGGGGCCCGGCCCCACTGGCCCTTAAAGACGAGCCGCCACTGCATTTACATATATGTAAACATTCGATGTTTTGATCAATGAATTTTCTTTGGAAAGTAATGCAGAAATAAAGAGCAGAATAGGATGAGCCAATGCTGAGTTTCAGAAAATGAGAAGCATTATATGCAACAGTTCACTGGCAATTGAGGTCAGAATGAGAGATACTCATTACTGCATAGAGCCAATACTGATGTACGATTGCGAATCATGGACGATAAAGAACCAGATATAAACATATCTGGCGGCAACAGAGATGTAGTTTTAGAGAAGAATGATGAGAGAATAACATTGACTACTAAAATGACAAAATGCGGAGGTGTTTAATGAAGCCAAGTCACAAAGGAAACTTATGTTCAATAAAAGAAGAGGCGGTCAGCATTTTTTGAACATGCGATAAGAAGGGAAGTTTAGAGCACATTGTTATAACCGGTAAAATCGAAGGGGAAACGAGACAAGAGGAAGACAGAGAGAGAAAAGTTTAGACAACCTCACTTCATGGCATGGAAGAGCATCAACACATGTGCTGATAGTAAATACCAGAGACACAGATTTGTGGAGATTCATTGCCACCTACACACTCCGGCCCGGCACCTGATGATGATATATTAAATCGTTGTATGTGCGTGCGTGCGTGACTGCGCGTGTATGTGAATATATGTATACATGTATATGAATATATAGGGATGAACAAAATGATAAAACACTGACCTCTTCTGCTACACCAACCTTTCCCAAAGTGGACAGTACCGTCCCCAGTGGGCACTGAAGCGTTCTAGGGGGGCGATAGTGGGTTCAGAAGCATGTGGTGGGTGTTCAGGCGATTAGGTCAGTGGCTCCTTAAAAAAATAATAATTTTTTATTTAAAAATAAATTATTTTCGTGATTTTGCATTGAATAATCAATTATAAATTTTAATTTTGCATTCATCTTATACCCGTCTTACGATCATTTTTTCATCACTATTCTTTTCATGCATATAATTTTAAAATTGGCCTGTATGCAGAAATATATATCAATTTGCTATGTCAGAAAATAGCATACATACATGTGGGGGAGGCGTTGGACTTTTTATAATGTGGGGGGGACTTCAAAGTTTTGCTGTGAAAGTGGGCGGTGGGCCCAAAAAAAGTTTGAAATCTATGTGCTCACCCTTCTTCTGTGACATTGGTTACACGTTATATATGGATTGGATGTTGTCAGATTTTTGCATTCTAGACTATCATATCTGGAAAAATATGACGATAGCCGTTTTGTAAAATAACTTAAAAATAAGAGCATGAATTCATTGATAAAACTTTCATATTTAAACAGTGACATAGGAAGACAGAGCGAGAACATTTTGGATACTGACTTCAAGCACGGAAGAGCGTCAACATCTGAGATGATAGCAAACACTAGGGACAGAGATTTTTTGAGATCCAGATGGGCTGCCCAGCTGGCACGGCTCCTGATATGATGATGAGTGCATTCTACTGTTGACAGACGCACGAGTCTCCAGATTTGACCATGGAGGGAAATTTGTAACCGTTTTAAAAAACGGTCTGGAATAGAAATAATAGGAAAACAAAGAATAGAATACTATAACAGCATTCATTCTCAAGAAATTTTTTGTCATTTCACGACACTTATAGAAGATGTCCAGTTATTGAGACGTGTCTAGACTTTCAGACATATTGCAGACTCAAGACAGTTTATCTATTTTTTGATATTTTGACATTTTAAAACAATTAAATATAAACTCTTACAGTGGCGGCCCCCTGATCATTTTGTTGGTGGGCCAGACGAAAATTTTTGGGAAAAAATCATGATTTCGGTAAGTTATATTTTAATGTGCCGCAAGGAACCATGCTGGAATTCAAGTCTGCTGGATGTAAAACTAAACTAAGAAAAAGGATTCTGGAACGTCAGAACAATGTTCGAGACCACAAAGACATCACAGGTGGTAAAGAGATGCAACACTATAAATTACACATTCTAGGGGTCAGCAAAAGTAGATGGACAGGCTTCGGACAGACGACAACTAGAACAGAGGAAACCATCTTATACTCAGGAAGAGACGACGGGAATCATTCAGCAGGAGTTGCACTAATAATAAGGAAAGGTTGAAAAAACATCTCTTAGAGTGGCACCCGATTAATGAAATTGTTGAAAGCCCGTTTTAAAGGGGAAAAAAGGAAGCTAACTATCATTCAATGCTATGCACCCACTAACGAAGCCGAAAAGAGGACAAAACACATTTTATAGAAGGTTACAGGAAATAGTGGACAAGGTTCCAGCTCAGGACGTTTTGTGCATAATGGGAGACCTAAACACAAAAGTTGGAAACAATAACAGACACAGAGAAGCAATAATGGGGAAAGAGGGATGTGGCACTGCAAATGAAAATGGAGAAATGTTGAGCAATTTTTGTCTAGAAAACAGACTGATCATAGGAGGCACATTGTTTCCCACAGGACCATCACAAGTAAAATGGATATCCCCCAAAAGGAAAGATGAAAACCAGATGGACCACTTTATGATCACGGGAAATGGCAAGGATTACGTGTAAAGGTGAAAGAGGGGCTGACGTGGGCAGCGACCACCATCTGTCGTTGCCATGATCAGGCTCAAACTCAAGAAAACATATATACAGAAACAAGAACAGAATACTTTAATGTTAACCTATTAAAAGACAGAAAATTGCTACAAAAATATAGTGGAACTAAGAACAGATTTCCCAATCCTGTCAGAGCAGTCAGACACAACACCAACTGAAAGTATCCCAAAAAAAAATGGAATCGATCAAAGGCACATATAAAATAGTTAACAGTAGGGTACTGGGAAACCCGTAAAGGACAACATAAAGAGTGGATAAGTGGCCAGACCTTAGAATACATCCAAAAGCGAAGGAGAAAAAAAATCTCATCAATAGCATTAGATCAGAACGTCAAAAGATAAGGCAAGAAAAAAAATATACAGAACTAAACAAAATGGTAAAAGAATTTCTAGAACAGACAAAGAAAATTTATGGAAAAGACAGCAGAAATGCAGAAAAGGCTGCTAAAGTACATGATCTGCACACACTGTACAAGATTACCAAAATTATGGAGGTAAAGACACAACCATAACATGCCAGTCAGAAACAGTCTAGGACAACTGTTGACAACAGAGCAGGAGCAGGATATAAGATGGACATCCCACTTTGAAGATGTGCTAAACAGACCTGATCCTGAACATCCACCGGATATCCCACCGGCCGCACAGGATATGTATATCAACCTCAAATTGCCAGAAAAGCAAGAAATAGTAAAGCTATTGGATCCCTGAGAAACAACAAAGCACCGGGAAATGATGAAATGACAGCAGAACTTTTCAAGATCGATCCCATCTTAGCTGCAAACATATTAGAGCCATTGTTTGCAGATATCTGGGAGAAAGAAGAATTGCCTAAGGATTGGACTAGGGTACTGTGGTGAAAATCCCCAAGAAAGGAGACCTAACAGATTGCAATAACTGGAGAGGAATCACGTTGCTTTCAATCCCAAGTAAGATATTCTGCAAAATTGTCATAATGCGAATACAAGAAGCAGTAGACAAGTGTCTACGAATGGAGCAAGCAGGATTTAGGAAAGGAAGAGGAACAAATGAACATATATTTACCCTGCGTAACATTTTAGAACAATGTAGCGAGTGGCAAAGGACTATATATATCAACTTCATAGATTTTGAAAAGGCATTCGACAGCGTCCACAGAGACAGCCTATGGAAGATACTGAGACAATACGGCGTACCGCAGAAGCTTGTCAACATCATAGCCCTCTTCTATAAAGATTTCTCCTGCAACCTAAAGAATTCCAACAAAACATTCCCAGTAAAATCTGGTGTAAGACAGGGATGCGTAATGTCCTCTCTTTGTTTAGTATTACAATTGACTGGGTGCTAAAAATGCCATAAAACAACAAGCACCAAGAGGAATAAGATGGACCCTTTCGAGATGCTTGAGGACCTGGACTTTGCAGACGATATAGCCCTGGTGTCACACAAATATGAACATATACAAGAGAAAAGTACAATACTTCACAGCACGGCAAAGACAGTAGGCCTCAAAACAAACACAGGAAAAACAAAAATTATGACAAACAGTGAAATCCAACAACCAGTAATGTTAGAAAATGAAACACTGGAAAGGGTTGAGCAGTTTACATATCTTGGTAGCGTACTGACACTAAATGGTGGCACAGAGGAAGATATAAAATCACGTCTAAGTAAGGCCAGAACCGCTTTTGCCAGAATGAAACCAGTATGGAAGTCCAAAATCTACAATCGGACCACAAAGCTTAAACTCTATAAAAACATTGTTTTGCCAGTTTTGCTCTACGGATCGGGTGTTGGAGGATGACCAAAGGAGATACTAGCAGGCTGTCAGTTTTCCACCACTCTTGTCTTCGCAGAATCTTGGGAATCTTTTGGCCAGTAAAATATCCAATAACCAACTACTCCAAGACACAAGACAAGAGGCAATGAATGACATACTCAAAAGAGAAGATGGAAATGGCTTGGACATGTTATGAGAATGAGACAAGAAATGCCTGCAAGGATAGCCCTCACTTGGACACCAGAGGAAAGAGAAAGAAAGGCAGACCACGGACAACATGGAGGCGCATGATGGAAGAGGAACTGGACACCGCATCTCTGACGTGGGACTGCGCTGAAGGTTGCACGGGACAGGAGAGCATGGAAAGTCCTTTCTGAAGCCCCATGTGTCACTAGGCATGACGGGATTAAGTAAGTAAAATATTTTAATGTATAAAATAATAAATACACGTTACACTTTATGTTTGGTGGGGCACGGCCCCAATGGCCTTTAATAACGAGCCGCCACTGAACTCTCAACATAAACATTATTCTATTAAGAGAACTATAGAAACTACTCACCGAGCGAAGGACATGGTCGGATAGTAGGTTGTATAATCGATAGCCTTGGAAGCCTGCTCCATCCGTCCAGGCAGTAGTGACCACAAGCATGATGATTGTGTACAATAAGTTGTAGGACAACATTTTCTAGCGACAAGTTTACTGTTAGAACAGAAACACGTTAACATTATATCTGCTTAAGTTTCATTGAAATGCAGAAAAAAGCATATATCTTTGATTGATTGATTGATTGATAGGAGCATCATCATTGTACTTTGATGAATAAACGTGTATACTTCGATCGGTTTTCGACACAGAAAGGTCTCAGCGGCAGTGCACGATCTCCGTATCACCGACATGTGTCCTCCATGTAATTTTGATCAACCCTATCATTTCTCTTACGCATGTGTGTTGCCGGAACCTAAAGGGGGAGCAAAGAATAGTAACACTGCGACCTACAAGGCATGTCGTAAGATGCGACTAAAGTAGGGGCCTAGGGAAGCTACCCTAGTAAATAAAAAGCGTCGCATAAATTGGATGTGCTGGCCTTCTTGTAGGCACATAACTAGCACAACGTACAATCGCTCTTAGGATCGGATCACATACAAATCACAAAGAGTGGTTAACAAGTGATCGATATGAAGCGTTTAAAGAAGAAGAATAACATAAAGAAAGGCTACAGGAAATTGTAAATGATAAACAAAGAATATTATGAGTTTGAAAAGTTTCATTACATTTGGTAAAGATATTGGGAAGTTTTAAAACATCATAGAAAATAATAGATAAAAATATGTATACAAGATAAACAAGTAGGAAAAGAGGATTTAAACTAGAACAAGTAAGAGATTTATATTCCAGTCATATTTGAAAAATACAACTTCCACAAAAGATATTCATTATTCCTGTTTTGACACCACTCTATTAATTGTCTCCCACACCAAGCCACAATCTTTCAATTCTTTCTACCGTTCTTCATGTTTCATTTGAGATTCCAGGCCTTCTCTTCTCATCATCTGCACATAGGTGAGCTGATCTAGCTAATACACCCACTGGCATAATACATAAAAGCCCGATCCATCTCTATCTCCGTCTTTTAATAATGGTCTCCAAGGATGCACAATGTGTTCGTTTTAAAAGCTTTTCATTTGCTTTCAAATGTGGCCAGTAAATTTGTAGGATTCTTCTTAAGCATTTTGTAATGTCTCCAGCTTGTGTATGGTATTGTTCAACATTTTCCAGAACTCAACACTGTTTAAGTAAGAGATAATAACGACTTTTAAATTTAAGTAAGAAAAATTAATGGTAATAGGGAAGAATAAATAAGGAACAATAAAAAAGGAAACGATAAATAATAACAATTCCTCTCGTACTGTTAGACGTTACATAGGGCCTGCAAGCAATTTTTCCATCCCGCTCTATCCTGGGCAACTAGCTCAACCTAACTTATCCCTAATATGTTCAGCTATAAACTATTCATTTCTTCCGGAATCTGGGCTGATTTTGTGTTCATACATTTCAAAATCCAAATTTAGTATTTGTTTTTGAGCCATGTGATGTACGCGTCGGGTTGCTGACTTCCAGAAAGCGGCTTTCATCAGCAACTGTCATTGATGCATCAGGTACACTATCTTGCTGGTCGGTTTACCGGTATGGTGTCATTTCTTGTCAGTTTCTGTAGCTCTTTAAATTTTCTTGTGAGGTAGCTGGCCTCATGCTCAAGCCCTCCTCCGTTTTCATCAGGGCTTGGAACCGGTGGAATTAAAGGAAACGATGATAAACATAAAATGATAAACAGATAAAAATATAGAAGTTTATAAAAGAAAACTTACATGTATTCTGTTGAAGATAAATTTTCTGGCTCAAGTGCAAATCTTGTCTGGTATAAACAGTTATATCCATATTTATACAGATTTCCATATCCGCAATATGTCTCCAGATTTAGCGCAAATAGTAAACCAAAAATATTAAAATTCACAGAAGGACGCTTTTCATCAAATTCTTGACCATTCTTTTGCATAGAGCCAATCATAGTTAAGCATTGCTAGTGTTTACTTGATTTAGATATATTGTTTGGTCAACATATTTCATTTATTTTCTTTACATGACCCAAATAAACATGGAAGGGAATGAATTTTGTATTATTTTTGTTTAGTTAATTAGTGCATGACTTTCATAAATATATATATCTTCTTCTTCTTTGTATTCGTTCTTTACAACCAATTTTAATCACTCTTTGTGATATGTTTGATCTTTGCCAAGAACGTGTATACTTCTTCTTCTTCTTCTGCTAACATTCTTCACGGCCAATTTGATCATTCTTATTGTGATGTATAATTGGTCCACTGGCAAGAACGGAGTGATCTACGTCGGACGATTGTGCGCCCATGGTGACTAGGCCCGCCCGTCCGTTTTCAGCCAGCTTTTGATTTACTAGGGTGAGCTTTCCTAGGTACGATCCTTTCGGATCTACGCCTTTTCGATCAACTTTGCCGTATATTTGGGCTTTGTGATCTACGCCAAGACAGTGAGTTACGCTGCTTTACCCGTTCTGACTGAGAAATATTTCTCGGGCTTGTCAGCTTGTCCTCGGACGGCGTCTTACTCGTATAAAACACCGTGTAAAGTATCGGCCTTCGCCAATGTTCAGGACCCGGGCTTCCTGTTTGATCCGTACATTGTCGGCCTTGCTTTACAGTACATTTTTGAGTTTGATCCGGGGAAGGAACATTCTCAGCCTTTTCTAGACGCGTATCGGTGCGTGGCAATTTGCAATTTACCTCGAAAGCACTGGCATGGGGCCGAGTACAAGCAATGTAGAGGGTCGTTTCAGTGGGCACTATAAGCGTAACTGAGGATTTTGCGCTCGCCGCCATCACCCGCCCCAGTTATTCCGGGGATGTTAGTTACGACTGCAATCGAACCTTGCCCAGTTGCCCCAAGGCTGGCAGTTCCGTTAGGCATGACCAACCTCAGTTCTTCCGGGGATGTTAATTTTAATCGCACAGTACCTTGCACGGTTTTCCCAGGGCGGGTAGTTTCGTTATGCACTAAACGCAACTTGTTCTTTTGCGCTCGGCAAACCTTGCCCAGTACATGTATCTGCACCAGGCTACCAATGCGGGGTCAGCTGCAATCTTCTCTCGCACCAACACGAAGGTAGACTTTCATTCGTTACGGTCCTGTCTTATTTATTCTTGCCGACGGGCTGGCAATGTTTGCCCCTCCTCAGGGCTTCGAGCTTCGCCCTACGTGGGCATACGTTTGGTCACTGGATGCACCTCTCATCCATGTCTGAGTCGTTTCGTTGCTGTTTCTTTGCGTTCAGGGACTTGGGCAATATCTTGTTGGACATCGGTCAGGAGAATTGTGCATTTTATTTGTATGTATCTTTATCGTATTTCCGTAATTGCACTGCTACCACTACCAGTAGTTTCCTCTCCCCGATCCCTGCCCCTCTTAGCCAGACCAGAACCAGAGTCTGTTTCCAGGGTCACCGCGTGGAGGTTAGGGGCAGGGTCTTGGTTAGCGCCCCCCCTCGCTAACCCTGGCTCATGTTACCACCATGACCTCATGAGCCTTTTGACCCCGAACGTGTATACGTTGCACATTAGTTTGGTAGGCCTCTAAACGCATAGACTTCTACATGTTTAGGACACGTGCATCCGATTTCAGCCAAACCTCCTTAGTCGCCTCTTACGACATGCGTGGCAGGTAGCAGGGGTTCTATTCTTTACACCCCAAATTTGGGCCCCGGTAACCACTCGGGCGATAAGTATATATATAAAACCAAACGTTTTGCTGTGTTTCAGCTGAGGTCAGCTACGGTTTAGTGAATACTGGGATTTTGGTTTCCAACGCTAATCTGCATATTTACACTTTAATCACGGATGAGTTGTCAACATTAGAAAACAAACCTGTTGTTTATGATCGTGTACAAAACACAATAAAGTTGTCCTTCGACATAGTGTACACACAAGACAACAAAAAACAGACACAAAATATATTTAAAACTTCATGCGGAAAACGAGTCGAGTACTTTTGGAGATATATAGACCACACATGATCTCCACGCTACATAGACCCTCATAAACATCTGGGGTGACTGTAACTATCAAGATGTATAATTGTTATAATTAACTTACAATTCTGTTTCAATTTCTAATATCTTCATTTTACTCTAGATATGTACATAAGTGCTCTGATCTCCTATGCAATATCTCGAACAGCGTTCAGCGACTAACTGTACCAGTTCGATGTTGATTAAGATCCTAATTTTACATCTGTTGTGCTGTTCTTTCCTGATCACTCCACTCTTTAATCCATTCTCTTGTAATCTAGCTGTTTAGGAGAATTTGTTTAGATGAAAGTCATCTTTGCAGCTCTACTGCACAAGGGCGTTCAGAATGTCAGCGTTATCCATTGACCGAACATCCGATATGGTGGCAGAGCAGAGCCAGTATGTCCGCTCTCTCATTCATATCGACAAAACCGCCAGAGTGGTTACCGGGGCCAAAATAATTTGGGGTGTAAAGAATAGAACCACTGTTACCTGCCACGCATGTCGTAAGAGGCGACTAAAGAGATTTGGCTGAAATCGGATGCACGTGTCCTAAACTTGTAGAAGTCTATGCGTTTAGGGGCCTACCAAACCAATGTGCAATGTATACACGTTCTTGGCAAAGATCAAACATATCACGAAGAGTGATTAAAATTGGTTGTAAAGAACGAACGCAAAGAAGAAGAAGTAGATATCGACACCCCACCCGTGTGGTGTCAGGACCCGCAAGGGAACCAAAAAAAGTCGTACCACTGCAACCTACAAGTCATGTCGTAAGCGCGAGGTAGGACCTATGGGAAGCTACCCTAGTAAATAAAAAGCATAGCAGAAATCGGATGTGTTGGCCTACTTGGAGGCGCATAACTCGCACATCATACAATCGCTCTTAGACTCAGATCACATACAAATCACACAAAGTTGTTAATAAGTGGTCGAAATGGAGCGTTTGAAGAAGAAGAATACCGACACCCATGTTCACTAGAATGAAGGTGAATATAATTCAATTAATTGTTAACCCCTGCAGTGATTCAGTTCAGTGTGTGCGAACCGAACCAGCTTCCACCTTCCACGAGCCGGATCATACTCAACGAATCACTACAATGCACACACAAGTGTACGCACAGTATTATAAATAGTTCATGTCTTTCAAAAATGCCAACAATGTTCTTCTCTATATCTACAAAATCAGTCTTTTAACTCCTTCCGTACCAATAACTACTATAGTGGTATGTATGCCATTTCTCTCATTAGACGCTAAAGGGGTTTTTCACATAGAGCATTTTTATCTCGCTTTGTACAATGTCTATGACGTTTTTTAGTGTAGCTAAAATAGTAAAACAAAAATAAATATTTATAGGTAATAGTATATTGAATGATATATCCCTATGAGGTCGATGAAGGCCCACCTGTATGGCGGGGGACACTGTTAATAAGGAAAGCAAGACTTCAAGCAAAAATCAGCCAGAACTGCAGTATCAGGCGCCCTGACTACGCCTGAATTCATAGCAGGCAAACGCAGAAGAAGATGAAGGAGATATATCTTTATGTGATACCTACTGTATACAGTGTAAACCAGAGATCTAAATGCGAAGAAATGATTTAATTGCACGAGGTTTTCCCCCATAGCTCCCACCGTTCATCTCTTCAGACATTGCAAACCATATGCCGAAAGTTTTGCGCAAATAACGAAATCTGTAGCACCAGGAAAAATCCTTGGGATTTCTGAGAAAAATGCATATGGGAATAAAACTACTCAATCCGGATTCCACCTCACAACCCCCAGAACACGCAACCAAACGTTTTTGACCACAAAACGTTTGTATAATAACAATTCTTGTGTTATAAAATAATTGCAATGGCGAAACACGTAAAAACAAAGTACTTTAGTTTTACAAAATACAAAAACTATAACAATACACATTAACACCAAAAGGTTCTTATCAAGTGAAGGATACGGCCTTTTGGTCAAAACGTTGCTATGTACTGTTAATGTTTTTGTGATTTGTAAAACTAAAGTACTTTGTTTATACGTGTTTGGCCATTGCTACATAATTTTACTCAGTGGCGGTTCGTGCTAATTTTTGTTGGTGGGGCCAGACAAACATTTTTGAAAAAAATCATGGTTTTGGGTTAGGTTATATTTTAATTTATAAAGTAATAAGTACACGTTACACTTTAGTTTTGGTGGGGCCCGGTCCCAATGACCCTTAATGACGAGCCGCCACTGGTTTTACTGCAGTTTTCCATTATATCGATAAAACAATTGCAGACATAACTCAATAGCATCCATGGTATGGAAAGAGTTAAAACGCCTTAAAGATAGTTTTCGAATTGTGACGTTTGTTACATCAAATTTTCACAAATTGAATGTTGGTAAATGCTAGAACTACTGGTTTGATTGCAGTGGCGGTGCAGGGGCCCCACCTAAAATAAGGTGTAAGGTATATTTATTATTTTATACATTAAAATATAACCTAACCGAAACCATGATTTTTCCGAAAATTTTAGGGAGTAGTTATGTCTCCAACTCTCTTCCTTGTCTACATCAACGACCTAGTAAAGGATCTGCCAGCTGGAGTGAAGGCCGCTCTATATGCAGATGATTTAGTGCTATGGTGCGCAGATGAACACACAACATCTGCAACCGGTAGAATACAGCGAGCAGCAGATAAACTTATGGAATGGGCAGAGAAATGGTACGTTACAATCAACACAGACAAAACCTCCACAACACTGTTCTCCCTCTCCCCCAGGGACAAAGCAGCCAACATACACTTAGGAACCACTCCAATACAAGAAGAAAGCAATCCAACTTATCTAGGGATCACATTTGATAAACGACTCACATGGAACAAGCATATAGAAAACACAGAAGGAAAGGCCAGACGAAAAATTGGAATACTCAGAAAACTGGCAGGTACCAACTGGGAAGCTAATGAACACACACTTAAGAAAGTCTACAGCGGAACAATCAGACCTCACCTAGAGTTCGGCTCAACAGCATGGGCTACAGCTGCTAACACACACCTGCAGACATTGGACAGAGTGCAAAATCAAGCACTCAGGATCATCACCGGAGCTATGAAATCTACTCCTATCATAGAGATGCAAAAAACCACTGGAGTACAAGCCCTGGCTTACAGAAGGAAACCAAAAATATGATCCAGATGGAGAAATACACCAGTATGCCCTTGCATCCAATGAAAGCAAGATTAAATGATCTGGCACTTGGACGACTAAAACGCAGCAGCTTCGTCCATCGGGAAAGCGACTAAAAAGACAGTACCAAAATGACCTACCAATGCACACAACACCGCTGATACCTAGTCTCGACCCTGTTCCCTGGGAACAAGTTAACGATACAGCAAAAATCATAACAACAATTAGTGGAATCACAACTGGAGAAATACACAATGACCTGCAGAAGAGAACAGCCACTATGTGCATGATCCAAGAAAACTACCTTAAACAATCATGGATCCACGTCTACACCGATGGATCTGCAACAGATGCAATTAAGAACGGAGGGGCTGGTATCTATATTACATATCCCAACAATCACACCGAAACAAAGTACATGCCAACTGGTAAATTTTGTTCAAACTACACCGCAGAGGCTCAAGCACTACTACAGGCCGCAATCATGATCAATAATTCCAACTCTGACTGCCAACAAGTGGTTTTTTTCACAGACGCGCTATCTGTTTTGCAAGCCCTACAGAGTAACCATCCATCCCTGAGAAAAGGGCTCAGCAAGATCTCTACCAACAAAAGAGTTACACTTCAGTGGGTACCATCACACTGCGGAGTGCCAGGTAACGAGAAGGCAGACAAACTGCTAAAAGGAGCAGAATGTGAACAAATAGATAATGAAATCACATACTTTGAAAAAAGAGCTATCATGGACATTAGAAAAGAACCTACACCATCCAACGATGACTACCACACACTTGACCGACAAGGACAGACTATCATCTTCCGACTCAGGATAGGTCATAACAGACTGAACAAACACCTCCACAGGCTGCGATTGTCCCCAACCCCTCTGTGCCCCTGTGGCTCCGCTGAACAAACCACAGAACATGTCCTGCAAGACTGCCCCTGTATGTCCTCCCAAGAAAGGAATGCTGGCCCTACAACACAACACTACATTCAAAACTACATGGCAATAGAGATGAGCTCCAGACTACAGTCGATTTCATCATAAGAACGCGTCTAACGGTATAATCATCAAAAAGCGATCGCAAAGAAGAAGAGAAGTTTGATTGATAGAACCGTCATCATTGCACTTCGGTGAGTAACCATGTATGCTCCGATCTTTTTCTTAAACAGAAAGATCTCAGAGGAAGTGCACGAACTTCATAGCAACGGCGAGAGTCTCCGAAGGAATTTAAAATATAGTAAAAATATTTTGTAGGAATTTTTTTATTTTAAAATCTTTTGTTAATGAATTTTGCCGGACGCGACTTTCCAGCCTCCTCTTCCTAATTTTGAACAGCCAAGGGTTTCTCTTTGTGCTCAACTTGAACACGGGACTTCCGTTCTATCGTCTGTCTCCGATATGACCAGGAATTCTATCTCACCTACGCTGAGATCAGAGATCTCTGGAAAAATATCAAGAAGGTTACACGAAGGAGCGAGCCGAGTACCTTCGAAACGAAAGGCGAGCATTTAACCTCAATGTCACAGAGACAACTCCCCCTCTCCATCCCCCGCAGAGAACTCCCAGTAATACCATAAACGAACAAGTCATATATGTTCGTATAACAAACACAGACGGTACTAGATGTAGTCCGCCTGAAATATCCCATTAAAACAAACTACCAATGTTCAAAAGTGTTTCTCAGCTAATCAGGTAAAGCTTACAACAGAATAATTTTTTTAAGGATAAAGGGGCCTTTGACAAAAAAAAAACGACGCTCGCTATCTTAATGCAAATACCAGGCAGGTACAACTAGGCCCTTGGGATTAGTTTGTCAAGAAAATGCAAAGCAGGCTCAGAAGAACTTAGGTCTGTACTTTTGAAGTCAGGTGATAGGGTAGGGTTGTTGTATTGTACAGAATTTGAGAAACGAATCAAGAAATTAATGAATCTGGTTTATATGTACATTTAATGTGGGCGTGCATTTCTTTACTACGTCATGCTATGCAAATCATTCTCTCTCTATCTCTCTCTCTCTCGCGATCACCGCATGCAAATCATTCAAGGGAAAGTATTGTTGCAATGGAAGCCGCCCTAGGTTTGTTATGTATTGCTGCTTTGTCTGTTCTCCCCGCCCATGTGTTGCCTGTGCTCTCAAGGGGAGCAACAAGGCTGGTCGTAAGAGGCGACAGAGGTAGGGGCCTAGGGTAGCTATTTTAGTTTTAAAAACAAAGCGTCGCAGAAAGTCAGATGTGCTGGCCTAATTGTATGTGCAAAACTGGCACAACGTACAATCGCTCTTAGGCTCGGATCACAAACAAATCACAAATAGTGGTTAACAAGTGGTTGATATGGAGAGTGTTCCAAGAAGAAGAAGCTGTTCTCCAGAGAAGATATAGTTGGGAAGAAGGTGGGGATTGGGGGAAGGAGGGTAGAGATCTTCTTCGAGGGAATCAGTGGTTTTGAGCTGTGTTCTCGAACCAAAATGTTATTTTATTATTGGTTACTACACTGACGTCATTGCACTCTGGGCAGAACCAAAGGTGCTCAGTCTCCCCCAACAGATATCGAAGAGTATACATACTGATGGTTTCCGTGGTTCGCTGGTTAAACACACTCCTCACTCTGCCTCTCAGGCATGCAGTTCTACGTGTACAACGGGTAACTCCAAACTGTTTAAATCGGTGGATCGATTCAACATCTATTTTAGTGTCTTTATCCAACAGGCAGTCGCGAACAGACCGAAGTACATCCCTCTTATCCATCTTCAACTCCGCAACAATCGATGCTGTTGATTCAATAATGTCTGCTCTCTCATTACCATAAACACCCGCATGCCCAGGACAGTATATCTACGTAAGTCTCTGTAGGTTAGAAACTCCTATAGGTGACATCCACTCATACCGAAACCTGTCCTTTTGAATCTTGTGAAGCATCGACTGAGAGTCAGATACAACAACGCCCCAACAAACCCAAAATGTACAAGGTTCAAATAAAATTAAAGTTTGGAGACAGCAATATCGATTCTCGAAAACACAAAACGAATAATTGGTATCAAACTTTTTAAGTTGGGACAACATTCTGAGCAGTCGTCCAAGTTACTATCAAAGTGCATCAACCAGTACTAGAAATTTGACTGTTTGTTGACCTACATTTTAGAAACTTGATTGTTTGTTGACCTACATTTTAGAAAAAATATTGTTTGTTGACTTACATTTTCGAAATTTGATTGTTTGTTGACCTACATTTTAGAAACTTGATTGTTTGTTGACCTACATTTTTATAAACTTGACTGCTTATTTGCCTACATTGTAAAAAATTGACTATTTACACCAACATTTTAGAAACATGTTTGTTTGTTGACCTACACTTCAGAGACTTTACTGTTTGTGTGTTTGTATTTTAAATAGTTGACGGTTTAATTGTTACTATTTTGGAGATTTGACTGTTTGTATGTTTATATTTAATATATTTGACTATTTGTATGTTTATATTTAATATATTTGACTATTTGTATGTTTATATTTAATATATTTGGCTGTTTGTATATTTATATTCAATATATTTGACTGTTTGTATATTTATTTTCAATATATTTGACTGTTTGTATATTTATTTTCAATATATTTGACTGTTTGTATATTTATATTCAATATATTTGACTATTTGTATATTTATTTTCAATATATTTGACTGTTTGTATATTTATATTCAATATATTTGACTGTTTGTATATTTATTTTCAATATATTTGACTGTTTGTATATTTATTTTCAATATATTTGACTGTTTGTATATTTATATTCAATATATTTGACTGTTTGTATATTTATATTCAATATATTTGACTGTTTGTATATTTATTTTCAATATATTTGACTGTTTGTATATTTATTTTCAATATATTTGACCGTGTGTATATTTATATTCAATATATTTGACTGTTTGTATATTTATATTCAATATATTTGACTATTTGTATATTTATTTTCAATATATTTGACTGTTTGTATATTTATTTTCAATATATTTGACTGTATATTTATATTCAATATATTTGACTGTTTGTATATTTATTTTCAATATTTTTAACTGTTTGTATATTTATTTTCAATATATTTGACTGTATATTTATATTCAATATATTTGACTGTTTGTATATTTATATTTAATATATTTGACTGTTTGTATATTTATATTCAATATATATGACTGTTTGTATGTTTGTTTTCTAGAAACGTGACTGCTAAATTTGCATCAAAACAACATCAATGCATGATTAAACCTCAAAGAATATTAAGTAATTCAATTTTTGGAACGAGAGTGGGAAAATTCTGGTCAAATTATCTGGTGCAAATCACTTCAGACAGTATTCAGACGTTCCAGAAATTTCTGCTCTCCCTGTTCTGGTTACTGTCTTGTTCGCAGCCAGATCTGGCTTAATGCCCCCCAGGAAATACATTGAGTTTGATACCTCCATTCCCTGGTGTGTCTCCCTCTCTCTAAGTGACAGTACGGTTAAATGAACAAAATCATAAATTTGATTCTATCTAAGTTTGTCCCACTCATTTACCAACCCAGTTAGATTAGATAATTAGGAATGTTCACAAATTTCTATATTTAGCAGCAGTAATAAAGTAAAATTAAAAGAGGAGCGTATAGTCGAATAGATTAGAACGTGTTAAGCCCACAGTAAGGCCAAGATTTTTTTCTGTTGTAGGCATAAAGAAAAAATCCTAACCTGAATAGCTTCAGGGCGACTGCACTAGGCATGCGGCCATTAAATTCATCATGCTCTCGTCCCACATGTCCTACACCGCCCTAAAAATCAGTACTACAGGCAGTAACTTTTTAAAAAAACAACAGTAAAGTAAAAAGTGGGCGTCTGTGGTAGTAGCACAATCATATCCCAAACGTACCTGGCTCAAGCTCCGCGGCGTGTGGATTAGAAGCAAATTTGTTCCCGTGTATTTTTATGAACAGTAAAAAAAAAACCATCACCGTTCAGAAAGCAATGGCAAACTATTGAACGTATTAGTGGTGCCTAGAAATTCAACTATTCGTTTACTGTAGCTGATGGAGACACACTGTAAAGGATATGCCACGATTTTCATGTTCAGACTGCAAATGTTAGTGTTCCAAGATAGACGTAACAATCAGATAATAAGAAAAACAAAAGTAAAACAGAAGGAAACGTTGTGAAGAAGTTTGACTGTCTTTTATGTGATCCTTCAGAATAATGACAATAGTGTCACAATATAGTAAGTAAAGTATAGAATAATACGTTTTCAGACCATGTGGCATAAGGTGGAAACTATGTTAGGCGTTTAATTTTTGGGAAAAAAAACGGTACTTGATGGAAGTGAGTACAAATACTAAGGTGCAATTTTGACTTCAGACGAAAAAGTGGATAGAGAAATTCATATACGGAACTTCAGTATAATATAATTTAAACGTTAAGTAATAAACTAATCTAGAACAGTGATTAGGTAACAGAACGTTTAGAAAACCTATTAATTTACTACTACTACTACTACTACTGCTACTGCTAATGCTACTGCTACTGTTGCTACTAACACTACTGCTACTGCTGCTAATATTACTACTACTGCTGCTACTGCTACTACTACTATTGCTATTGCTGCTACTACTGTTAATGTTACTGCTGCTACTACTACTGCTACAGCTGCTACTACTGCTACTACTACTACTGCTAATGCTACTGCTACTGTAACCGCTGCTACTACTGCTACCGCTGCTCTACTGTCCCTACTGCTACTACTCTATTGCTACCTACTGCTACTACTGCTAACACGCTGCTGCGTTGCTACTACTACTGCTACGCTGCTACTACTAATAATGTCTACTACTACCTACTACACTACTACTACTACTACTACTACTACTACTACTACCACTACTACTACTACTACTGAGACTGCTATTACTACCACTGCTACTACTACTACTCACGCTGCGCCACTACTCTTACTATTAATGCTCTGCTACTACTACTGCTAATGCTACTGCTACTACTACTACTACTGCTGCTGATACTGCTGCTGCAACTCTTACTACTAATGCTACTGCTACTACTACTACTACTATTACTGAGACTACTATTACTACTACTACTACTGCTACTACTACTATTACTACTACTAATACTACTACTACTATTATTATTATTAATAATACTACTAATACTGCTGCTGCAACTGCTACTAATACTAATGCCAGTAATAATGATATAATGGGAATGAAAGTCGTGGAATATTCTTAACAGGACGTAGCTATCAACAACAGCAAATGAGTCGTTGAGTTTCTAGACACCACTTATACGTTCAGCATTTTGCCACCGCTTTCTGAACGGTAAGGTCTATTTTTACCTTTCGTAAAATCCCACGAAAACGAATTTGCTTCCAAACTCACTTCCACGGAGTTTGAACCAGGTACGCTTGGGTTGTGACCGAGCTCACTACCGCTTACGCTACAGACGACCACCCCGTGGGGTCCGCGATCTAATCAATTCGGCCAGACGAACCTGGTACCTTTGGCATGATAGACGAGCACCTAGCCTCTATGCCACAGAGACACCCAATGTTCACAATGTTCACAATGTTCACATAATACAATAAAAGGAGATCAGGTACTAGAGCTAAGGGAAGACCAAGGAAAAGATGGATAAACAATATCAAGACCACACTACATAAACACGGATATATCACAACAACAAAGATGGATAGACAATATCAAGACCACACTACATAAACACGGATATATCACAACAACAAAGATGGATAGACAATATCAAGACCACACTACATAAACACAGATATATCACAACAAGGGCGACTCATCTAGCCTTAGAACGCAAATTAAAGCTCCTATCCCTACGCCTAACTGCAAGAGTGGACAGCAAACTACATCTTCCACATGGGAATAGACAATAGACAATAGACAATGAATCATATGGCATGATCGGTCGCTCTACTTCTATCACTACCTCTACTATAACTACTAAGCTACATTTACTACTGTTACTACTACCTCTACTACTACTACTATTAATACTACTACATTTACTACTATTCCTCCTCCTCCTCCTCCTACTATTACTTAATTTTCATTCTCCCAGTAGAAGATAGAGTTGTATATGTCTCTTTTCAGCCATTTCTATTTTGGTATCTGATCCAAAGACCAGATTCTCTTTGATCTCCCTATCCATCTCTTCCCTTGTGTATTCTAGTCAAGTAATATTATGAGAAACATACTTGAGATTAACGATAAACTAAACAAACATATGATAGAATTATGTAGATCCACATAGAAGGGCTGGAGTCTGGAAAATGTTAAAATTCGCTTTACTGAACAGAAAGAATGACAGCTTTCTTCCAACAAACAAGAAAGAAAAAAAATCACAAGTTCCGTGGAGAGATGACGCTAAAGATGTCAGAATAAATTATGTGTTTTCTTTTGAAAATAATACAGTCAATTTTACTGAAGATTTATGTACATTCTGCATGTTGGCTGGAGTAGGTGATCGTGTGGTTTTTCGTATCTTTGTTTTGTTAATGTGTCGGATAGTATGTTTTATTTGGGAACATTTTAAAAACAGAATGTGGGTTTAGTAAACATACATAACATCTCTAGTCAGCATTGTTTCGTTTGTGCAGTGTAGTCTAACATTTTTATATATTGGGGCGTGTCCGAGTGATGGCTATTGAGGGGCGGCACCGTCTGGAGTTCAAATAATAATAATTTTCGTATCTTTGTTTTGTTAATGTGTCGGATAGTACGTTTTATTTGGAAACATTAAGCCCGTGTGTTTCTGGAGTTCTCATGGGGTGCAAAGATATTACACTGCGACCTACAAGGCATGTCGTAAGAGGCGAATGAGGTAGGGCCTAGGGAAGCTACCCTAGTAAATAAAAAGTTCACAGATATCGGATGTGCAGCGTACTTGCAACGTACAATCGCTCTTAGGCTCATATCACATACAAACCCCAAAGAGTGGTTACAAATAGTCGATATGGAGCGTTCGAAAAAGAATGATATTTGTGAACATTTTAAAAGCACAGTGTGGATTTACTAAGCATAGAAGAAAAAAACATCCATAGTCAGTATTGTTTCGTTTGTGCAGTGATATGTACTAACAGCTTTGTATGTTTACGGTTTTGGTAATCGTTGCTTGGCTGGGTGGTGCGGTGATGTGTGGAAACCTATACATATGAAGTGGTCAGAACGTAACAGATCAGTTCTAGAGAAAACCGTGGGGAAGCTGCAGTAATACTGAATAAACGGGTGGTAAGCACATTCAGGAGAAGTGGTGAAATCAGAGAAATGTATTGTCAACCAATAGTGACAACTGTTATAGGAAAGAGAAGATGGAAATATGTTGGACACACCTTGAGGAGAAATGATCAACGAATATCAAAGCAGGCATTGAAGTGAGATGCAAAGGGTTCAAGAAAGAGAGGACGACCTAGGGAGACCCTGAAACGAACTTTGCTGAGAGAGGCAAGAAATATCGGTCTCAGTTCCATGGAGGAGATTGAGCGAGTTGCCCAGGATTGAGTGGTATGGAGAAATTGCTTGCAGGCCCTATTTAACGTATAACAGTACGAGAGAAATTATTATTATTATTATGGATATCGACAGGCGTCAGAATTAGGCAGTATTACAAAAGCAAGGAAAAATTAGGAATTAAATATATCAAATGATACCATTCCCTATCTGCTCAAATGAGATACGCCCCTGCTGAGAGCATTACACAAAGCATTACATTTGTAGCTCATGCAAGGGTATTTTGTTGTCATTTTTATTACTTAATTATTCGTTTTGTTTCTTGCTTGTGTAGTGCTGTGTATATCTGTCTTTGTCCAGATACGTCCACTTAATCAGTATTACGGCTGCATCCACACGGTTATCTCCAGATCTGATCTGATACAGTCTGATCACCTCAGATTTGTAGGTTTCTGTACATCATCGTGTAACAATATTAGTGATCTCCTGAAATAATGCTTCTGACTCGCTTTTTTCTCCGATCCAGAAGCACTTGAGCTTTCAGCTCTTCGGCTCGGTGCCATGGACATCGTAACCCTTCAGTTCAGTGCCACGAACACCGTAAATCTGAAGAAAACCTGTGGTTTTTCTGCCAGCCCGTGAAATTGAACCGCACTCACATGGAGCTTGTCATCCGTCGTCCAACGCTACAACACGCTGGGTAGGCGGTCCTACCTCGCTTTAAAGAACATACTCCCAGCCGTTTGAACATAAATCTCTCTGTCAGCTTGATTATTTTATCTACAACTACATGTGTAACGTGATTTATATATATATGTATAAAAGACAAATTTCTCTTTCTCTCTCTTTCTCTCTCTAAACCATTATGAAGTGTAATATTACCAAAATAATGATATTTCCGAGACATAACATTGTTTATAAAAAGTAAAGAAATCCTTGTTATATCTCGAGATGTATTGGTTATTACGGTGTTAGGCCCGTATTTTTCAGTGACCGTCGGCACACGCTGGCTGATGTGGTCAATATCAGGCAACCCGCCTTAACCTTCCAGTGATTTTCCTGGTACCCAATTAAGTTTGGGGGGACATGAGAGCCCTAACGGCCAGAAAAGAATTTCTACGCCCACTGTGGAGTTGAACCCTATCTGCTATCCTTAGAAGCGAGTTCACTAACAACTACGCTACAGCAGCTCTAATAATGTTAGTTACGAGTTATGGATCCTTGATGTTCAGATCTTGTAGGATGTCTATGATTTTACATGTCTTTGTCCAGGGCGTTGTAAACATTTTTTTCTAGCACTATTGTTCTACACTTCTTTGTCCAGGGCGTTGTAAACATTTTTTCTAGCACTATTGTTTTACACTTCTTTGTCCAGGGCGTTGTAAACATTTTTTCTAGCACTATTGTTTTACACGTCTTTGTCCAGGGCGTTGTAAACATTTTTCTCTAGCACTATTGTTTTACACTTCTTTGACCAGGGCGTTGTAAATATTTTTCTCTAGCACTATTGTTTTACACTTCTTTGACCAGGGCGTTGTAAATATTTTTCTCTAGGATTTTGTTTTAAAGAATTCGATTTTCATCTTGAACAATTGTTTCTTCGTCTTCTTCTTCGAACGCTCCATATTGATCACTTGTTAACCACTCTGTGTGATTTGTATGTGATCTGAGACTAAGAGCAATTGTACGCTGTGCAAGCTATGCGCCTACAAGTAGGCCAGCATTTTCGATTTCTGCGTTGCTTTTTATTTACTAGGTAGCCTCCTAGGGCCTACATTAGTCGCCTCTTAAGACATGCATTGTAGGTTGTAGTGGTACTATTTTTGCTTCCTTGCGGGCCCCGGCACCCACGGCGGAACAATTGTTTAATGATGTACACTTTATAATCCATACACTGTAATTGCAAACATACACGGTAAATGAACATTTAAAATTTGTTTACAGAGCTTTGTTCTTATTTTATGATAGCATACTGGGGGAGTTATACAAAGAAGTGGAATGAAGGCCACTTACCCGAGAATGTCGCCACGCGTCTGTTTTTTGTTCTCCTCACTAGAAAAAACAACCTGTTGATCATACCGAGGGATCGAACACCGGATGTTTCTGTCAGTAAACTACACCTCCATTGGCTATCTGGGACAACGATTACTCGGGCCGTTGTTGTTTCCCAGTCTCAATCGTTGCTTCGGAAGATCCCGAATGATAGGTTGCCGTAGGAGTGGATGTCGTCTATAGATGTTTTCAACCTCCATAGACTAATGTAGATCTACTGTCCTTGGTTGAGGGTGTTCGTGGCATCAAGAGAGCATAGAGACTTGCACAAAAAGCATCGATTGTTTGGGAATATAGGCAGGATAAGTGGTATGTTCTTCTTCTTCTTGATGACCTACTGTTGGATGAGGACACTAAAATGATTCCAGTGATTTAATTAGTTTGGAATTACACGTTGTACAATAAGTATAGCTGGTTGCTTGAAGGACAGAGAGTTTGGAATTACACGTTGTACAATAAGTATAGCTGGCTGCTTGAAAAACAGAGAGTTTGGAATTACACGTTGTACAATAAGTATAGCTGGATGCTTGAAGGACAGACAGAGGAATAAGGTTAACCATCGAGTCACAGTAACCATCAGTGTGTATACCCAATCGACATCCATTAGGGAGAATAGGAATTGGGCGAAAGAGTGAGATCGACTAACTGCGCAACTCTTTTTCACTTTAAACCAAATCATCGCGCAAGTCAACATTTTACCCATCACACAGATGGGCAGGACATGTGACTCGAATGACGGATTGCAGAATACCCAAACGACTCTTTTATGGTGAGCTGCATAGCGGTAAACGCTCACAGGGTGGTTAGAAAAAGCGATTCAAAGACACACTCAAGAACTCGATGACATCCTTTGGCATATATGTCGACAACTGGGAGAATGTTGCTCAGGACAGATCAGCTTGGCGCACACTTCTTCGACACGGTTCTTCGACCTACGAGACAGGTAGAACAGCACGGATGGAACAAAACGTCAAAATAGAAAGGCAGTAAAACTCCCCACAAGTGCAAGTATACCTTGCCCACACTGTACAAGAACATTTCAAGCCCGCATCGGGCTCACTAGTCATCTACGCACACACAGACACACATAACGCAACTACATTCCCTTGGATGCAAATTGTGTGGTCATCATCACCTGTGATGGACGAATATCAGGGGAGACTTGGCACCTAAGAGTTTGCCCGAGGTGATATTACCTCAGATAAGTAACAACACGTTGAACAATTTGACCAACAGTTCTCACACAAATGGTAAACAAAAAGTTGTAGATAAACATCAAGATGAAGAAGAAGTAAAATAGATGCGAAGAAAGTGTAAAATCGCATTGGTCAATAAAATAAGTTTTGTAAGCGTATAAGTCACAATGTTGACACTAGAAAATACTGATGACAAAAAAACCGATTATGATGAAGATGACCAAGAGAAGTTTAAACATTTCCTCGGGAAATGATGTTACACACGCAGACGCTTAAGAATGATGAGAAATTGTCAAGACACGAAAAAGTGAATATTAAATTGCAAATTTCTGGTAACGAGTCCATCTTCATTGGTCACTGTGTTCTCATGAAGTTAGAGTTTGGGGGAAAATATATTAGGAACAGCTAACATGAGAGAGAGAAATGTTGAACACAGTAATGATTGAGTGATGATTTTGTAAGGAGAGAGAGAAAGTATAAAGAAATGATGAACACAGATGTGAGGGATGATTTTGTAAGAAGAGAGAGAAAGTAGAAAGAAATGATGAACACAAATGTGAGTGATGATTTGAAAGAAATGATGAAGTTATTAAGAAAAGCTGAAACTGGTATGAACAAATTTTAGATTGTTGTTGTGACAGATAAGAAGTATGATGAGAAGTTAGAGAATGTGCAGTAGATGAGATAGGTATGTGTTGAAATGGAATGGTTACAGTTTGAAATGAGAGGTAGACGTTAAAGTGGACATACATACAATCAGAGTGGAGAGAGTCACAAGTTCAAAAAGAAAGAAATTTGAATTAGAGATAAATGTTAGAAGTATAAGAAAAGAGGATGTTTATTTGAAGGAATTTATAGGAGGGTAAGAAAACATGTGGCAAAGCACCAGCAAAATACTAAAATTAAATATATTGAGAGCATGCATTTTCCCAGTGGCTACTTATGGTTGTGAATCATGACTATTACACAAAAATTGAGAACGAAAATCCAGTCCTTCGAAACTAAATGCTACAGAAAGATCCTACGAATACCATGGACAGAAAAAGAAAGAACACTGATGTCCTGAAAGAACTAAATGTTAAAGAGAATTGGCTGATAAACAACATACTATACAGAAAAGTTACATACTTTGGTCCCATCAAGTGTCACGATGGCCTGGAAAGAACAATACTAGAGGGCATGGTCTCAGGACGCAGAGGCAGAGGCAAACCAAGAAGAAGATGGCTACAAGATATTAAAGAAACCATGAACATGACCATGGACGAAGTGGGTAAACTGGCAAGAGACAGAGTGAATTTCAGATGTGCTGCAAAGAGAACAACGTCCTATAAAGGATACGCACCTTGATGATGATGAAGAAAACAAAATATAAGTTATAAAGGGAAGGATTTTAAGAAGAGAGGACCATGAGTTGAAACAGGAAAGTATGGAGTTTATGAAGAATGAAGGGCAGGAGTTTAATAAAATAGAAATGAGAACAGAAGAAGGAAGCGTAGGAGTTTATTAAAAGAGAAAGGAAGCTGAATTAAAGAATCGTAGGAGTGGAAAATAACAACAAGAACTGACAAAGAAAAAGATAGGAGGTTAAGAAAATAGGAAAATAATTAAAAAGAAAGAATTATGCGTTGAAGGGAAAAAAGAACATAACTAAAGAGGGACGTGGTATGAGCGTTTGAAGCGTGGAACTCGAATCAAGTTTGATATATTTTGTTTGTTATTGTTATATTTATACACATTGTCAAGACAGCATTTCTTGTGTTTTATTCACTATCATAAATAACAGTTTTAGTTTCAAATGTGAAGCACTGATCCGTGATTAAAGTGCAAATATGCAGATGAATTTCTGAGATCAGAAATCCAGTTTTCAATAAGACGTGCTTGCATGAACTGAAACAGAGGAAAAGTTCGTAGATATACGAGTATATATATTTATTTATATATCATTTTGAGGGTCATGCAATAAAGTGCTAAATTAAAAGTTGTTTATTTGGGTTATGCAAATTTTAAAAAACAACGCACTATATTGACCAATAAATATCTTTAGTATCAGGTAAATATTGACAATAACTTAACAATGATTGGATTCATGTAAAAGATTGGTCAAGAATTTGATGAAAATAGTCTGTGAGCTTTCATATTTTTTGTTTACTATTTGTGCTAATTGTGGAGACATATTGAAATGCGCATGTAATCTCAATCTCTATATAGATGAGCGTGAACTCAACTTGTCGTATAAGACAGATTTGCACATTGAACCAGAACAATTATCGGGAACATATTGTAAGTTTTCTTTCTTAACCTTCCATCTTTTTGCTGTTACGTTATAATTTGTTGTTTATCACTGTTTCGACTATTTTTTTTTATTGTTATTGATTTTTTTCCGGATTCAGAAGCACTTGAGCTTTCAGCTCTTCGGCTCGGTGCCATGGACATCGTAGCCCTTCGGTTCGGTGCCACGAACACCGTAAATATGGAGAACCTGTGGCTTTTTCTACCAGCCAGCGGAATTGAACCCGCACTCACAGGGAGCTTGTCACCCGTCGTTCAACGCGTTACGAACACGCTGGGCATGCGGGCATTGTTATTGATTAATGATCTCCTGTTCCTGCATAATTAACATTTAAATTTTCTTTCTTATGTTTATTAGTTTTTATTATCTTGTACTTCTTATTCTTCTGTGTTTGTTTCTAACACCACTTATTGGCAAGTCTGTGTGGCATATATGGTGCTTTTGGTGGAAGAACGGGGCTACGGTGTACTGTTATGATTTATCATTAAAATCTGTTCCTACTTCTTTAACTTTTGTTACATCCTCTCGTGGAGCGTATTAATGTAATGTATAGGAGTCTCTGTGGCTAAGTGGTTAAGCCTTTTGCCTTGTGAGTCGAAGGTCGTGGGTTCGAGTCTGGACCGCGCCGTTCTGTTCACGAGTGCAGTTTTTCCAGAGACCTTAGGATTGTTGCTGGACCTACGGAGTTCGTGCTTTGTGCAATACTCTCGGCAGGTGGCGTGCCATTTCTGCTGAGAGAGACCGAGCCATATGGGGTAAAACCCGGTGCAATGAAGTCAATCCTTCGGCTTTAAAACCCGTTTTTAATGTAATGTATAAGTATTCACATATCTACCAGGAAGTGAGTTCTTTAACTTTTATTGCATCTTCTCGTGGAACGTATTAATATAAGCATTCACCTATCAACTAGGAAATAAGTTCTGTAACTTTTGTTCAATCTTATCGTGGAGTGTATTAAAGTAATGCATAAGCATTTACATATCGACTAGGAAATAAGTTCTTTAACTTGTTCATCTTCTCGTGGGGTATTAAGTAATGATAGCATTTACATATCGACTAGAAATAAGCTTTATTTGTTCATCTTCTCGATGTAAGTAGCGTTCAATCGACTAGAAATAAGTCTTAACTTGTAATAGTGTAAATATGAAGCATTTACATACGACTAGAATAGCTTTCTTTTGCATCTTCTCGGGAGTATTATAATGATGCATTACATATCGTGAATATTTGCTCATTACTACACTCGACGTTCCACGCAGGAGAAATGAAGTGGCCCTCCTACCTCTTGCATAATAGGTGCTAGAAATATGAAGTTGTTGGCACTTCGTACCCTACGAACTGAAAGGTTGCCTTTTTCACATCTTCTCTTTATAATGTCTTGACGCTGTTGTTTATAGTTTTCAATAACTTCATGATTAAGGAAAACATTAACAATCATATTATTCACTGTTTCAACGTTCAATAGCTTATACAAAAGTCAGTAAAACGAGGTGGAGAAAAGCAAACGGAGGATACAACCCAGAGCCCAACAATATCAGTTATCAGTTATATGAAGACTATCATCATAGCATTCCGAACATGTCCATAGGTGCTCCGATCTCCGTCTCAACAAATTCAGCAGCGTCCAGCGGCCCAACACGCTAGCTCGATGTTGATTAATTAATCGCTTTGCATATTTGGTATGTCGTTCTTTTCGGGCTGTACCAATATTGACACCCATCTCTCTCAATATGATCAGCCACTGGGATTCACAACAATGAAACTCCTCCGTTCGGAAAGACTTTCTATACATTAAGAATATCATGAGGGTCCTTTGTAGCCCCATCTGATATCGTAACAATACCAGCCAATCTATCAGATCGTTTATTACCCCTGACTCCTTCGTGCCCAGAAACAAAAATGAAGATTATTTCTCTCATCCCTGTCTGCACCAGTTGCGTCTCACCATTCCTGTTTTGACTTTAAAAACCATACTCACGGAGTCATAACACTCAGTTCCATGGAAGATATTGAGCGAGTTGCTCAGGGCAGAGCGGTATGGAGAAATTGTTTGCAGGCCCTATGTAACGTATAACGGAACCAGTGGAATTATTATACTGGTTACGGACAAATAGAAGATACCGACGCAATATCCCTCCCTCCCAGGCAGTTAATGTAAAGTACTGTTCCAACATACACCTTTCCTTAGTAGATCAACAAGTTTTCGACAGCGCATATAGGAAACCTTTAGAAAAATGCTAGCAATCTGATTATGTAGCCAAAGGATTTAATTTGTTGTTTCTTGATGAAGTTAAGTACTGATGTTATTACCTCATTTTTGTTTATGTTTTCTTTATAAACCGATCCTTTCTTGGTACTCCCAGCGCATTGTGTAGACAATTTATCTCCATTGTGACTATTTTTCTTCTATCGTTTAATATCATCGTCTAGGCGTGACACTGAGAGAATAATATTTGGAGAGACAAAATATTAAATCTGGAGTATTCCGTTATTGTTTGTTTACAATTTTGCTATTAGTGCCAAACCTGGACGTTGACATCGAACAATTAACAAACTAGTTCGAACAAATTTCATTGAAAAGATTACACTAATATTCCTGCAAAACAAAATTACATGGGGGACATTCGTCGGTGCTACGGAGCTTGTGCACTGCCGCTGAGATCTTCCTGTGTAGTAAAGCGATCGACGTACACACGTTTATTCCCTAAAGTGCAACGATGATAGTACTACCAATCCATCAAAGATATACACTCAGTGTCCATATTTCAATGAAGCTGAAGTAAATAGAATGTTAACTTGTTTGCTTCAACAGTAAACTTGTCGCTGTAAAATGTCCTATAACTTGCTGTACACTGCCATCGTGCTGGTGTTCACTACTGCCTGGACGACTGGACAACGTAGCCGTGATGTTTATCCAGTAGATCCCATCATACCATTCCGTCCATGCCCTTTGCTCGGTGAGTAGTTATTTTATAGAATTTTATTTTATGATTTTATGCATTGTGTTTTGTTAATTTCTTTATGCAGTATTTTAAACTTTGGTTTCAATGTCATATACAAGTGTTTTATGTATGTAAGAATGTAATGTAAGAATGGTCAGCTGGTTGTATAGATCATATTTTATCGTTAGTCTAGTAGACTATGTGTACATTTTCTTTATTTTAAGATGGCTGACTCGTCTTCAATATTGTTCATCGTCAAATAGCTTGTCCTAATCAGAGTTTTGCCCCACGAGAGATCCTTTGGAAGTTCTTGCTCACATAGGCCAGAAGTCCAGCCGCCAAGCTCAAATCATCAGTTACATCATGAATCCATATTCTCCGTGATCTTCCTCTTCTCTTTGTCAGATGCCTCCTTCCATAATAGTCTTCTTCAACTCTTCATGCCACTTTATATGTCAAAATTTCTACTATTTTTGTATTTTTATTTGTAGCATCAGCCAGTTTTCTTTTATTTTGAGTTTTTTCTGGATAGATCTATTTGTTCTCTTCTTTGTTCATGATATACGGATGATTCTTCTGTAACATTTACATTCAAAATCACATATATGTTTTTTATACTGCCTTGTTAAATGTCCCTGCTTCCCACCTATACTCTTCAATATTTCTGTTGTTATTAAATTGGGAGACTAAAAGACATTTTAAATGCAATCTTCATACCAACACTGTACTACCAGTGCTAAACATGGACACTGACAAAAGAACAAGAAAGGAAAATTACCACCTGTGAAATAAGATGCTTCAGGAAATCGAAAAATAAAACAAGACGAGACCATATAAGAAATGAGGAAATTAGAAAAACAGTCGGAACAACACCTGCTATTAGATTCACTGAAAAACAGAGACTCAAATGGTTTGGCCATTTGGTCAGAATGAATCCGAATACACCAGTATATTCTGTGTATAGAGCGAATACACCAGTATATAGAGCGTACATCCTGAAAATAGAATCATCAAGAGGAAGGGCAGACCAAGAAAAAGATGGATTAATGGAGTTACAGACATCTTAAAACTCCACAATACCACAGCATATCAAGCGACCGAGCGCGTGCATTATCTCGGAAACTGAACATCAATTAGACCTGTTACGTATAACGGCAAAAAAAGCAGAGAAAGAAGGACACAAGAAAGAAAAGAAATTTAAATTATTGATTTATTCTTACAAAGAAATACCGAACTTAATTAAATACTCTTGTTGCTGATTCAAGAATTAGATACTCTTGTTGCTGATTCAAGAATTAGATACTCTTGTTGCTGATTCAAGAATTAGATACTCTTGTTGCTGATTCAATAATTAGATACTCTTGTTGCTGATTCAAGAATTAGATACTCTTGTTGCTGATTCAAGAATTAGATACTCTTGTTGCTGATTCAAGAATTAGATACTCTTGTTGCTGATTCAAGAATTAGATACTCTTGTTGCTGATTCAAGAATTAGATACTCTTGTTGCTGATTCAAGAATTAGATACTCTTGTTGCTGATTCAAGAATTAGATACTCTTGTTGCTGATTCAAGAATTAGATACTCTTGTTGCTGATTCAAGAATTAGATACTCTTGTTGCTGATTCAAGAATTAGATACTCTTGTTGCTGATTCAAGAATTAGATACTCTTGTTGCTGATTCAAGAATTAGATACTCTTGTTGCTGATTCAAGAATTAGATACTCTTGTTGCTGATTCAAGAATTAGATACTCTTGTTGCTGATTCAAGAATTAGATACTCTTGTTGCTGATTCAAGAATTAGATACTCTTGTTGCTGATTCAAGAATTAGATACTCTTGTTGCTGATTCAAGAATTAGATACTCTTGTTGCTGATTCAAGAATTAGATACTCTTGTTGCTGATTCAAGAATTAGATACTCTTGTTGCTGATTCAAGAATTAGATACTCTTGTTGCTGATTCAAGAATTAGATACTCTTGTTGCTGATTCAAGAATTAGATACTCTTGTTGCTGATTCAAGAATTAGATACTCTTGTTGCTGATTCAAGAATTAGATACTCTTGTTGCTGATTCAAGAATTAAATACTCTTGTTGCTGATTCAAGAATTAGATACTCTTGTTGCTGATTCAAGAATTAAATACTCTTGTTGCTGATTCAAGAATTAAATACTCTTGTTGCTGATTCAAGAATTAGATACTCTTGTTGCTGATTCAAGAATTAGATACTCTTGTTGCTGATTCAAGAAATTGTTGTGCATTTCTGAGCAACATTTTTCTTGAGAGCCGCAGTAGTGTAGTTGTTAGTGAACTTGCTTCTTAGGCTAGTGATCTAGGTTTCAATTCTACGGTAGGTGTGGACATTTTTTCTACTGTAACGGCTCTCATGTTGACCCAGCTTCAATTGGGTACCAGGAAAAGCATTGGGAAGTAAAGGTGGCCGGCATAAGATCTCTTTTGTTGTATGCCTCGGGAATGTTGCGAGTCTCCAAGTTAAATACAAAACAGATTCAAACTATCATAAATAAGTATCTTCGATGGATTCTCTGACATTTTATGACATAGTCTACCATGTGTTGCCGGGGTTTGTAAGAGAAACAAAGAATAGTAACAATGTGACCTAAAGGCATGTTGCAAGATTCCACTGTGTATGAGCATAGGAAAGCTATCCTAAATCTTTCTTCTTTGCGTTCGTTCTTTACTACTAATTTTAATCACTCTTTGTGAAATGTTTGATCTTTGCCAAGAACGTGTATACATTGCACATTGGTTTGGTAGGCCCCTAAACGCATATATTTCTACACGTTTAGGACATGAGCATCCGATTTCATCCAAACCTCCTTAGTCGCCTCTTACGACATGCGTGGCAGGTAACAGTGGTTCTATTCTTTACACCCCAAATTTGGGTCCCGGTAACCACTCGGGTGTCGTTCCACCTACACTACACCGCACTAAAAGTGGCGCTACAGGCAGTAACGACAGTAACGACAGTAACGACAGTAACGACAATCATAATATGAAGGAGTACACATATAACCATCAACTGCCATAAGGATACTCCCTCCGGATTTGTTGTAAAGGTTTACTCATCTATTCATCTAACCTTCTGCATAACAGAAGACATATATAATCATATATATATATATATAAAAATCAGTTGAATTTAAATGTATCTATTTCTGTTCCCATTGTTTCAAGATATCTGAACATCCTATGGACTTAAAATTTGGCATGAGAGTAGTTTTCATAGATGGGAAAATGTACAAATTATAACACCGGACTATTGGCTCGTCTCTTTATCTAAATTCCAATTTAACGAAATGACTATGAAGAGTTAAAAAACGAAATGTCGTATTCATGTCTCAACGTGCCGATCACATGTTAACTCTATGATGACTTATTATAACGTATTTTATACACATTTGTTAGAGGTGCTTGTAGCATAATTCATAAGAGTCCAGTCTACAATGCGATAGTCCGATTCATTCTATTGCCAATTTTTTTTTTTAAAACACATCTCACGCTCATGCCAAATTTTTGTTGTTTTTGTTTTTAAAACACATCGATACATTTATAATCTGAATAAATTTTATTTTATTTCAAATGCTATTTTAGCCGATTTTGAGGGGACGATGCATGTTTCTTTAATATGCTCAGTCTCGCACTGTTTGGGACTTTAAATTTCGGAAATGATACAATTTCGTAGATATATCAAAATTAATGAAGTTAGAGATATGCGGTTGGAGAATGATAAGGAAAGAAAAATGAAGGCCAGAAACATGTAGACAGAGGAGGAAAGATTAGTTATTAGGCTTGACTACAAGCGTCGGCGGAGTGTAAATGTGATTGATGAGGAACGACTTGGAAGATCAGTGGGAAAGGATAACAAATGTAACTGTAAAAGTATTGAAATATTACAACTAGATTTAAACTAAATTCCCCGTGCGAAGAACGGTACAATTCTAGTGTATATATATATTTATATATTTATATATTTATATATTTATATATTTATATATTTATTTATTTATTTATTTATTTATATATTTATTTATTTATATATTTATATATTTATATATTTATATATTTATATATATTTATTTATATATATATTTATATATATACAGTAAACTGGAAATGTTAATTCAGTAACTATAACGTCAGAATAATTTATGATATAACACAGAAAGGTTAACCGAAATAAAATGTATAAGGACATACAATTTTCAAGGGACGAGACATGAATGTGAATCATGGACAATTATAGAAACACAAACTTAACTAAAACAATCAAATCATTTCTAACAATTTATCTTTTCCACAGTCGTCAGCAGACCTTCATTCGTTTATCTTCTTCAAACTCGTCAGCAGATCTTCATTCATTTATCTTCTCCAAAGTCGTTAGAAGATCTTCATTCATTTATGCTTCAGTACAAAGCTCATTGAGCATGCTTTTTGTTACTCGCCACTTGCCCAGCTCCTGCGTACAAGTTTATTTAATGCACAGCCAACTCTAATATGAGTTTATATTTGGCTGTGGTTTAATGTATCTTTCGAGAAATGGCCTTCCTTTATCCACATCCAGCTTGAGGTGGGTCTAGTCTTCAGACTGAAAGTTACTGTGTCCATTTGTGATGGGTCATTCATGACCCTGTGGAGGGGCTATATATGATAGAGGCCATTCATAACTGTAACAAAGCTGACATCCAGAAAGTAATTCTGTTTCTTCTGTCTTCGCCCTAAACAGGGTGTTCTTTACATTGTGGTGCTATTTCCAGCAAGGCTGTGGTGTTCAGCTAGACAACGATTCTGAACACGGTTTTAAACAAAAACTAGGTTTTCCTATATATCTAAATCACTACTAGCAGAGACTGACTGCAATGATGATCCGGCTTTTCATAAGTTTTAACTTGTCAATGTCCTATATATAACATATGTCAGTTCTTATTTGCTGTCTCCGACTTCAATCGTCCCGTTCTCTTAATCTTAATCCCCATTAAGTATGACCTTATTCTTATTATTAATTATTACATTCACCTCATATCGTTATACGTTACACATGACCTGAAGCAATGATTCTGCGCCGTTCTATACTGGGCAGCTCGTTAAATCTGTTATATCGAATTAAGTCCTATATTTTTTACATCTCTCAGTAAAATTCGGTTTACGATTTGCCCAGTGCGTCTTTCCTATATTTAATCGTTGCCTCCTACAGACCTGCTTTCTGATTCTTTGATCATTTCTTCACAGAGTATGCCCAACATATCTACATCTTCTCTTTCTTATAACAGTTGTTAGTCGTAGTCGATCAGACATTTCTTTCTCTCTTTCTCTCGCGATCGTTCTTAGACCGCTTTTATCATTCTATTGTGATATATAAACAGCCAAACATCAAGAACGGATGTACGTGCACAGCCTTCAGTACCTATTGTAGCTCAGGTGCTTATCCTTGGACGGTGTGTTCGATTTCAACCAGCGTTTACTGGGTTCGCTCTCCGTTAGCCTTTTGCTGTCCCCAGCCAAAACCCACAAGGCAGCAGGTTGATCAGACTAGTAAGTAATATATAAATGTATAATTATTTTCTATTCTGCATATCAACCAACCAATAACGACATTCACCAGGAGTCTTGAAAATCGAACTTCCTGAATTTAGCATTGACTTCGGCAGACGACGGGCACTGATAGATCTCTACTTCGACAACCCCACAGGATTTGTGTTCAGCATTGCAAACTCCAGGAACTCTATTGGTGGGTATAACTACAACCTTTGACAATCATTCATCATCCTCATCAAGTTGCTTGTCCCTTCCGGAACCTGGCTCCCATGACAGTAGTCATGGAAAAACTCTCTGTTGTGTGCAAATTGACCTGCGTCAGCAGTAGTCATGGCAATCATTACTCCATTAATGTTACTACCACAATAACACCACTTCATCTCTGATGTGTGGGTCAGCATTACAACTCTTCTTAGCACAATGACCAGCAACACTTCAGCATTTCAACACTAACATCGATATTATTCTTTACTACTTTACTTACTACAACTTTATAAAGTACAAAAACAAGATATAGCAATGTTTCGACCAGAACGTCTTTATCAAGCAAAGGATTTGGCTGAAATCGGATGCACATGTCCTAAGCGTGTAGAAGTCTATGCGTTTAAGGGCCTACCAAACCAATGTGCAACGTATACACGTTGTTGGCAAAGATCAAACATATCACAAAGAGTGATTAAAATTGGGCGCAAGAAACGAACGCAAAGAAGAAGAAGAAGATTAGTTGGTCATTGATCCTTGATCTCATTGTAGAACAGATCGATTGTCTAGTTCTACATAAAGATAAAACCTAGTTATCTCGTTCAACTTGAGCATGAAAAAGAAAAAAATAGATGACATTGATTAAGTTCAGACTGAAAAATTGAGACATATCCACACACAAAAAATCATTTATACCAATAAAAATTATTACACAAAATTCAGTACGAAATACGGGCTCTGAATGTCGCTGTGAGTCGATCCGTGTTAGAGAACTGAAGAAGAAGAAGATGTCCAGTAGACTTGAAACTGAATTTCCCTGTCAGTATGAACAACTTGGGTGAAACCTATGTTAGAAGAAAGAAAGGAAGACCACGAACAAGATGGATAAGAATGAAAGAAGAAATACTGTCTGCAGTACAGTGAAATACGTCATCGAAAGGTGCAAGAAACAAGAGAGCATGCAAGGTCTATACTAAAGCTGCATGCGCTGCAAGACTTGAAGAGAAAAGGTTAATAAATAAACACTATCTTGTAAGTCTGTCATTACTTCCCTTCACTTGGTTTGTATGTATTGTTTCAGGAATGTCTTTTCTTCTTTGAAATCTATTTGTAAAACAGAACGATAGTTCAGATAATGAACTAGAATGGGATAAAGTACTAAACGGGATAACAAAGACATATGGAATCAGTAGATATTAGCAAGTTCCGTGCCGATTAGCTAGGGAATTTAGGATATTCAAAAAATTATGTCCAATCTATAAGTTTTGATGCGCACATATAAATATATTATGTTTTATTTTCAGTTATCGTCTGACTCTTATTATTGATGAAGGCACCGTCGTCTGGTTCCCTGATGACAACAACAAATTCAATTTCTACAGTAGACCAATTTTCATTGGGCGCAATGGTCAACATGGCCGATATCTCTACCTTGGCATCAACAGAGGGATCTGGACTCCTGATATCCGTGGCTGGGGTGTTTGTAAAGTTGGCATCAAATTCCTGAAACAATATTAATATGTGATTTATTGCATATATTTCTATTGTTTTCCTTGTATATGTAGATATTATAGCACAAAAATAAATTTCCTTTCTGTACGCATATTTTTGTATTAAAACAAATATAATCAAATATCGTGAACACCAATATTTAACCCTTTCCACACCACAAATGTTGTCGAGTTCTGACCACAACCGTTTTATGACACCCTATTGTTTATAACTCAAGATTACGTGTTCACGTTGTTCGTATGTTGTAAGTATTACATTACAAGAACTCTGAACATTCGAACAGAACACAATAGACTCCGTAGCCACATGTATACAAAATTCAAGATTAGTAATTCAGCCGTGTCTACATGTAGACAGGCACATCAGACTGCAGAGCACATACTTCAAGACTGCCCTGAATATGATACAGTGAGGCAAACTCACTGGCCTAACGAAACAACACTCGACACAAAACTACACGGAGCTCTGTGTTAGCTATAAAAGACAGGGAAGTTTATACAAGAGACAAAGTTGAATAAATAGACAATATTTCAAACGAACGAAAGGAAGGAAGGAATAACAACAACATAGATGAAATGTCTACGAAAAATAGTGTGAGTAACAAAAGGAGCTAAAATAAAAAAAAAATAAACCAGACTATTAGAGACTTGGTAGAAACAAAACCAGTGCTGGTACATATTAATTAGGAAACAACAAACCAAATGGTTCGTCTATACAACACGTATACCACATCGATCATTACTATTCAGATACAACGGTTTAAGTTCAAAGACTCCCTACGCAAACGATGGACCGCATAAATATCAGAGGTAGCAGGAAACACCAGATACGAGGCGCATTCGAAGGTACTTGTCAGAACTATTCATAAATCCTGAATGCTGAAAGACACAACACGAAGAAAGGAAAGAAGAATAAAAAAGATTATATTAGTATATATCATCCAATATACTATTTATATATATACAAATATTTAGTAATATATTTTTTACTTCTTATATCTGTGTTATAATCTTGGAATAATACTACAATTAGAAAGAAAGCAGTCTTTTTGAATTTCCACTATAGTTGCTGGTCTTGTCACTGTTGCATATTTGTACGTCACTATAGTGGCTGGTGGTAATAACTGAGTTAATATAAATAAATCTTAAAAAATGTGTTATCTTGTTTTGTTTATGCTGGTTATTTGTTTATTACTCAGACTAAATTTAATGTATATAAATCATGTTTGCGTTCATTGTTACTGAATGGTATGTTATGCTATCGACATCACGGCACATTGGGCACTCCCATGCGTGCTCTGTCCTCCGCTGCAGCAGCCCTCCCAAAGTCCATTTCTCACCATACCAAAGAAATGTTGATTAGTATGTATTCTCTCTCTACCACAAAGAAAACTGTCTGACATGCCCAAACTTAACTTCTAATTCTACTGAATGGATAAAGACATTTTTTTTTTTTTTTTCTTTTTCTTTCGTCCGCTTTCAACTCAGAAACTGATTTTTGCGTGAAAATCCGTTTGTTTTCAATTTCTTACAATGGCAGCAGCGTGCACATTGTAAATTACTTTACACTGGCAGCCGTGTGCTCAATGTACTCGTAATTAGTATTCCCTCGCCATAAAGGCAGATTTTCTCCGACTTCAGAGGTACTCACGTTATCGTCCTGAGTAAGACCAGGGACTCGAACAAATGCCGGACAGTAGGTTCGAACCCGAGCTATGAGGCGTCTCACAGCTAGCAGACCGAGCTACTATCAACTACTCTAGGCAGTCCCCCGATAAAGACATCTAAAACTGGTACAAAGACAGTCACATAAGAGATCGAAGATTTATCAGAAGAGTGCTCCTAATTTATATGGATTAAATAAAATCTAATAATGAGATCATATGACGCACAGGCATCACAAATCGCAACCAGGAAATAGAAAAGGAGGAGATGGAAGTGGTTAAGACGTCCTTTGCTGGATTGATTGATAGCACCATCATCATTGTATTTCGGTGAGTATACATGTGTGATCCGATTTATTTCTTACACAGAAAGCTCTCAGCTGTAGTGCACGAACTCCGTAGCACCGGTGAGGGTCCATGAAGTAATTTTTAAGATCGGGAAGATGTTTTGTAGGAATTTTATTGAAAATCTTTTTCTAATGAATTTTGTCTGGACAGAGTCTTTCCAGCCTGCTCTTCTCGATTTGAACTGCCAAGTGTTCTTTTACGTGCTCAAATTGAACACGGAACCTACGTTGTATTGTTCGTCTCAGATAGAACTAGGAACTCAAACTCACCTACACTGAGATCAGAGAGAGACGACAAATTAAGAATGCAGAAGACCAGATACCCATAAGTGGCTTTGAAATGGGGAAGTTCTAGAGACACAGAGAGACCCCTATAGACAGAGAAAAGAAGACACGGAATGATCTGGAATGAGCTAAACTGGTTTGCTCAAGACAACTCTGAAGTAGAACAATATAATTTTAAACATAAATGTTGATACTTTACTTAAGTGCAAGACACTTTACATTGATTGATTGATTGATTGATTGATTGATTGATTGATTGATAGGACCATCATCATTACACTTTGATGAGTAAACATATTGCTCTGAACTCTTTCTTACACATGAAGATATCCGCGACAGTGAACGAGCTCAGTAAAACCGACGAAGGTCTCCCATATAATTTTGAAGATGGTGACCATATTTTGTAGGAGTATACATTTAAAAAAAAAAATGAATTTTGCCCGGCAGTGGCTTTCCAGCCTGCTCCTCTCTATTTTGAACTGACAAAGGTTCTCTTACGTGCTCAACTCTAACACGGGACCTATGTTTTATCGTCCGTCTCTGATAAAACTAGTGGCGTCTGTGGCTTAGGGGATAATGACTCAATCTATTAACCCCGACATTCTGAATTCGAATCACGCTGCGGACAGTTTGATTGCAATTTGTTTCGCGTGGATTTTTACAAAATGACAATTACACCACCCGTTCAAAAAGCAATGGCAAACTACTGAACGTAATAATGCCTAGAAAAATCACAAACATAGTTAAAAAGCTGGGATTGATTCGCAAAGTCCTGTAAAGGGTATGCAATTAACTTTAACTCTGTTAAGACTAGGAACTAAATCTCACCTACACTGAAGTCAGGGATCTCTGGAGAAATATCCCGATGGCTCCACGAGGAGCAACCGAGTACATTTGAAACGAGAGAGAACACGTAACCTCTATACCATAGAGATCCACTTTACATTTACATAAGACTCTGCATAAGAAGCATATTTAATATATGAAAATAAAGCAAATTGCAGTGCCACAAACATTCATTAAGTTCATCATGCTATTGTATCGCAGAATTCCCTCATCTGTTACTTGGGACCTTAAATTACAAGTAATTCTGAAGTCAAAGTAAGGCTCGCCTAAATGCCGAGAGACACTAATGATAAGGAAAGCAATCCATCACGCAAAACTAATCAAGATACACTATCTGAATTTCATAGCTGACGAGAAAAAAAATTGTTTAATTTCGATAGTAGATTCATTTTGTTATTTGTCTATTTATTTATATTTTATGTAAGGTATGGTTTTTACCATATTGATGACATCTGTACTTCTCATTGATACTTCCCAGTGGTCCAGGTTTGGCACTGGAAACATAATGTGGGGAGAAAGATTGTGTTGAACATTGTTCTTTTTGGTCCACACGTACACATGGTTGAATTGTAAATCTTGAATTTTGTATACATGTGGCTTCATAGTCGATTGTGTCCTGTTCTAAGGCGCAGAATGACAACTTGTTCCAATCTGCTTATATTATAGTAGTCGTCTTGTGTTGGTATGTGTGGCTTTCTGATTGATGTACTCATCTTTTTTCTTTTGGTGGTAAGTAACTGGCACATCCGGTTGCTTTCTGCAGCACCTTCCTTTGCCAGTCGGTCTGCTGTTTCATTTCCTAGTGTTCTACAGTAAGACGGTATCCATTGCAAGATCCTGTGCAGCTTGTCCAGTTTAGACAGTAGGGTCTGTAGACATGGCAATTTTCTGGACTGTAGTGCTTGGTGTGCTGATTTTGCATCAGTCAAAAATATAATAGGTTGTGGATCAAGTCTGGTGTTCAACAGTTTCTCAGTTGCCACCTTGACTGGCTGAATTTCTGCATCATAGTTGTGACAGAATTTCTCCGTTGGTACTTTAATCGCATCTCTAACGTTGTTTGGGTATTCTATGTACACTCCTGCTCCTCCATTCTTCTCTGCATTTTCTGCTGATCAATCCGTATATACCTGAACCCAGAGATCGTGTGGGTATTCTTCATCAAGTAAACTGAGAGTGACTGTTTTGCGTTGGTTGTATGCTGTTCTGCTCAACGTTGTCGAGTATTCTTTTCACTTCTGTTTGGATACATACTTCTGGTTCAGTCTCCTCTCTCCAAGGGGTTTGCTCGTACAGTAATCGGATGTGACCCCCATTCCCACAACGGACGTTCAACAAGTGGAAAAAAACAACTGACCCTTTTACCTCCAGCATACTAGGCTTTAGAAATTTGAAGTGATAGACATGTCACATTCTTCTTCTTCTTCTTCACCTTTCAACTCCCAACGGAGCACAAGTCTTCAATAAACTTCTTCCAGCTCTTCCTCTCTCTTGCCATCCCTTCCAATTATTTCCATGTGTTACCTATTCTTTTAATATCAGCTTCCAGCCCTCTTCTCCAGGTCTGTCTAGGCATTCACTACTCCTCTTTTCCTGCGGGTTCCAAAACAGTGCCTGTCTTACAATGCTTCCGATCGGCCTTCTCAATGTGTGTCCTATCCATCACCAGCGTCTCTTCCGTAGCTCTTTCTCCACTGGTAACTGCTTAGTTCTTTCTCTGAGTTCCTCGTTCGTAATCTTATACCATCTCAGTCCCTCTATTCTATATAAACATCCACTTATGAAAGTCTGTAGGTTTTTTTTCCTGGTGGTTTCTTTTGTTGTCCTCCATGTTTCTGAGATCTCACAATCTACTGTTCGCATATCCTGCTGGCTAGTTTCATTCCTTTTTTAAATATGCGAACTTTTGTTGGAATATAACATTTGTATTTTAATTCCGAGAAACCATTGTTGACAACTATACTAAACTAGTATTGTGTCATTCATATAATCTCTCTTTACTATGTTCATGTTCTTGGTGTATCAATCACTTGATGAACTTTGTGAATGTTTGTGTTGCTGCAATTTGTTTTATTTTCATATATTAAATCTGTGTCTTATGCAGAGTCTTATGTAAATGTAAAAGTGGCTCTCTGGGATATAGAGGTTACGTGCTCGTCTCGAGTTCCAAAGGTACTCGGTTAGCTCCCTCTTGGAGCCATCGGATATTTTTTCCAGAGATCCCTGATCTCAGTGTAGGTGAGATTGTGTTCCTAGTCATATCAGAGACAAACGATAAAACATAGGTCCCGTGTTAGAGTTGAGCACGTAAAAGAACCCTTGTCAGTTCACAATAGAGAGGAGCAGGACGGAAAGTTTCTGACGGACAAAATAGAGAGGAGCAGGATAGAAAGTTACTGACGGACAAAATAGAGAGGAGCAGGATGGAAAGTTACTGACGGACAAAATATAGAGGAGCAGGATGGAAAGTTACTGCAGGACAAAATAGAGAGGAGCAGGATGGAAAGTTACTGACGGACAAAATAGAGAGGAGCAGGATGGAAAGTTACTGACGGACAAAATAGAGAGGAGCAGGATGGAAAATTACTTCAGGACAAAATAGAGAGGAGCAGGATGGAAAGTTACTGACGGACAAAATAGAGAGGAGCAGGATGGAAAGTTACTGACGGACAAAATATAGAGGAGGAGGATGGAAAGTCACTGACGGACAAAATAGAGAGGAGCAGGATGGAAAGTTACTGACGGACAAAATAGAGAGGAGCAGGATAGAAAGTTACTGACGGACAAAATAGAGAGGAGCAGGATGGAAAGTTACTGACGGACAAAATATAGAGGAGCAGGATGGAAAGTTACTGCAGGACAAAATAGAGAGGAGCAGGATGGAAAGTCACTGACGGACAAAATAGAGAGGAGCAGGATGGAAAGTTACTGACGGACAAAATAGAGAGGAGCAGGATGGAAAGTTACTGACGGACAAAATAGAGAGGAGCAGGATGGAAAATTACTTCAGGACAAAATAGAGAGGAGCAGGATGGAAAGTTACTGACGGACAAAATAGAGAGGAGCAGGATGGAAAGTTACTGACGGACAAAATATAGAGGAGCAGGATGGAAAGTTACTGCAGGACAAAATAGAGAGGAGCAGGATGGAAAGTTACTGACGGACAAAATAGAGAGGAGCAGGATAGAAAGTTACTGACGGACAAAATAGAGAGGAGCTGGATGGAAAGTTACTGACGGACAAAATATAGAGGAGCAGGATGGAAAGTTACTGCAGGACAAAATAGAGAGGCGCAGGATGGAAAGTCACTGACGGACAAAATAGAGAGGAGCAGGATGGAAAGTTACTGACGGACAAATAGAGAGAGAGCAGGATGGAAAGTTACTGACGGACAAAATAGAGAGGAGCAGGATGGAAAGTTACTGACAGACAAAATAGAGAGGAGCAGGATGGAAAGTTACTGACGGACAAAATAGAGAGGAGCAGGATTTAAAGTTACTGCAGGACAAAATAGAGAGGAGCAGGATGGAAAGTTACTGACGGACAAAAAGAGAGAAGCAGGATGGAAAGTAACTGACGGACAAAATAGAGAGGAGCAGGATGGAAAGTTACTGCAGGACAAAATAGAGAGGAGGAGGATGGAAAGTCACTGACGGACAAAATAGAGAGGAGCAGGATAGAAAGTTACTGACGGACAAAATAGAGAGGAGCAGGATGGAAAGTTACTGACGGACAAAATAGAGAGGAGCAGGATGGAAAGTTACTGACAGACAGAATAGAGAGGAGCAGGATGGAAAGTTACTGACGGACAAAATAGAGAGGAGCAGGATTTAAAGTTACTGACGGACAAAATAGAGAGAAGCAGGATGGAAAGTTACTGACGGACAAAATAGAGAGGAGCAGGATGGAAAGTTACTGCAGGACAAAATAGAGAGGAGGAGGATGGAAAGTCACTGACGGACAAAATAGAGAGGAGCAGGATAGAAAGTTACTGACGGACAAAATAGAGAGGAGCAGGATGGAAAGTTACTGACGGACAAAATATAGAGGAGCAGGATGGAAAGTTACTGCAGGACAAAATAGAGAGGAGCAGGATGGAAAGTCACTGACGGACAAAATAGAGAGTAGCAGGATGGAAAGTTACTGACGGACAAAATAGAGAGGAGCAGGATGGAAAGTTACTGACGGACAAAATAGAGGAGCAGGATGAAAATTACTTCAGGACAAAATAGAGAGGAGCAGGATGGAAAGTTACTGACAGACAAAATAGAGCGGAGCAGGATGGAAAGTTACTGACGGACAAAATATAGAGGAGCAGGATGGAAAGTTACTGCAGGACAAAATAGAGAGGAGCAGGATGGAAAGTTACTGACGAACAAAATAGAGAGGAGCAGGATAGAAAGTTACTGACGGACAAAATAGAGAGGAGCTGGATGGAAAGTTACTGACGGACAAAATATAGAGGAGCAGGATGGAAAGTTACTGCAGGACAAAATAGAGAGGAGCAGGATGGAAAGTCACTGACGGACAAAATAGAGAGGAGCAGGATGGAAAGTTACTGACGGACAAAATAGAGAGGAGCAGGATGGAAAGTCACTGACGGACAAAATAGAGAGGAGCAGGATGGAAAGTTACTGACAGACAAAATAGAGAGGAGCAGGATGGAAAGTTACTGACGGACAAAATAGAGAGGAGCAGGATTTAAAGTTACTGCAGGACAAAATAGAGAGGAGCAGGATGGAAAGTTACTGACGGACAAAAGAGAGAGGAGCAGGATGGAAAGTTACTGCAGGACAAAATAGAGAGGAGGAGGATGGAAAGTCACTGACGGACAAAATAGAGAGGAGCAGGATAGAAAGTTACTGACGGACAAAATAGAGAGGAGCAGGATGGAAAGTTACTGACGGACAAAATATAGAGGAGCAGGATGGAAAGTTACTGCAGGACAAAATAGAGAGGAGCAGGATGGAAAGTCACTGACGGACAAAATAGAGAGTAGCAGGATGGAAAGTTACTGACGGACAAAATAGAGAGGAGCAGGATGGAAAGTTACTGACGGACAAAATAGAGAGGAGCAGGATGGAAAATTACTTCAGGACAAAATAGAGAGGAGCAGGATGGAAAGTTACTGACAGACAAAATAGAGCGGAGCAGGATGGAAAGTTTCTGACGGACAAAATAGAGAGGAGCAGGATGGAAAGTTACTGACAGACAAAATAGAGCGGAGCAGGATGGAAAGTTACTGACGGACAAAATAGAGAGGAGCAGGATGGAAAGTTACTGCAGGACAAAATAGAGAGAAGCAGGATGGAAAGTTACTGACGGACAAAATAGAGAGAAGCAGGATGGAAAGTTACTGACGGACAAAATAGAGAGAAGCAGGATGGAAAGTTACTGCAGGACAAAATAGAGAGGAGCAGGATGGAAAGTTACTTCAGGACAAAATAGAGAGGAGCAGGATGGAAAGTTACTGACGGACAAAATAGAGAGGAGCGGGATGGAAAGTTACTGACGGACAAAATAGAGAGGAGCAGGATAGAAAGTTACTGACAGACAAAATAGAGAGGAGCGGGATGGAAAGTTACTGACGGACAAAATAGAGAGGAGCAGATGAAAGTTACTGCAGGACAAAATAGAGAGGAGCAGGATGGAAAGTTACTGCAGGACAAAATAGAGAGGAGCAGGATGGAAAGTCACTGACGGACAAAATAGAGAGGAGCAGGATGGAAAGTTACTGACGGACAAAATAGAGAGGAGCAGGATGGAAAGTTACTGATGGACAAAATAGAGAGGAGCAGGATGGAAAATTACTTCAGGACAAAATAGAGAGGAGCAGGATGGAAAGTTACTGACAGACAAAATAGAGCGGAGCAGGATGGAAAGTTACTGACAGACAAAATAGAGCGGAGCAGGATGGAAAGTTACTGACGGACAAAATAGAGAGGAGCAGGATGGAAAGTTACTGCAGGACAAAATAGAGAGGAGCAGGATGGAAAGTTACTGACGGACAAAATAGAGAGAAGCAGGATGGAAAGTTACTGACGGACAAAATAGAGAGAAGCAGGATGGAAAGTTACTGCAGGACAAAATAGAGAGGAGGAGGATGGAAAGTCACTGACGGACAAAATAGAGAGGAGCAGGATAGAAAGTTACTGACGGACAAAATAGAGAGGAGCAGGATGGAAAGTTACTGACGGACAAAATAGAGAGGAGCAGGATGGAAAGTTACTGACAGACAAAATAGAGAGGAGCAGGATGGAAAGTTACTGACGGACAAAATAGAGAGGAGCAGGATTTAAAGTTACTGCAGGACAAAATAGAGAGGAGCAGGATGGAAAGTTACTGACGGACAAAATAGAGAGAAGCAGGATGGAAAGTTACTGACGGACAAAATAGAGAGGAGCAGGATGGAAAGTTACTGCAGGACAAAATAGAGAGGAGGAGGATGGAAAGTCACTGACGGACAAAATAGAGAGGAGCAGGATAGAAAGTTACTGACGGACAAAATAGAGAGGAGCAGGATGGAAAGTTACTGACGGACAAAATATAGAGGAGCAGGATGGAAAGTTACTGCAGGACAAAATAGAGAGGAGCAGGATGGAAAGTCACTGACGGACAAAATAGAGAGTAGCAGGATGGAAAGTTACTGACGGACAAAATAGAGAGGAGCAGGATGGAAAGTTACTGACGGACAAAATAGAGAGGAGCAGGATGGAAAATTACTTCAGGACAAAATAGAGAGGAGCAGGATGGAAAGTTACTGACAGACAAAATAGAGACGAGCAGGATGGAAAGTTACTGACGAACAAAATAGAGAGGAGCAGGATAGAAAGTTACTGACGGACAAAATAGAGAGGAGCTGGATGGAAAGTTACTGACGGACAAAATATAGAGGAGCAGGATGGAAAGTCACTGACGGACAAAATAGAGAGGAGCAGGATGGAAAGTTACTGACGGACAAAATAGAGAGGAGCAGGATGGAAAGTTACTGACGGACAAAATAGAGAGGAGCAGGATTTAAAGTTACTGACGGACAAAATAGAGAGAAGCAGGATGGAAAGTTACTGACGGACAAAATAGAGAGGAGCAGGATGGAAAGTTACTGCAGGACAAAATAGAGAGGAGGAGGATAGAAAGTCACTGACGGACAAAATAGAGAGGAGCAGGATAGAAAGTTACTGACGGACAAAATAGAGAGGAGCTGGATGGAAAGTTACTGACGGACAAAATATAGAGGAGCAGGATGGAAAGTTACTGCAGGACAAAATAGAGAGGAGCAGGATGGAAAGTCACTGACGGACAAAATAGAGAGGAGCAGGATGGAAAGTTACTGACGGACAAAATAGAGAGGAGCAGGATGGAAAGTTACTGACGGACAAAATAGAGAGGAGCAGGATGGAAAGTTACTGACAGACAAAATAGAGAGGAGCAGGATGGAAAGTTACTGACGGACAAAATAGAGAGGAGCAGGATTTAAAGTTACTGCAGGACAAAATAGAGAGGAGCAGGATGGAAAGTTACTGACGGACAAAATAGAGATGAGCAGGATGGAAAGTTACTGACGGACAAAATAGAGAGGAGCAGGATGGAAAGTTACTGCAGGACAAAATAGAGAGGAGGAGGATGGAAAGTCACTGACGGACAAAATAGAGAGGAGCAGGATAGAAAGTTACTGACGGACAAAATAGAGAGGAGCAGGATGGAAAGTTACTGACGGACAAAATATAGAGGAGCAGGATGGAAAGTTACTGCAGGACAAAATAGAGAGGAGCAGGATGGAAAGTCACTGACGGACAAAATAGAGAGTAGCAGGATGGAAAGTTACTGACGGACAAAATAGAGAGGAGCAGGATGGAAAGTTACTGACGGACAAAATAGAGAGGAGCAGGATGGAAAATTACTTCAGGACAAAATAGAGAGGAGCAGGATGGAAAGTTACTGACAGACAAAATAGAGCGGAGCAGGATGGAAAGTTTCTGACGGACAAAATAGAGAGGAGCAGGATGGAAAGTTACTGACAGACAAAATAGAGCGGAGCAGGATGGAAAGTTACTGACGGACAAAATAGAGAGGAGCAGGATGGAAAGTTACTGCAGGACAAAATAGAGAGGAGCAGGATGGAAAGTTACTGACGGACAAAATAGAGAGAAGCAGGATGGAAAGTTACTGACGGACAAAATAGAGAGGAGCAGGATGGAAAGTTACTGACGGACAAAATAGAGAGGAGCAGGATAGAAAGTTACTGACGGACAAAATAGAGAGGAGCAGGATGGAAAGTTACTGACGGACAAAATATAGAGGAGCAGGATGGAAAGTTACTGCAGGACAAAATAGAGAGGAGCAGGATGGAAAGTCACTGACGGACAAAATAGAGAGTAGCAGGATGGAAAGTTACTGACGGACAAAATAGAGAGGAGCAGGATGGAAAGTTACTGACGGACAAAATAGAGAGGAGCAGGATGGAAAATTACTTCAGGACAAAATAGAGAGGAGCAGGATGGAAAGTTACTGACAGACAAAATAGAGCGGAGCAGGATGGAAAGTTTCTGACGGACAAAATAGAGAGGAGCAGGATGGAAAGTTACTGACAGACAAAATAGAGCGGAGCAGGATGGAAAGTTACTGACGGACAAAATAGAGAGGAGCAGGATGGAAAGTTACTGCAGGACAAAATAGAGAGGAGCAGGATGGAAAGTTACTGACGGACAAAATAGAGAGAAGCAGGATGGAAAGTTACTGACGGACAAAATAGAGAGGAGCAGGATGGAAAGTTACTGACGGACAAAATAGAGAGGAGCAGGATGGAAAGTTACTGACGGACAAAATAGAGAGGAGCAGGATGGAAAGTTACTGACGGACAAAATAGAGAGGAGCGGGATGGAAAGTTACTGACGGACAAAATAGAGAGGAGCAGGATAGAAAGTTACTGCAGGACAAAATAGAGAGGAGCAGGATGGAAAGTTACTGCAGGACAAAATAGAGAGGAGCAGGATGGAAAGTCACTGACGGACAAAATAGAGAGGAGCAGGATGGAAAGTTACTGACGGACAAAATAGAGAGGAGCAGGATGGAAAGTTACTGATGGACAAAATAGAGAGGAGCAGGATGGAAAATTACTTCAGGACAAAATAGAGAGGAGCAGGATGGAAAGTTACTGACAGACAAAATAGAGCGGAGCAGGATGGAAAGTTACTGACAGACAAAATAGAGAGGAGCAGGATGGAAAGTTACTGACGGACAAAATAGAGAGGAGCAGGATGGAAAGTTACTGCAGGACAAAATAGAGAGGAGCAGGATGGAAAGTTACTGACGGACAAAATAGAAGAAGCAGGATGAAAGTTACTGACGGACAAAATAGAGAGGAGCAGGATGGAAAGTTACTGCAGGACAAAATAGAGAGGAGGAGGATGGAAAGTCACTGACGGACAAAATAGAGAGGAGCAGGATAGAAAGTTACTGACGGACAAAATAGAGAGGAGCTGGATGGAAAGTTACTGACGGACAAAATAGAGAGGAGCAGGATGGAAAGTTACTGACAGACAAAATAGAGAGGAGCAGGATGGAAAGTTACTGACGGACAAAATAGAGAGGAGCAGGATTTAAAGTTACTGCAGGACAAAATAGAGAGGAGCAGGATGGAAAGTTACTGACGGACAAAATAGAGAGAAGCAGGATGGAAAGTTACTTATGGACAAAATAGAGAGGAGCAGGATGGAAAGTTACTGCAGGACAAAATAGAGAGGAGGAGGATGGAAAGTCACTGACGGACAAAATAGAGAGGAGCAGGATAGAAAGTTACTGACGGACAAAATAGAGAGGAGCAGGATGGAAAGTTACTGACGGACAAAATATAGAGGAGCAGGATGGAAAGTTACTGCAGGACAAAATAGAGAGGAGCAGGATGGAAAGTCACTGACGGACAAAATAGAGAGTAGCAGGATGGAAAGTTACTGACGGACAAAATAGAGAGGAGCAGGATGGAAAGTTACTGACGGACAAAATAGAGAGGAGCAGGATGGAAAATTACTTCAGGACAAAATAGAGAGGAGCAGGATGGAAAGTTACTGACAGACAAAATAGAGCGGAGCAGGATGGAAAGTTACTGACGGACAAAATATAGAGGAGCAGGATGGAAAGTTACTGCAGGACAAAATAGAGAGGAGCAGGATGGAAAGTTACTGACGAACAAAATAGAGAGGAGCAGGATAGAAAGTTACTGACGGACAAAATAGAGAGGAGCTGGATGGAAAGTTACTGACGGACAAAATATAGAGGAGCAGGATGGAAAGTTACTGCAGGACAAAATAGAGAGGAGCAGGATGGAAAGTCACTGACGGACAAAATAGAGAGGAGCAGGATGGAAAGTTACTGACGGACAAAATAGAGAGGAGCAGGATGGAAAGTTACTGACGGACAAAATAGAGAGAAGCAGGATGGAAAGTTACTGACAGACAAAATAGAGAGGAGCAGGATGGAAAGTTACTGACGGACAAAATAGAGAGGAGCAGGATTTAAAGTTACTGCAGGACAAAATAGAGAGGAGCAGGATGGAAAGTTACTGACGGACAAAATAGAGAGAAGCAGGATGGAAAGTTACTGACGGACAAAATAGAGAGGAGCAGGATGTAAAGTTACTGCAGGACAAAATAGAGAGGAGGAGGATGGAAAGTCACTGACGGACAAAATAGAGAGGAGCAGGATAGAAAGTTACTGACGGACAAAATAGAGAGGAGCAGGATGGAAAGTTACTGACGGACAAAATATAGAGGAGCAGGATGGAAAGTTACTGCAGGACAAAATAGAGAGGAGCAGGATGGAAAGTCACTGACGGACAAAATAGAGAGTAGCAGGATGGAAAGTTACTGACGGACAAAATAGAGAGGAGCAGGATGGAAAGTTACTGACGGACAAAATAGAGAGGAGCAGGATGGAAAATTACTTCAGGACAAAATAGAGAGGAGCAGGATGGAAAGTTACTGACAGACAAAATAGAGCGGAGCAGGATGGAAAGTTTCTGACGGACAAAATAGAGAGGAGCAGGATGGAAAGTTACTGACAGACAAAATAGAGCGGAGCAGGATGGAAAGTTACTGACGGACAAAATAGAGAGGAGCAGGATGGAAAGTTACTGCAGGACAAAATAGAGAGGAGCAGGATGGAAAAGTTACTGACGGACAAAATAGAGAGAAGCAGGATGGAAAGTTACTGACGGACAAAATAGAGAGGAGCAGGATGGAAAGTTACTGACGGACAAAATAGAGAGGAGCAGGATGGAAAGTTACTGACGGACAAAATGAGAGGAGCGGATGGAAAGTTACTGACGGACAAAATAGAGAGGAGCAGGATAGAAAGTTACTGACAGACAAAATAGAGAGGAGCGGGATGGAAAGTTACTGCAGGACAAAATAGAGAGGAGCAGGATAGAAAGTTACTGCAGGACAAAATAGAGAGGAGCAGGATGGAAAGTCACTGACGGACAAAATAGAGAGGAGCAGGATGGAAAGTTACTGACGGACAAAATAGAGAGGAGCAGGATGGAAAGTTACTGACGGACAAAATAGAGAGGAGCAGGATGGAAAATTACTTCAGGACAAAATAGAGAGGAGCAGGATGGAAAGTTACTGACAGACAAAATAGAGCGGAGCAGGATGGAAAGTTACTGACAGACAAAATAGAGCGGAGCAGGATGGAAAGTTACTGACGGACAAAATAGAGAGGAGCAGGATGGAAAGTTACTGCAGGACAAAATAGAGAGAAGCAGGATGGAAAGTTACTGACGGACAAAATAGAGAGAAGCAGGATGGAAAGTTACTGACGGACAAAATAGAGAGGAGCAGGATGGAAAGTTACTGACGGACAAAATAGAGAGGAGCAGGATGGAAAGTTACTGCAGGACAACATAGAGAGGAGCAGGATGGAAAGTCACTGACGGACAAAATAGAGAGAAGCAGGATGGAAAGTTACTGACGGACAAAATAGAGAGGAGCAGGATGGAAAGTTACTGACGGACAAAATAGAGAGGAGCAGGATAGAAAGTTACTGACGGACAAAATAGAGAGGAGCAGGATGGAAAGTTACTGACGGACAAAATATAGAGGAGCAGGATGGAAAGTTACTGCAGGACAAAATAGAGAGGAGCAGGATGGAAAGTCACTGACGGACAAAATAGAGAGGAGCAGGATGGAAAGTTACTGACGGACAAAATAGAGAGGAGCAGGATGGAAAGTTACTGACGGACAAAATAGAGAGGAGCAGGATGGAAAGTTACTGACGGACAAAATAGAGAGGAGCAGGATGGAAAGTTACTGACGGACAAAATAGAGAGGAGCAGGATGGAAAATTACTTCAGGACAAAATAGAGAGGAGCAGGATGGAAAGTTACTGACAGACAAAATAGAGCGGAGCAGGATGGAAAGTTACTGACAGACAAAATAGAGCGGAGCAGGATGGAAAGTTACTGACGGACAAAATAGAGAGGAGCAGGATGGAAAGTTACTGACGGACAAAATAGAGAGGAGCAGGATGGAAAGTTACTGCAGGACAAAATAGAGAGGAGCAGGATGGAAAGTCACTGACGGACAAAATTAATAAAAAAAATTTGTTATTAATATTCCTACAAAATATGGTCACAATCTTCAAAATTATATTGAAGACCCTCGCCCGTTTTACTGAGTTCGTGCACTGCCGCTGAGATCTTCATGTGTAAGAAATGGTTCGGAGCAATGTGTTTACTCACCGAAGTGAAATGATGATGGTCCTTTCAATCAATCAATTATTCATTCAATCAATCAATCATTGTAAAGTGTCTTGCACTTAAGTAATGTATCAAGATTTATGTTAAATTATAATATTCTACTTCGGAGTTGTCTTGAGCAAACCAGTTTAGCTCATTTCAGATCACTTTCACATCTTCTCTATCTCTGTCCACATTTCGTCTCGATGTGTCTCTAGAACATCCCCATACCTCTCTTGTCAACGCCCCTTCTGAGTATTTCGTCTTCTGCATTCTTAATGTACATCTCAACCACTTTCATCTCCTCCTTTTTTATTTCCTGGTTGGGAATCTCTATCTTTGTGCTTGTTTTAGAAGCCTAGATCCACCCGAGAGGTTACCGGGGCCCAAATTTGGGGTGTAAAGAATAGAACCACTGTTACATGCCATGCATGTCGTAAGAGGCGACTAAGGAGGTTTGGCTGAAATCGGATGCATGTGTCCTAAACGTGTAAAGTCTATGCGTTTAGGGGCCTACAAACCAATGTGCAACGTATACACGTTCTTGGCAAAGATCAAACATATCACAAAGAGTGATTAAAATTGGTCGTAAAGAACGAACGCAAAGAAGAAGAAGCCTTGATCCATACAGTCAAAAATGAGATCAAACTTGATTTGTATAAATTGAGTTTAGTCTGAGTAATAAACAAATAAACAACATAAACAAAACAAGATAATACAGTTTTTAAGGTTTATTTGTATTTACTCAGTCATTACCACTAACTACTATAGATACAAACGAGCGACAACCACACGACCAGCTACTATACTGGCTTTACACAAAGAGTGCTTTCTTTCGCTTTGTAGTAAACCTTTCAAGTTTTTAACACAGATAAAAAATAGAAAGAAAAACTATGTATAAATCTATCTATCTATTCTCTAATCCTGTTTTGCCTTTCAGCGTCAGGTCGAAAAAGGAGACACCTGGAGCGAGCCTCTCCATGCGCTTTGTCTTTCTTTCTCTTCTCTAATCCTGATTTGCCTCACAGCTTCAGGGTAAAAAGAGATTTATAGAACGGGCGTTTGTGTGCGCTTCATAAAGTGTCTTTCATCGCCGCTGTTATCTCTGAGGTCCACCTTTTCCGGGGCTGGTCTTTTGCTTTGTATCCACTGTATCGTAGTAGTGGCGCACGACCTGTTCGTAATCTACTTATGTGGCCGAATAATGATGTTGTACCACTTTTTTCTGATGTCTTCTTTTCGAAACCGGTCGCTTTTGTTACTCCCAGCATTTTGGGTAGACACTTCATCTCTGTCGTGAGTAGTTTTCTTCTGTCATGTAATGTCAGCGTCCAGGTTTAGCACTGATAGCATTGTATATATAAATAAACAATATAACTAATAATAATAATTTCGTTATACGTTACATCGGGCCTGCAAGTAATTTCTCCATACCTCTCTATCTTGGGCAACTCGCTCAATCTCATCCATGGAACCGAGAACGATATTTCTTTCTTCTGTAAGCAAAGTTCGTTTCAGGGTCTCCTTAGGTAAATAATATATTTGATTATAAATCTTATCTTATCTTATCTTAACCACATTTGCCGTGAAGCGTCGTGGGAGAGTTAGTTTCTATCTTGTGCCAGGTGTGTTGCGCTTGACGTTGTCAGTCCATGCTTTCGCAGGGACTCTGAGATGTTATCTATCCATCTTGTTCTTGGCCTGCCTCGTGCTCTGCGCCCTGAGTGTCGATTATTATAGGCACGTGATGGTAGTAAATGTGGTTCCATTCTCATTAAATGGCCGAACCACTTGAATCTTTGCTTCTCGATGTACTGTATGCATGGTATAGTACCAACGATGCTTCTGATATTCTCGTTTCTCACTCTATCTCGCCTTGTAACGTTGACAGCTTTTCGTAGACATCTCATTTCACATGTTGTAATCTTTCTTTCTTGTGTCTTAGTCAGGGCCATGTTTGGCACTGATAGCAGAGGTTGGAATAAATATGCAGTTTATCAGTTGTCGTTTGACTGCCATGTTAATGCTTGGATGTTTTAATAGTGGTGACAGTTGGTATGTCACTGCATTTGCCTTCTGGCATCTAGTCTCGATTTCTCTGTCCATCTTTCCATCTGCTGTGAATATACTCCGAGATATTTGAATTCTGGAGTCTGTTGTATTTGACATTATTCACGTGTATATTTAGTTGACCTGTTGACCTGCTTATTGTCATGACTTCTGTTTTGGAGGTGTTAATTTTCATGTCATATTTTTCGCATGTGGTTGCAGAGCATTTATGTGTTGTTGAAGTTTGTTTTCGTTGTTGTAAATTATACTCTGATCATCTGCAAAGAGTAGTTCGTTTATTAAATTGTAGTTGTTATCGAGGTTGTTATCTGTCTTGGTTTCTTGCGTTATCCTGTCTATGTAAATATTGAAAAGTATAGGCGAAAGCACACATCCCTGCCTTACTCCTGATGATAATTCAAATTCGTCTGTCAGGCCGTCGCTTGTTCGTACTACGCTTGAGCATTTTGGTATAGCGCTCTAATATTGTCTAATAGTTGGCCCTGAATTCCATATTCACTTAGTATGGTCCATAGTTTGTTTCTGTTTATTCTATCAAAGGCTTTTTCTTGGTCTATGAATGCTAAGTTGAGCTGTTTGTCATATTCTATGGTGTTTTCGCTGAGTTGCCTTAGTGTGAACAGGGCATCAGTGCAACTCTTTCCCTTTCTGAACCCAAATTGAGCGATGTTCAGCTGTGGTTCTATTATAGGTTTGATTCTAGATTCCAAAATTTTAGCATATAATTTCCCAACATGACTTAATAATGATATGCCTCTGTATGTATTGCATTCTCTTTTGTTGCCCTTTTTTTCCATATTGGTATTATGATGGCTTTCTGCCAATCTTTGGGGACTTCTCTTCTGTCCAGGCTGACTTGAAGATTCTATGAATCCATTGTATTCCTGTTTCTCCGCATGCCTTGATTGCTTCATTGGTTATACCGTCTATGCCTGCTGTCTTGTGACGTGGACTCTTCTTCACAACTTCTTCTATTTCTTGGATGAGTATATTTGGTTCTTCTATGCTTGTGTTATTTTTAAATCTATTCGCAGTTGGTGTTGGTGGTTGGTTAAGTAGTTCTTGGAAGTATTCTTTCCATCTGTTCTTCCTTCCGTTTGTATTAAATATCGGTATACCGTTTTTATCATTAATAATGTCAGTGGGGTTGAAACTTTCGTCTCTTATCCTCATGGAATTGACACTTTTGAAAAAATTTCGTGGCTGTTCTTTGCATAGTAATGACAGTTGTTCTCCGTATTTTCCCAACGATTCTGTCTTTGATTTTTGATTACTTGTTTACTTTGTCTTCTCGCTGTTCTGTATGCTGTGTAATCCTCTTGGCTTTTGGATTTTATCCATGTTTTGAAACATTTCTTCTTGGCTTTTATTGATTCCTTGACCTCGTTGTTCCACCATGCAGTTTTTTGTTTGAATTTCTGTCTTAACTGTTTTTGCCACATAGTGTGTTTAATGTTTTCATCATTGCTGTTTTAAATGTTTCCCATTCTTGATGTACATTGCTTATACTTGATGGTAGCGTTGTAAAAATATTTGTCATCATGTTGCTCATATCGTTTTGTATGTCCTCTTCCTCTAATTTTTTCAAGTTGGTGACGAAATTGGATTTCTCTTTCTCTGTTTAGTTTCTTTTGCCTTGAATTGTGTTAGTATGACTGGTCTGTGATCTGTGACTATATCTATATTCGGTATGGTTCTTGCATCTATTATATTCCTTTTTTGTCTTTGTCTAACAAGTATATAGTCGATTTGAGATGACTGTTCTATGTTGTTCCACTTATACCATGTTTGTGTATGGCTTTTTCGATGCTGGAATAGTGTGTTTGTTATGATCAGGTCGTGTTCGTAGCATAGGTTGATCATTTCTTCGCCGTTGTTGTTTCGTTCTGCTTCGGTGTCGCTGAAATTTCCTAGGCATGTCTCGTGTCGTCTTTTGCTTCCAACTCTTCCGTTGAAGTCTCCCATTATAATTAGCTCATCTTTATCGTTTGTTTTATTAATTGTGTCTGACAGTTGGTCGAAGAATTCACGTCGTTGTTGTTCATTGCAGCTATCGTTGCACGGGACGTAGACTTGTATAATCGTTGTTGTTTTGTTTTGTTCTATGAATTGAATACGTAATATTCTTTCCGATATATATTCTACTTCATTGATAGACTTTGCTTTCTCCGGATGTATGATGAAACCAACACCGTGTTTCGCCTTTTCTTTTATGTCGACCCCGCTCCATATTATTGCATATTTATCGTAAGTTTCTTTGATGTTATGGCCTTTCCTTCTAGTGTCAGCTATTCCTAATATTTCTGTACGTGTCTTAATCATGAATTTTACTATGTCTGCTTCTTTGTCTCCTAGTCCACTAACGTTTAATGTTGCTATCCTTGATTCGTTCCTGTACCGCGGTCTTACTGCGGTTAATGGCAGGCTAGTTCTTGTCCCCGGTGAGTTGTTGTTGCGAACTTTGATGGCTTTTTGTAATCTCCGTAGTTCTTGTGTAATATCTATAGCAGAAATGTGTGCACATGTAAATCCCCTACCGTTCTGCAAGTTCTGTCGTAGGCTCATCTTTAAATGTCACTAATTATCACATAAAAATCATTGTAAACACATCCTTTGAATCTAACACAACTTGTTTACGTCGACATCTTGATTGATATATATATATATATATATATATATACATATTTTTTCCCTATCCAGAAGCACTCGAGCTTTCAGCTCTTCGGCTCGGTGCCATGGACATCGTAACCCTTGGTTCCGTGCCACGAACACCGTAAATATGGAGAGCCTGTGGTTTTTCTGCCAGCCCGCGGAATTGAACCCGCACTCACAGGGAGCTTGTCACCCATCATCCAACGCGCTACGAATACGCTGGGCAGGCGGGCAATATATATATATATATATACATTTTAGTGTGATCTTTCTTCTTCTTGTCTTTCTTCGTGTTGTGCCTTTCAGCATTCAGAATTTATGAATAGTTCTGACAAGTACCTTCGAATGCGTTTTGTTTCTGGTGTTTCCTGCTAACTCTGATATTTATGCGGTCCATCGTTTGCGTGGGAACCTTGAACTTAAACCGTTGTATCTGAATAGTAATGATCGATGTGGTATACGTGTTGTATAGACGAACCATTTGGTTTGTTGTTTCCTAATTAATATGTACCAGCACTGGTTTTGTTTCTACCAAGTCTCTAATAGTCTGGTTTATTTTATTTTTTAATTTTAGCTCCTTTTGTTACTCACACTATTTTTCGTAGAATCTATGTTGTTGTCATTCCTTCCTTCCTTTCGTTCGTTTGAAATATTGTCTATTTATTCAACTTTGTCTCTTGTATAAACTTCCTTGTCTTTTATAGCTCACACAGAGGTCCGTGTAGTTTTGTGTCGAGTGTTGTTTCGTTAGGCCAGTGAGTTTGCCTCACTGTATCATATTCAGGGCAGTCTTGAAGTATGTGCTCTGCAGTCTGATGTGCCTGTCCACATGTACACACAGCTGAATTGCTAATCTTGAATTTTGTATACATGTGGCTACGGAGTCTATTGTGTTCTGTTCTAATGCTCAGAGTTCTTGTAATGTAATACTTACAACATACGAACAACGTGAACACGTAATCTTGAATTATAAACAATAGGGTGTCATAAAACGGTTGTGGTCAGAACTCGACAACATTTGTGGTGTGGAAAGGGTTAAATATTGGTGTTCACGATATTTGATTATATTTGTTTTAATACAAAAATATGCGTACAGAAAGGAAATTCATTTTTGTGCTATAGTATCTACATATAACATAGGAAAACAATAGAAACACATACAAACAAGCACATATTAATATTGTTTCAGGAATTTGATGCCAACTTTACAAACACCCCAGCCACGGATATCAGGGTCGAGATCCTCTGTTGATGCCAAGGTAGAGATATCGGCCCTGTTGACCATTGCGTCCAAGGAAAATTGAGCTGCTGTGGAAATTGAATTTGTTGTTGTCGTCAGGGAACCAGACGACTGTGCCTCCGTCAATAATAAGGGTCAAACGATAACTGAAAATAAAACACAGTATAATTATATGTGCGCATCAAAACTAACAGATTGAACATAATTTTGTGAAGATCCTAAATCCTCTAGTTGATCGGCACGGAACTTGAAAATGCATACTGATTCCTTATGCCTTGGCTATCCCTCTTATAGCTAAGACTGGAAACAGTAAAATGCTATACAACACACTAAAACAACTTACTGGAACTTTTGTTTCAAAGGGTGGTCCAATCAAGAGTAAAGATGGTAAAGTTCTAACATCAGATACCGAGCAGAAGAAAAGATGGGCAGAACATTTTGAAGAAATATTAAATAGACCTGATCCACCAGTACTACTCAAGTTTGACGAAGAGGCAAGAAACAGCTCCATACCAATTAACGAAGAAATGATAAGTGTAGCTGAGGTCAAGGAGGCAATCCATTCCTTGATAAACAATAAGGCAGCGGGTGATGGCAACATTACTGCAGAAATGCTCAAAGCGGCTGATGATACAACTATTAGTCAGGTGCAAGAACTATTTAATAAAGTATGGGAAGAAGAAACTGTCCCAGATCAATGGAAAAAGGGAATAACTGTTAAGAACCCCCAAAAAGGTGATCTCAAAGATTGCAACAACTGGAGAGGGATCACCTATTATCAGTAATGACCAAGACTTTCTGCAAAATTTGGTTCTTAATAGAATCAAATGAGCAGTGGACACAACCCTGAGAGAAGAACAAGCTGGTTCTAGACCTGGGAGAAGCTGCTTAGACCAAATAATTACCCTACTACTAATTTTGGAGGAACATATGGAGGAAAATATAACATATTTTCATATTTAGTCATTAATTTGCCATTACTTTTGTAATACTTTATTGATTGATAGGATCATCATCATTACACATCGATCATTAACCATGTGTGCTCCCATGCTCCCATCTCTTTCTTACACAGGATGATCTCAGCTGCAGTAAGTAACCATGTGTGCTCCCATCTCTTTCTTACACAGGATGATCTCAGCTGCAGTGTACGAACTCCGTAGTATCGACGAGTGTCCCCGATGTTATTTTCAAGATGGTGGATAATTTGAAGAAAATTTATGTTTAATTATTTTCCTGAATTTTGTCTGGGCAGCGGTTTTTAAGCCTGCCCTTTTAGCTTTTGAACTGACAAGCGATTTTTGACGTGCTAATTTTGAACACGGGACCTACGTTTTATCGTTCGCCTCCGATAGGACTTGGAACTTGATCTCACCTACACTGAGATCAGGGATCTCTGGGAAAATATCATGATGGCATCACGAAGAAGAGAACCGGTTACCTTTAGCACGAGAGTTAAGCACCTAACCTGTAAGCTACAGCGACTCCTTATTTTAAAATGTAAAAATTTAACTCACTTGTAAAGATTGGGCACTTTGAAGACTTCCACACTGTTACCGATAAAGTTCTGCTTGCCTATCAGTGTGGTGTCTATACCTTGTACCTTGGTATCCCAGATTTGAGGATCTGCGTCAGAATTTGAAGACAACAACACCAAGTTGAGCTTAATTATGCCGACATGAATTAATAGTTAGATAACAAAAAAATATTGGTAACTCTAAAACATATATCCTACTTTGCTGAAGACGATATTATTATTGATAAATCCAACGACTGCAGTAAAACTATATAGCAAAATCGAAACACGTAAAAACCAGGTAGTATAGTTGTACAACAAACAAGAACAAATTACAGCAACGTTTCGACCACAAGGTCTTTATCAAGCATTGGATACATAACAAACAACGGAATTTAGATTAAAGATTTGTGGTCTGACTGTGACTATGGGCGTCTATACGTTAAGGTAAGGAGGGGCAAGTGACGACCTCTAGAAAATGTAATTGTGATAAAACAGTTTTAAGCGAATCTGACATCCATTTCTGCGTAGAAAACTATGAATTATACTCTATTTTTTTCATTTTACCCTTCACGGAAAAACTATAGTGGACGCCCATGACTGGGTCTGTGATATCCAGTGTATAAGTACAGTCACCATTCCGTCGCACGTTCTGTATCCTTTGCTTGATAAAGACTTTCTGGTCGAAACGTTGCTATATTTTGTTTTTGTACTTTATAAAGTTGTAGTAAGTAAGGTGATAGAGGATAATATCGATGTTAGTGTTGAAATGCTGAAGTGTTACTGGTCATTGTTCTAAGAAGAGTTGTAATGCTGACCCCACATCAGAGATGAAGTGAGTGTTATTGTGGTAGTAACATTAATGGAGTAATGATTGCCATGACTACTGCTGACGCCGGTCAACTTGCACACAACAGAGAGTTTTTCCATGACTACTGTCATGGGAGCCAGGTTCCGGAAGGGACAAGCAACTTGATGATGATGATGAATGATTGTCAAAGGTTGTAGTTATACCCACCAATAGAGTTCCTGGAGTTTGCAATGCTGAACACAAATCCTGTGGGGTTGTCGAAGTAGAGATCTATCAGTGCCCGTCGTCTGCCGAAGTCAATGCTAAATTCAGGAAGTTCGATTTTCAAGACTCCTGGTGAATGTCGTTATTGGTTGGTTGATATGTAGAGTGGAAAATAATTATACATTTATAAATTACTTCTGGTTAACTACAACTAACAACTGTTATAAGAAAGAGAAGATTGGGATATGTTAGGCATACTCTGAGAAGAAATGATCACATCAGAAAGCAGATATTTAGGAGGCAGATGGTTAAATATATGAAGGACCACAGCCAACTCTAGATAACTAAGCCAGACAACTGACAAGGGTTCCTGACCTAGATCAGAAAAGGGGCCGGAAAATATAGATGTTTGATAGAACACTGCAAGCTTTTTGCAACTTTACTCAATTTTGTGAGTCTATGGTTATTTATTGGTGAAAAATATTCATTATATTGATATTCCTTATTGTTAAACTTAACTTGTTTGATAATATAACTTCGATTTAGCATTTTGTGTTGAATATAAAATGAATTTGTCTATATACACCAATACTTGAATACGAGGTCACGTGGTGTAGTTGGGTTCTGATTTCCCATAATTCTTACCTGAGTCCGAGGGCCCATAAGTTTATAGTTGGCTCTGGAAGGACACACTGGAAATCGTAAACCGAATTTTATGGAGAGAGTTGAGAAATATAGGATTCAATGCCATAGAAGAGATTGAACAAACTACCCAGGATAGAGCGGTGTCGAAAAATTGCTTGCAGGCCTAATAACGTACAACAGTACGAGATTAAAGTAATAATGAATAATGGATAATGAATAATAATATGGTAATGAATTAGTTAATGTGAATTAAGAAGCAGAGAATGGGATGATAGGAGTCAGTGATAGTAAATCTGATTTGACATCGGTTACATATTCATATGTTCATTCATTGGCCCTATTGTCTCTGGAGACAAACAGGTTTTGCGTCACGTAGTTTGTTCTGTAATATGTAATATCAACATAAATAACGCAACACTGAAACAAGTCCATCGATTCAAGTACCTGGGAACACTCCTGACATCAGATGGCAGGTGTAAAACAGAGATTAGAATTAGAATAGCTCAAGCGAAAGCATCTTTTATGAAAATGAAAAACACACTATGTGTGAATTCACTACCAAGGACACTGCGAAAACAAATACTCCAGTGCTATATTGATCTAATACTTCTGTATGGCATCGAGTCATGGACAATGAATAAACAATCAATACGATCATTGGAAGCCACAGAGATGTGTTTTACAGAAGAATGCTGAAAATTCCATGGACAGAGAAGAAAACAAATGAAGAGGTTTTTAATTAGGAATGCACATAAAGAAACCATATCAAAAGAATACGAATCAGACAATCAAGGTTCTTTGGACATGTAATGCGAAGAGAAGGTTTATAGCATTTGGTAACAACAGGTAAAATTCAGGGGAGAGATCGCGAAAGACAGAGGGAGAAGATGCTGGATGACCTGACATCATGGTTCGACACAAGATCGACGTCAGAACTGATTACATGCACCAAGCAGAGAGAGAGCTATGGAGAGACATGATCGCCTACGCCATGACACTTGATTGAGTTTGTTCTGTGCTGAATCACAACATTTCTTGTGGCTATAATGGCCTATACTGGAGTGTCAATCTTTGCCACAGTTGCTGTAGGTAAAACTTGGAGACTGGAGCTGATATATAGGGATGTTCCCTCTGCGCTCTCTTTTACCTCCATATGTGATGGTGTTTCTGTTCTTTTCTTATTGAGCCGCACCTCACTGTCGCTCGCCTGTCTTTTGCCAGCCGCTCCCAACGGCATCGAGAAGAGGAGAGAAAGAAATGCCGAAGGACTGTTAAGGTGGCTAAGTTCTGTCCAGTACAAGCGATTTCATGATGATGGTCTGCTTTGGAGCATCTTCCCTTCCGAATGTATTACTACATGCATATGGATAGATGGATAAATACAGGGTGTTCAAGATAATTGCAGCCCCAATGACAAATCGAAAGTTGCCAGATAACCTAACGCGTTGTGTTTATTTACTATTTAAACCGGTTCTGACTAGCTCGTCCTACGTCACATTTGTTCATCGCCCCTTCCCGCATTACAATTACACACCATCACACAACCTTGACCTATACTACGTCATAACTGAACCTTCTCATTTCCATACATATATGCCAGATTAACTCCATTCATAGGCTGCTTTTAAGTTGAACACGCTGTATAATGATATAACACTGACCTCTTTTTCGGCATCCTTCTCCAACGAGTCCTTCTAACACAGTTACAAATGGACTTGATTGTGTAAGATTGTTTTGTAAGTCGTAGAGGGCATCGTATTCTGGAAGATATTGACGATAACCATTATTGATCAAGTAAATTGTAACTAAGAACATGAATTTATTTATACAATAATCAATTTTACTAGAAATTAGTACCCTCTTTCATAAGTAGTAGTACTCATATTTATACATATAAATATATTGTCAAAGGTTTACAAGCCGAAGGATTGATTTCATTGCAACTGGTTTTACCCCATATAGCTCGGTCCATCTCCATAGAATTTGCACGCCACTTGCCGAGAATATTGCACAAAGCACGAGCTACGTAGCCCCGGCATCAATAGTTGGAGTCTCTGGAAAAATAATGTAGTCGTGAGAAGAACGTTGTCATCCAGATTCAAACCCACGACCTTCGACTTGCAAGGCAAGGGTTTAACCACTTAGCCACAGCGACTCCTGTCATATATATATAAAGTAAGAGGGAGAGAGAGAAAGTAGACTATTCTACTGTTGACATATGTGTCTATATATATGTATATGTATTACTTACCTGCTTACTTACTTATCCCACACCGCTTCTAGTGTACCATAGGGCTTCTACTGTTATTCACCACTTTTTCCTCCATCCTATTTAGATCCATGATTTAGTTTATTTTGTATTCATTGTGTGTGTGTGTGTGTATATATATGTCCTTGAAAAAGACATAGTCGAAACATTGGATTGTTGTTAGTTTTAAGATTTAATTATTCATTTTGCTTGCTACCATACATACGTGTCTCTGCTTGCTTATGTGATACCATACATAGATGTCTCTGCTTGCTTATGTGATACCATACATACGTGTCTCTGCTTGCTTATGTGATACCATACATACGTGTCTCTGCTTGCTTATGTGATACTATACATACGTGTCTCTGCTTGCTTATGTGATACCATACATACATGTCTCTGCTTGCTTATGTGATACCATACATACGTGTTTCTGCTTGCTTATGTGATACTATACATACGTGTCTTTGTCCTAAAACGCCAATTTATTAAGTATCACCGCAGTCTCCCATCGGTTTTCTCCAGATTGGATCTGATCCAGTCTAATCATCTCAGATTTGTAGATTTTCGTATATCGAGACGTTTTCTTTAAAACTTCATATGATAAACCTGTAGTACTTTGTGTTTACGTGTTTAGCTATGATAAACTACCATCCTTTAGTTACTCAAGAAGACTTCGTTTCCAGGTATGTTTAGTATTCACCTTTTCCGTTTTCTTTGTGGACTCCACTCAAGTGCTTGTCTAGTTCTAGACGGTGTCTTCCGAAAAATATGCCCTAACTATTGTCAATTTTTCTTCCTGATCTGGGTCATTATGGGTTCCTACCCTGTTCTCGTCCACAAGTCTGTGCTTACTACTCTGTCATATTCATCTTTGAATGCTTCATATCAATCACTTGTTAAACCACTTTTTGTGATTTGTATGTCATCTGACCCTAAGAACGATTTGCGTTGTGCCATTTATGCGCAAATACGTAGGCCAGCACATCCAATTTCTGCGCCTCGTTTATCTACTAGGGTAGCTTCCCCAGTCCCCTACTCCAGTCGCCACTTAACTCCTTGTGGATCAAACGTCACACTACATGGATCTGGGTTGGATATCTTTTTACAAGGAGTCACACTACATGGATCTGGGTTGGATATCTTTTTACCAGGAGTCACACTAAAGGTCGTTTTTTTTTATTCTTCTTCTCTTCTTTCTTCTTTGCGTTCGTTCTTTACGACCAATTTTAATCACTCTTTATGAAATGTTTCATCTTTGCCAAGAACATGTATACGTTGCACATTGGTTTTTGTAGGCCCCTAAACGTATAACTTCTATACGTTTAAGACACGTACATCCGATTTCAGCCAAACCTCTTTAGTTGCCTCTTACGACATGCGTGGCAGGTAGCAGTGGTTCTACTCTTTACACCCCAAATTTGGGCCCCGGTAACCACTCGGGCGTTTTTTCTTTTAAATTCTAAAAGTAAATGGTTTGTAAAAACATGACTTTTGCCCTGGTCTACTAAAAGTTAAAACATGCCTTGTAGTTAGCAATACACTATTCTTTGCTCCCCTTGCGAGCCCTGGTAACAGACAAGCAAGTAAGAGAACATTTGAAAATTAGAAATCTATAAGATCCAGTAAAGTTGGGGTCGGCTAGTCTATATTAGGTCGGGAAAAAAATGAAAATTAATAGCTTGCTGATGTCCCGTAGAACCCACAAGCCAATCCTACCCCCCTGTGATGCAGACTTGGAAACTTTGAAAACGGGGAGCAATGCTAAGAGGCTCTAGCCTGCCTAAATGGATGATATCTCCTAGGTCAGGTTCTTATTTGTGTCCAACTAGGGAGCCTCGGAAACATGGAGGACAACAAAAGAATTCACCAAAAAACTGCAGACTTTCATAAGTGGATGCTTACGTAGAATAGAGGGACTAAGATGGTATGATAGGATTACGAACGAGGAAATCAGAGAAAGAACTATGAAGATACAAATGGAGAAAGAGCTAAGGAAGAGACGTTGGCGATGGATAGGATCCACATTGAGAAGATCGATTGGACGCATTGCAAGACAGGCACTGTTGTGGAACCCGCAGGGAAAGAGGAGTAGGGGAGGCCTAAACATACCTGGAGAAGAGAGCTAGAGACTGAAATTAAAAGGATAGGTAAAACATGGACAGAATTGGATGGAATGGCAAGAGAGAGAAAGAACTGGAAGAAGTTTGTTGAAGACATGGGCTCCGTTGGGAGTTGAAAGGTGAAGAAGAAGATAGACAAACCCGAACAAGCATGTCGAAACCGGATGTGCTGGTCTACTAGTCGGTTTGCGTCTAAATGGCACAAGGAGCTTAGTCGTTAATGTTTTCATCACACATAGATCACAAAAAGCGGTTTAACAACTTGTTGATGTGGAGCGAATAACAAAGAAGACAACGATATTTTATTGAAAATGTTTTATTCCACAGACATCTATAGTTTTCCAGCCATTGAGACATTTCTTCTTCTTCTTCTTTTGTCGTCACACTACCGAGTTGTTGCACAGTGTTGTGGTTTTCTGTTTTTGTCTTGCGCTGTTCTGGTGGCTTGGGTGATTGTTGAGACATGTCTAAACTATTAAATGAAAGATTGATGAAAATCCCATGGACTGCTAAAATGTCTAATGTGGAAGTGTTGAATGAGATCAAGGCACAGAGAAAGCTTATCATCAATATAATAAAGAGGCAGTCAACATTTTTCGGGCATGTGATGAGAAAGGGAGGTTTAGAACACATTGGGACAACCGGTCGAGGGGAGACGAGACAGAAGAAGACAGAGGATATCCATAGAAAGTTGTGGATATCCTGAAGTCATGGCACGGAAGATCGTGAACATCTGAGATGATATCAAAGACCGAAGACAACTATTTTTGGAGATCCATGATCGCATACGCCAGCTGGCACGTCACCTTATGATGATGATGATATCTACTACATTTTCGAACAATTAAGTACAAAATTAACATATAAATGATTGTATTAAGAGAACGGTTGTTACTACTCACCGAGCCTAGGGCATGGACGGAATGGTATGATGGGATCCACTGGATCAACTTCGCCTCTAGGTTGTCCAGTCGTCCAGGCAGTGGTGACCACCAGCACGATGGCGGTGTACAGTAAGTTGTAGGACAACATTTTACAGCGACAAGTTTGCTGTTGAAACAGTAAAGAAACAAGTTAACATTCTAACTTCTTCAGCTTCATTGAAATATCCTTTATTGATTGATTTATTGACTGATTGATTGATTGATTGATTGATAGGACCATCTTCATCCCACTTTGGGGAACAGACATGTGTGCGTCGATTGCTGTCGTACACAGAAATATCTTAGCGGCATTGTAGGAACTCCGTAGCACAGACGAAGGTCCACTATATAATTTTAAAGATTTTGATATTTTTTGCAGGCATTAAAAAAAAAAATCTTTTCAAGAAACTTTATCCGGACTAAATTTTAGTTTTAATCGTTCATTGCCACCGTCCAGGGTTGTCATTAATATCTAGTCCTAAAACCACATACCTGTCACAGAGAGAGACAAACAAGTGGTATTAGAAACAAACGTAGAAGAAGAAGGATGACAAGTTAGAAATACAGGGTGTTCAAGATAATTGCAGCCCATGAATGGAGCTAATCTGGCATATATGTATGGAAATGGGAAGGTTCAGTTATGACGTAGTAAAGGTCAAGGTTGTGTGACGGTGTGTAATTGTAGTGCGGGAGGGGGCGATGAACAAATGTGACGTAGGACTAGCTAGTCAGAACCGGTTTAAATAGTAAATAAACACAACTCAATTTGTACCTGGCAACTTTCGAATTGTCAATGGGGTTGCAAGTATCTTGAACACCCTGTAATACAGACTATTACTTAACCCTTTCGCGCTTCTGAATCTATATACTGGTTCACAGTATTTTTTATTCTGACGCAAAGACAGTAAGTATACCGGCTAATTTAGTATACCTTGCAAAGTAAATTTGTCAGGAGGTCAAGTAAATCACAACTAGTGAAAGAGTTAACTAAACTTAAGAAAGATAATTTTATTGATGATAAGCAGGAAGAAGACATCGCTCGTGTGGTGCCGGGGGACGCAAGTGAAGCAAAGAATAGTACGACTGCGAACTACAAGGCATGTCGTAAAAGGCGACTGGCGTAGGACAAAGTGAAGCTACCCTAGTAAATAAAAGCATCGCAGAAATCGGATGTGCTGGCGTACTTGTAGGCGCATAACTGGCACAACGTACAATCATTCTTAGGCTCAGATCATATACAAATCGCACAGAGTGGTTAACAAGTGGCCGATATGGAGCGTTGGAAGAAGAAGAAGAAAGAACAAGACATAATAAATCAATAACAATAAAAAAAAAGAGACATAACAATGATAAATATAAATGATAACATAACACCAAAGAACATAGACAGAAAAGAAACAAAACTTACATAGAATCTGTTGAAGATAATTTTTTTTCTGCTTCAATGTGCAAATCTGTCTTATACAACAAATTGAGTTACGCCCATTTATATAGCGATTTTAGCATCCGCAATATGTCTCCAGATTTAGCACAAATAGTAAACAAAAAATATAAAATTTACAGAGAATTCTTTTCATCAAATTCTAGACCATTCTTTTGCATGTAGCCAATCATAGGTGAGTTATTGTCAATATTTACCGTCTCCAGGGACATTTGTTAGTCAACATATTTCGCTATTTTTTTTTATTTGCCTAACCCAAATAAACAAGGAACTTTTCATTTAGCCCTTTATTTCATGACCTTAATATGTATATCTGTCTATGAAGACATGTCATATCAGAAAAGCAGACTTTGACAAAACGCACCATCACAGTAAATGGGACTGAGCTAAGACAAGTGCGGCAATTTAAATACCCCAGAGTCCTGGAAGCATCAGATGGCAGATGCCGATCAGAAATTAAGAGCAGAATAGGGCAAGGGAAAATATCGTTCCTGAAAATGAGAAACATTATCTGCAACAAGTCCTTGTCAATTGCGATCAGAATGCGACTTATTCAGTGATACATAGAATCAAAGACATACGGATACGAGTCATGGACAATGAACACACAGATCGAAAAATCTCTGAGGGCCACAGAAATGTGGTTTTACCGAAGAATAATGAGAATCCCAAGGACTGCAAAAATGACTAATGTTGAGGTATTAAATGAGATTAAGACACAGAGAAAGCTTATCATCGCTATAAGAAAGAGACAGTCATCATTTTTCGGGTATGTGATAAGGAGGGGAGGTTTAGTACACATTGTAACAACCGGTAAAATCGAGGGTAGACGAGACAGAGGAAGACAGAGAGATAACATTTTGGATAGCCTGACTTCATGGCACGGTAGAGCGTCAACATATGAGTAGATAGCAAACAATAAAGACAGAGATTTGTGGAGATCCATGATCACCTACGCCAGCCGGCACGGCATCTGATGATGATGATCTGGGAAGATATATATGTATATATATATATATATATATATATATATATATATATATATATATATGTGTGTAATCCATGAGTCTTTGCTCTCATCCAGCTCAGGCTGAAAAAAACTACAATTTATTGAAAAATTGACTTTGACCTTAGAAATGTATGTGTATGTCTGTACTTTAATCACGGATGAGTTGCTAACATGATAATAACAAATTGTTGTTTGTGATCGTGTATAAAACATAATAAATGATATCTTGAATATTAAGTACAAATAGGACAGCAACAAACACAATGTAAAACGTGATTCCGTGTTCCACGCTCCTAACACTCATACCACGTCTCTCATTAATTTTACTATTTTCTTCAACATTTAATTCTTTCACTTTTAACTACTGTTGCTCCTATTTTCTTAACCTCCTACCTTTTTATTTGTCAGTTCTTGTTTTTTTTTTAAACGCCCATTTTTTCTCTGTCAATTCTTGTTTATTTCTTTTGTAAACTCCCACGATCCTTTCTTCAGTTTTCTTTCTCAGTTTTGACTCCTGCATTTCATTCTTCAGTTCTAGTTTCCTTTATTAAACTCATGTCCTTCCTTCTTCTGCTCTCGTTTCTTTTTTTAAAATATTAAACTGTTATCTCTTCAATCAAAAGCTCACTTTTTTCTTTTCTTAAACTTCCACCTCTTCCTTTTTTAATTCATGGTCCTCTCTTCTTCTGCTTCTTCTTCTTCCTTTGATCGTTCTTAAGCCATTTTTATCATTTTATTGTGATATATAAACAGTCAAACATCAGAACGTGATGTACGTGCACAAGCCTACAGTACCTATTGGAGCACAGTTGCTTATCCTTGGGTGGGGTGTTCGATTACAGCCAGCGTTTGTGTGCGGTTCGCTCTACGCAAGCCTTTGGCTGTCCCCAGCCGAAACCCACAAGGCAGCGGGTTGCCATTTTCTTTTAGGGCAGCGACCCTTAGACAGCCTGTCCCGGGCTTATGAGTGACATCTGCCAAGCAAAACCGGTCGTTTTAATGAACACCTTGGTTTGTCCTCTCTTCTTAAAATCCTTCCCCTTCCTTTACAACTTATATTCTTTTGTCATAACTTCCTATAAATTCCATATATATATAACGTGTTTTATAAATTCCATCAACTATACATCTTTCTTCTTATATTCCGACCATTGCCTTCTAACTCAAGTTTATTCCTTCTTGAGCTTCTAACTCTCTCCACTCCGTATCTCATCGACAGTCTACCTTTTATTTCACACTGTAGCCACCATTCAACGCTTACCCATCATCATTAAGGTGCATGTCCTTTATAGGACGTTGCTCTCTTTGCAGTGGATCTGAAATTCACTCTGTCTCTTGCCAGTTCCCTCACTTCGTCGATGATCATATTCATGTTTTCTTTAATTTGTAGCCATCTTCTTCTTGGTCTGCCTCTGTGTCCTGGGACCCTGCCCTCTAACATTGTTCTCTCCAGGCCATCATGACGCTTGTTGTGACCAAAGTATCTAATTTTTCTGTATAGTATATTGTTTATCAGCCAATTGTCTCTAACATTCAGCTTTTTCAAGACATCAGTGTTCTTTCTTTTAACGTTTACCCATCTCATATAAAACTCATTCTCCTCTTCTTCTTCGAACGCTCCATATCGACCACTTGTCACCCACTCTGTGTGATTTGTATGTGATCTGTGCCTAAGAGCGATTGTACGTTGTGCCAGTTATGCACCTACAAGTAGGCCAGCACATCCGATTTCTGCGCTGCGTTTTATTTACTAGGATAGCTTCCCTAGACTTCTACATCAGTCGCCTCTTACAACATGCCTTATAGGTCGCAGTGGTACTATTCTTTGCTTGCCTTGCGGGCTCCGTCACCAAACGGGCGACTCATTCTCTAACTTTCTATCTTCCTATATACCTGCAACATCAACACTCTAAAATGTGTTCTTACCAGTTTCATCATTTCTTTCTACTTTTCTCTCTCCTTACAAAATCATTACTCCTACCTGTGTTAACATTGCTCTCTCTCTCTCTCATGTTAGCTGTTCCTAATATATTTTCCCCCAAACTCTAACTTCATGAGAACACAGGGACCAATGAAGATGGACTCGTTACCAGAAATTTGCAATTTAATATTTACTTTTTTCGTGTCTTGTCAATTACTCATCATTCTTAAGCGTCTGCGTTGGTCCGCCTGCCCAGTGTGTTCGTAGCGCGTTGGACGACGGGTGACATGCCCCCTATAAGTGCGGTTCAATTCTGCGGGCTGGCAGAAAAGCCACAGGTTCTTCAGATTTACGGTTTCCGTGGCACCAAACCGAAGGGTTACGATGTTCATGGGACCGAGCCGAAGAGCTGAAAAGCTCAAGTGCTTCTGGATCGGAAAAAACCCATTATTTGTTAAATATTCATTTACCATGTACGTCTTTTTCTTTAAAATTTGGATAAATCACGGTAGACACGTAGTTGTAAAATAGCAATCAAGTTGTCATAAAGTTATGCTTAATCGTCAATGATGATGTTCCTTTACCCGAGGCAGACAGCATTATTTCAGGAAATATCTAATATTGTTGCGTAAGGTACAAATGTAATGCTTTGTGCAGTACTCTCGGCAGGGGCGTGTCTCATTTAAGCAGATAGGGAATGTTATCCTTGGACATATTTAATTCCTAATTTTTCATTTGCTTTTGTAATAACTGTCCTTGTGTATTTCGCCCCGTTTATTTAGTATTACTGCAGCTTATCCACGGTTTTCTTCACAGCTGACCTAATTCATTCTGACCACCTCAAATCTGCAGGTTTCCACACATCGTGGCACCATCCAGCCAAGCAACTATTATCAAAACATTAAACAATCAATAGCTGTTAGTATCTTTTTCTTCTTTTGTCGTCACACTGCTACCAGATTGTTGCCCAGTGTCGTGGTTTTCTGTTTTTGTCTTGCGCTGTTCTGGTGGCTTGTGTGATTGTTATCTTTGCTTTTCACAGGATTCTGCTACGCCATCTAACCATCTTTTCCGTGGTCTTCCTCTTGCCTTCTTTCCCCGATGTTCTGTTGTAGAAGACTCTGTATACTGTGGAGTTTGGATGCATTCTTATTAAGTGGCCAAACCACTTCATTCTTTGTTTATCTATGTAATTCAAGCACGGTTTTGTGCCAACTTTCTTTCTTATGCTGATGTTGGTGATGCTGTTAGTATACAAAGTATAAAGTAAATTCTGAGGAGAAAAAAACTTCGGATAAGATTGTCTGACCCGACGGGCTACGGGGACTACTGGCAGGGCAATGTTTGCAGAGATAAATAGACCAAACTCTGAACACAATATAAATCTACTGTAATAAAAATATCAACGCATTATCGTTCCGCTAAGAACGGTTTTAGTAGAGAGTACAGTCATGTATGCCATACGGTGCAACATGTCCTGCTTGAATGCATTGGACTAAAGAAATCTAGACCCCACCAATGTGTTCATAATAACCTTTATGGTCATTACTGCATGCCAATGTGTTCATAATAACCTTTATGGTCATTGCTGCATGCAGTACAGTTTTTGGGGCGGGTGGTAGGACAGGGAGGAAAAGAGTCTGAGGAATTTAATGGCCGTAAATCTAGTGCAGTTGTCGAGAAACTGTTCAGGATATAATTTTTCTTTTATGCCCCGACAGAAAAAATTATTGGCCTTAGCCTGGATTGAGCACAGGTCTCCAGCATGTGAACTGCGTTCTAATCCCTTCGTCCAGCCTCTCCTCTAGCTGATTGGTTCACCCTTTATGGTCTTATCTTATCTTAACCACATTTGCCGTGAAGCGCCGTGGGAGAGTTAGTTTTCTATCTTGTGCCAGGTGTGTTGCGTTTGACGTTGCCAGTCCATGCTTTCGCAGGTAATCTGAGATGTTATCTATCCATCGTGTTCTTGGCCTACCTCGTGCTTTGCTCTAAGCCCTTTATGGTAACCTTCCAAAACTGCAGAAAACACTTTTTGCTCTAAGCCCCTTTATGGTAACCTTCCAAAACTGCAGAAAACACTTTTTGCTCTAAGCCCCTTTATGGTAACCTTCCAAAACTGCAGAAAACACTTTTTGCTCTAAGCCCCTTTATGGTAACCTTCCAAAACTGCAGAAAACACTTTTTGCTCTAAGCCCCTTTATGGTAACCTTCCAAAACTGCAGAAAACACTTTTGCTCTAAGCCCTTTATGGTAACCTTCCAAAACTGCAGAAAACACTTTTTGCTCTAAGCCCCTTTATGGTAACCTCCCAAAACTGCAGAAAACACTTTTTGCTCTAAGCCCCTTTATGGTAACCTCCCAAAACTGCAGAAAACACTTTTTGCTCTAAGCCCCTTTATGGTAACCTTCCAAAACTGCAGAAAACATACCGATTCCACAATTTGACACTTTTATCTGGATCCTTGACCTGCTCAAGATTGAAAACTTGCAGCCCTGTTTGAAAGAAGAAGTCTCATTTAATTAGTTTAGTTTTCCGATCCAGAATCAAATGAACGTTTGCTCTTCGACTTGAAACCATGGCTTCAAAGAAGAAGAAAAAGTTCAATTAGGAAAGAAAACTAACGGTATATGCGTTGGGCTATGCTAAACAAAATAGTCAGCTTGCTTTAACTTCTCTTACGAAACATCATCTTAAAATCTGTGAGACATCCTCTCACTTGTTTTAAGAGAATTACAACGTGTTGTTGTTGCTAAGATATTGCTAAATACAACGTTCAACTAGTGAGAGTTCAGCTCTGCTCAAAGAGCAAATAACTCTAAATCAATATCATAACGGAAGTTCACTGACGGCCATTACAGGCGTAGAATTTCCGGTCAAGTCTAAAACCGGATCTGCTCTCAATATTTACTTTTTTTCGAGCGACCACAAGTTTGTTTATACTTTGTCATGTGTCTTAGTCTTGCTCCGCCTTTATCTGGACCTGTTGTGTTATTTCTTGGATTAGAAATGTTTTCTGGGCTAAAGAGATATTTTTCGGTGTCTTCCAACTCTATAACAGAAATTATAGCCCCTCCTATGCTCATCATATTAATCTGGAAATCTTAATAAAATCAACATCTGTGCACTCAGGTCGCTCAAAAAGGTGCTCAGCCCGTTATAGTTCGCTAAAAGTGCAGCGGTTGAGCACTGATATTTTAGCCTCGAAGTTCGATTATGAATTTTCCTCAGAATTCAGAAAGTATTCGATAATATGACTAAGGGACCGGATGTATTCGGATGATATTCTAAGTGTCCGGATGTATCTAATGCTCTGTTGTAGGGTTCACATATGTTCAATATTGTGTGCTAGGGTTTGAATGTATTCAATGATATCCTTTTTCCCACCACATTTTTGCACACACAAAATTAAAGGTTAACAATTATATATAGTTTCTTTTATACGCAGTTTTGTGTGTTTATTGAATTACAAATAGAAGCTTTAGTATCTCAACAGTGTTCCTTTTCTGTGGGCGTCTGTAGCTATAGCGGTAGTGAGCTCGATCACAACCCAAGCGTACCAGGTTCAAACATCGCGGCGGGTAAGTTTGGCAGCAAATTAGTTCCCATGGATTTTTACGAACTGTAAAAGTAGACCTCACCGATCAGAAAACAATGGCAAACTACTGAACGTATAAGTGGTACTCTGAAAATCGATGACTCGTTTACTGTTGTTGGTGGCTAAGTCCTGTATAGGATATGCCACGATTTTCATTTTCTTTTCAATTGAAAGCACTGAAATTTAGTCTATCTGCTCTGAAACATCGATGAAAAGAAATAATTCTTCAAAACTCAGCTTCTAGAGACTTATGTTCTTACAAACAAAAGTATAGAATACAACAACAAAAATAAGATATACTTTGCGCTAAAATACCTGCTAAAAGTCAAATGTCTGTTCCCGTAACACCAAGATCACAATATACAAAACCTTAATAAGACTAATTGTTCTACATGGCTCCGAAACCTGTAGCACAATAAAACAAGACTGAACGTTATTAAAGTCCTTTAAAAACAAAATCTGCAGACAATTCTTTGTCCAACAAGGATGGAAATCTTGGAGAATGGAGAATATTAAACTATCAGGATTTTAATAATTTGTTTCTTCTTCTTCTTCTTTGCGTTCGGTAATAATTTATTTAAAATGCATTAATTAAAAAAAAACCTCTTTACTGCCTGTAGTGCCGCTTTTTAAAGCGGTGCAAGACAGGTGGGACGAGAACCTGAGGGATTTAATAGCCGTATGGCTAGTCCAGTAACCGGCGAAGCTGTTCAGGTTAAGATTTTTCGTTAATTAATTACCACCATAATAAAGGTTAATACAATACGACGGCCAGTGTATATTGAAAGAATGACGGAGAACAGAGAACCTATAATTGCATTTACAAAATTAATGAAAGGGAAGAGATCACGAGGTAGACCAAGAAAACGATAGAGAAATAACATTATATATAGTAATACTACCCGTGGGTTGCCGGGGCTCGCAAGGGGATCAAGAAAAAGTAACATTGTGATATACAAGACAAAAGTAACATTGTATATACAAGACAAAGTACTTGTGATATACAAGACAAAAAAGTAACATTGTGATATACAAGACAAAAAAGTAACATTACGATATGCAAGACAAAAGTAACATTGTATATAAAGACAAATAACATTGTGATATACAAACAACAAAGTAACATTGTGATATACAAGACAAAAGTAACATTGTGATATACAAGACAACAAAGTAACATAGCAATAGCTATTCGGGCCTAGGGTAGCTACCCTAGTAAAAAAAAAGGTCACAGAGATGGGATGTGCTGGATTACTTGTAGGTGCATAACCGGCAAAACGTGCAATCGCTCTTAGGCTCAGATCACAAACAAATCACACAGAACTGTTTAACAAGTGATCGATAGGGAGCGTTAGAAGAAGAAGAAGATATAGTCATGACAGGCGTCAACAATTAGGAAAAGAATACTAAGAACAGAGATGAATAGAAACGGGTGGTATCTGCAGCAAAGAACATTAAAGGCTTGAAAGCTAAGAAAATTATTATTATTTGAACTCCAGACGGTGCCGCCCCTCAATAGCCATCACTCGGACACGCCCCAATATATAAAAATGTTAGACTACACTGCACAAACGAAACAATGCTGACTAGAAATGTTATGTATGTTTACTAAACCCACATTCTGTTTTTAAAATGTTCCCAAATAAAACATACTATCCGACACATTAACAAAACAAAAATGAGAAAAACCGCACGATCACCTACTCCAGCCAACATGCAGAATGTACATAAATCTTCAGTAAAATTGACTGTATTATTTTCAAAAGAAAACACATAATTTATTCTGACATCTTTAGCGTCATCTCTCCACGGAACTTGTGATTTTTATTTCTTTCTTGTTTGTTGGAAGAAAGCTGTCATTCTTTCTGTTCCGTAAAGCGAAATTTTAACATTTTCCAGACTCCAGCCCTTCTATGTGGATCTACATAATTCTATCATATGTTTGTTTAGTTTATCGTTAATCTCAAGTATGTTTCTCATAATATTACTTGACTAGAATACACAAGGGGAAAAGATGGATAGGGAGATCAAAGAGAATCTGGTCTTTGGATCAGATGATACCAAAATAGAAATGGCTGAAGAGAGACATATACAACTCTATCTTCTACTGGGAGAATGAAAATTGTATATAGTAGTAGTTATAAAAATAGTAGAAAAGGTAGTAGTAGTATTAGTAGTAATTGTAGTAGTAGTTATAGTAAAGGTAGTGTTAGAAGGCTGGAGAAGACCATCATGGAAGGAGGCCTACCAGTAAAGAGGAGAAAGGAAGATCCGGAGAAGATGGATTCAGGATGTAACTGATGGTTTGAATATGACAGCTTCAGAGGCGGAACATCTGGCGTACGAGAGAGAGAAATTCCGAAGAACTGTTGTAGTGGCAAAGTTCTGCTCAGGACAAGCTATTTGATAATCGTCCGAGTGGTTACCGGGGCCCAAATTTGGGGTGTAAAGAATATAACCACTGTTACCTGCCACCCATGTCATAAGAGGCGACTGAGGAGGTTGGACTGAAATTAAATGCATGTGTCCTAAACGTGTAGAAGTCTATGCGTTTAGGGGCCTACCAAACTAGTGTGCAACGTATACACGCTCTTGCCAAAGATCAAACATATCACAAAGAGTGATTAAAATTGGTCGTTAAGAACGAACGCAAAGAAGAAGAAGAAGATGATTTGATAATGAAGATGAGTGTTAGTAGCAGTGCGACAGAGGCAGTCATATGCTTCATTCGAAACAAGATGGTTTAGTAGTTATACCATTAGTATTAATAGCAGTAGCAGCAGTAGTAGTAGTAGTATTAGTAGTAGTTGTAGTCGTAGAAGGAGTAGTGACTGTAGTAGTAGTAGTATTAGTAGTAGTTGTAGTCGTAGTAGGAGTAGTGACTGTAGTAGTAGTAGTATTAGTAGTAGTTGTAGTCGTAGTAGGAGTAATGACTGTAGTAGTAGTAGTAGTAGTTATAGTATAGATATTGATAGAAAAAGAGCTACAGATACAGTCATATGCTTCATTATGAACACGAACATTTAGTGTTTATAGAAGTTTTTTTTAGTATTAGTAATAGTAGTAGTAGCAGTAATAGCTCTAGATTTATGTAACACTGGAAACAATTTTGTATAGTAGTAGTAGTACTATATTTGCGCGGTATCACTGTTAAACAATGAGAATCGTCGTTCTATTGAGGCGCAGAGAAAGCGAGCTGCTCAAAAATACATCACACAAAACCCACATGTCTAACCGAAATCATGTAGTCATCATCATCAAGGTGCGTATCTTTTATAGGTCTCTTTGCAGCGCATCTGAAATTCACTGTGTCTATAGCCAGTTCACCCACTACGTCGATTGCCATATTCATGGTTTCTTTAATATCTTGTAGCCATCTTCTTCTTGGCCTGCCTCTGTGTCCTATAGTAGGGGATCATGTAGTAGGGGATTGTATTTCAGCACTGGACCCTACAGTCACCTCCACACAGACCAGAAAGGTGCAACAACATACGTCTGAGGCTGTTGTCATGGCTATTATTATTATATCATCGGATCAGTAATGTATATAACAGTTGTTCTCAAAGTTTTTGAAGTCGTGGCACACTTAATTCCTACAAAAAATTGTAGACGCATTATACACAAAAACGTTATAAAAAAGATGCAAAAAGCAAAGAAATACAGAAATAATTGGAGAATGTTACGTCCATTTATTTAGCATTTAATTTCTGCCTATAAGAAGCATCGACCTTATGTGTCTTGACGATTTTTTTCCCCTTGTTGCCCTCTGGTACCACTTTGCCGACTCCTGATCTGGAATTTCCTAAGGTGCACCTAGGAATGTCACCAGAAACACTGGCGCGCCTGGGCACACACTTGGAGAACCACTGGTCTATAAGTTTGTTATCATGCTGTCATTTGATCAGTCTTGTATTTAGGTTTGTCTGTTAACTTCTACATCGGATGAGTTATATTGCTTAGTCAGTTTGTAAAAGTGAAGTGCCGTGCTCTTTCCTTCTATGTGACATTTAGTAAAGAAAGTAAACATTGATTGATTGATTGATTGATTAATAAGACTATCATCATGTGTTCCGTTCGTATTCTTACACGGGACGATCTCAGCAGCATCACACGAACTTCATTGCACCGGTGAGGCCACGATGTCATTTAGAAGATGGTGCAAATATTTGTATGAATTTTATGAATTAATTTTTCTAATGAATTTTGCCGGTACAGTGGCTTTCCAGCCTGTTTTCTATTTTTAACTGCCAAGGGTTATTCTGCAAGTTTCTGTAGCTCTTTCAATTTCTTGTGATGAGGTAGCTGGCCTCACGCACAAGTCCTCCTCCTTTTCATCCGGGCTTGAAACATGAGGACCTTGAGGAGAAATGATCAACGAATATCAAAGGAGGCATTGAAGTGGGATGCAAAGGTTCAAGAAAGAGAGGTCGACCTAAAGAGACCCTGAAACGAACTTTGCTGAGAGAGGCAGGAAATATCGGTCTCAGTTCCACGGAGGAGATTGAGCGAGTTGCCCAGGATAGAGTGGTATGGAGAAATTACTTGCAGGCCTTATATAATGGTACGAGATGAATTATTATAAGGGTTATTTTAGGCTCTCAACTTGAACAAGGAAGCTACATGTTATCGTCCGTCTCCGATAGAACTAATAACTCGATCTCACCTACACTGAGATCAGGGGGTCTCTGAAAAATAATATCCCGATGGCTCCACGAGGAAACGAACCTGATACCTTTGGAACGAGAAGCGAGTAGTTAACCTCTACGCCACAGAGACCAGCGTCTAACCTCTATGCCACAGAGACCAGCGTCTAACTCACGCCACAGAGATCAGGTCCTAAATCCCTGCCCACAGAGAAGCGCAACCTGTATCTTGAACGAGAGCGAGAGCTAACCTCTACGCCACAGAGACCAGCGTCTAACCTCTACGCCACAGAGACCAGCGTCTAACCTCTACGCCACAGAGACCAGCGTCTAACCTCTACGCCACAGAGACCAGCGTCTAACCTCTACGCCACAGAGACCAGCGTCTAACCTCTACGCCACAGAGACCAGCGTCTAACCTCTACGCCACAGAGACCAGCGTCTAACCTCTACGCCACAGAGACCAGCGTCTAACCTCTACGCCACAGAGACCAGCGTCTAACCTCTACGCCACAGAGACCAGCGTCTAACCTCTACGCCACAGAGACCAGCGTCTAACCTCTACGCCACAGAGACCAGCGTCTAACCTCTACGCCACAGAGACCAGCGTCTAACCTCTACGCCACAGAGACGCCCAGAAAGTAATCTTCTTTGAACGTTCTATATTAACCACTTGTTAACTACTCTTTGTGATTTGTATGTGATCTGAGCCTAAGAGCGATTGTACGGTGTGCCAAATATGCGTCTACAAGCATGCCAGCACATCCGATTTCTGAGACGCTTTTTATTTACTAGGGTAGCTCACCTAGGCCACTACATCAGTCGCCTCGTACGACATGCCTTGTAGGTTGTAGTGCTACTATTCTTTGCTCCCTTGCGAGTCATGGCAGGACACGGACGAGAAAGTAAATAGTAAATAGTTCTAGTCATCACAGAATTATATAGCAAGCTAGTTACTACAAAGTTCTTGATGAGAAAGTAAACAGTAAATAGTTCTAGTCATCACAGAAATATATAGCAAGCTGGTTACTACAAAGTTCTTGATGAGAACTTATTTGTTTGTTAGGTAGCTACGGAGTTCGTGTACTGTTGGCAGGCCCTCCATCAGATAAAGCAAGAAAATATGCATACAAGAAGAAAAAACCGAGTAGAAGAACAAGAGATTATTAATGCAAGAGAGGAGTTGGACAGAGGCAGTAACTGGGTCTTGCAGGGCAGAGTGAGGAATGGGTTTACCCGGCGAGCCACGGGAACCAACAGTATGCATAACCTTCGATATCTAATGAGGAAAATGAGCACCTATGGGTTTGTCCGGAGTACAATGACGTCAGTTCAGTTACCAATAACCAATGTTATGTACTGGATTAAAGCATCTTTAAGCTGAGGCACGCACTTTTCCACCCAAAGCTAAGCCTTTTATTGGTTATACCAGAGCGTGTAGGAAAACATATATGAAAAATAAGAATTAATTCCTTTCGGTAGATGTAATAATAAGTCATTGCGAAGATTGATAAGACATTGTTGATATCATTGATAAGACATTTTGATAAGACATGCTGATAAGTCATTGCTGATAAGACTTTGCTGAAGTCATTGCTGATAAGATAATGTGATAGACATTGTTGATAAGTCATTGCTGATAAGATATTGTTGATAAGTCATTGCTGATAAGTCATTGCTGATAAGACATTGCTGATAAGTCATTGCTGATAAGACATTGCTGATAAGACATTGCTGATAAGACATTGTTGATAAGACATTGTTGATAAGTCATTGCTGATAAGTCAGCTGATAGACATTGTTGATGTCATCTGATAAGAACTGATGACATTGCTGATAAGACATTGTGATAAGACATTGTTGATAAGACATTGCTGATAAGACATTGCTGAGAATGCGAGTCATTGCTATAGCATTGTTATTGAACTTTTAAACTCCTTTAAGTGTGGACCTGGCGTGACTTAAATGCAGTGTTTGCTCTCTCTCTCTCTCTCTCTCTCTCTCTCTCTCTCTCTCAATAACTCTCTCGCTTTCTCTCTCAATATCTCTCTCTCTCTCTCTCTGCGACCACAAACTAGCTCACCGCAGTGTGATGATGGTAGCTATTGTTGAATTAGAAAAAAACCAGGTGTGGGAATAAAGAAATGAGGGGGACACAAGGAAGCTTGTTTGTTGCTTTGAAAGTGGGCTCTTCAAGTTGAAAAAAAACAACAAAAAAAAACTTCCTTAACAGAGATTCTGAACCTGCAAGATTTCGTCCGTGAGAGTGCTTGCACACAACAACCTTCTTTGATCTCTATTTGGTATGTCATAAAATGCATGTTCTAAGCAAATTTGATTGAAAAAGGACTTCATCAAAAGGTGACCTAATGTCACAGATGACAATGACAAGAAACGATGTTGCAGAAGTCCATATTTGCTCTCCTCACTTTCTGACCTCGTCGTGTGAGTCACATACATTTCCAGATCAATACTTGAGGATATAAATTACATGTACCTCTGAGGTCGGAGAAGGTATGTTTGTATGGCGGGGTGACATTGATAATAAGGAAAGCATGCCTTGGCGAAAAAATATCAGCCAGAAGAGACACACAAGGCACTCTGGCAACGCCTGAATTCACAATGAGTGAACGTAAGAAGATGAAGGAGAAGAACATACATTTCCATTCACAATCAAGTATTTTTTATGGATGAAGATATATTTTGGGATAAGTATTTAGGGAGTATATGCTATACTGTAGAAGGGGAATTGATTTAGGGAATAAATATGATAATGTAGTAGTGGGATATATTTAGGGAGTAGACGTGATACTGTAGTAATTGGATTGATGTAGGAAGTAGACACGATACTGTAGTAATTGGATTGATGTAGGAAGTAGACACGATACTGTAGTAATTGGATTGATGTAGGAAGTAGACACGATACTGTAGTAATTGGATTGATGTAGGAAGTAGACACGATACTGTAGTAATTGGATTGATGTAGGAAGTAGACGTGATACTGCAGTAATGGGATTGATGTAGGAAGTAGACACGATATTGTAGTAATGGGATCGATGTAGGAGCAGACGTGATACTGTAGTAATGGGATTGATATAGAAGCAGACGTATACTGTAGTAATGGGATTGATGTAGAGTAGACACGATACTGTAGTGATGGATTGATGTAGGAAATAGACACGATACTGTAGTAATGGGATCGATGTAGGAGCAGACGTGATACTGTAGTAATGGGATTGATGTAGGAAGCAGACGTGATACTGTAGTAATGGGATTGATGTAGGAGCAGACGGATACTGTAGTGATGGGATTGATGTAGGAAGTAGACACGATACTGTAGTAATGGGATTGATGTAGGAAGTAGACTGATACTGTAGTAATGGGATTGATGTAGGAAGTAGACGTGATACTGTAGTAATGGGATTGATGTAGGAAGTAGACGTGATACTGTAGTAATGGGATTGATGTAGGAAGTAGACACGATACTGTAGTAATGGGATTGATGTAGGAGCAGACGTGATATTATAGTAGTTAGTTTGATTTAAGGAACAGACGTAATACTGGGGTAGTGAGTTTGATTTAAGGAAAAGACGTAATACTGGGGTAGTGAGTTTGATTTAAGGAAAAGACGTAATACTGGGGTAGTGAGTTTGATTTAAAGAAAAGACGTAATACTGAGATAGTTAGTATGGCTTGGTGATTAAGCGTAATACTGTGGTAGTAAGCTTCATTTAGGAACAACGTATATATTTCCTTTACTCTGCTTTAATATACTCACTTAATTATAGACCTGACTGTAAGATTATTGTGACCTTAACTGCTTGACTGTAAGTACGTTGTTCATCTGGGCTACAGCGAGCTGGCATAGTTTTATCTTCGGATCAGCGTTTCCATATTCTGCTGATATTTTGTTTGAGTTTATCTTTCCTATAACAGCGTCCCCAAACTGGATCCACGAAGTAGGTCAGCAAGGTACTCACAGGGTGTCCTAAAGCGATTGAAGAAATATTACGAACCTTGACATTTCAAACAGAAAATTACATTTTAAAAATATTTCTAAAAACAGTGTTAAACTAGTTCCGCTGCAAAATCAAAGGACACGGACTAGACCGGAGTTTAATTGTCTGACAGGAGAACATGAAAGATCATTAGAAGTTTCCCGCAGTCTGAGAACATTGTTTACTATTGTAAAACACAGATAATTGTTTCCTTTCCTTTTTCATATATAGAAATTGTTGGTGTCCTGCGGCAGCAAAATGTATTTTAAAAGGAGGGGGCGCAATGCAAAGTTTTGGAACCGTTGTTCTAGAGCATAACAGTGTCTATAACGTCTACAAGACAGTATCTGTTTAAAAAGTACGACTCTCTATCCGGATAACTCTTATCATAGTAATCATTTAGTAGAATCAAAGTTGTGCAGAACATAGACACTGAATTGTGTTCTCTGAAAGAATGTTTCATGTAAATAACCACCATGACAGTTGAAATTCCTTCATCAGGCAATAGTAAAATTACAGATATCAGATGTCTCCCGGTAAATGTGGATTGAATACTCGATATTTAATTTCATCTTTACTGGAGCAATGGACCAGGCTGATATTTTTACTTCCCTAAGGGAGAGAGGTCGTATACATTATTCAAGTAATAATGGTAAATCTACAACACTAATCAGAATGCAATAATTTCGACTCAAATGTGGTGTAGCTGGAACAGAGCACTATACTGGTAGCTAAAAAAGAATAATAGAACTTATGGACTAATTGGATCGATGTGTCGTGATAACGATGCGATAAATAAACTAAAACTCAATCCTTCAATAGGTAAAGGAACCATTTGAACTCAATCCTTCAATAGGTAAAGGAACCATTTGAACTCAATCCTTCAATAGGTAAAAAAGGAACCATTTGAACTCAATCCTTCAATAGGTAAAGAGAACCCTTGAACTTTTTAGACCCTTTTTCATACCACGGGCATATTATAGAACACTGTGTTAGTCGCGTATTTATTCTACCGTCGGTATGCGATGGGGATATTCATCAACATCAATCCAGTCACCTTTACTTTCTAGTACTTTTCCTAGCACCCACTTGAGGTTGGGTCAACCTGAGAGACGTTACAGTAGGAAAAATATTCATCGCCTTCTGTGGAATTGAACTCAAGAAGCGAGTGTACCAAGTACGCTAGTGCGGAACTCTCTCGATTCGAAGACGTTGTTTATGCATATCTCAATGCTTCAGTTGGTTTTCAGATTGAGAACACTAAACTTGATATTGAATCTGTCCCGAGATTTAAAGAGTGTGAAATTACTGGTTGTACAAGAGGAATTAAATGCCTGAGGGGCAGAATGGTCAGTGTATTAAACCACAACTCCAGTTGCACTGACTCCAGCTGGTCAGTCTTCTACGGTATTATGGATTAAAAATTACTGGGTTGTGACTTTACAACCTAAAGTTACACTCTAGAGATGGACATTACTGTGACTTTACAACCTAAAGTTACACTCCAGATGTTACTTGACTCCAGTTACACTCCAGAGATGGACATTACTGTGACTTTTACAACCTCAAGAGTTACACTTTACAGAGATGGACATTACTGTGACTTTACAACCCAAAGTTACACTCCAGAGATGGACATTACGTGACTTTACAACCTAAAGTTACACTCCAGAGATGGACATTACTGTGACTTTTACAACCTAAAGTTACCTTTTCCACTTGAAGTTATGTTTTAGAGAAGCAATTACTGGACCTTCACAACTTGAAGTTCTATTTTAGAGAACATTGTTGGGACATTTACAACGTTCGAAGGTTTCTGATTTCAAAAGTTTTTGAGATACATTTCAGTGACTTTTACAACTTGAATTCTATTTCAGAGATGGACATTTCAGTGACTTTTACAACTTGAAATTCTGTTTCGGACATTGTGGAGACAATAACAACATGGAGACACGCTGAATCTGATGTTAGCAACGCTATGACACTATATCAGATTGTAACATTTAAATGTTCCACTATTTGTGCGTGTGTGTGTGTTCATTATATAGACTGTTTATTCTCTCTGCATAACTGCAAGATGACAGAGACACACATACTGCAAGAATGTCCAACATACACTGAACAGAGAGAAAACACACGACCAATCACTATATTAGTCGAGATAAAACACATAGTAATAGTAGTAGTAGCAACAGTAGTAGTAGTAGTAATAGTAGTAGTAGATATTTACATTAATAATTCTTGGATTCTCCGAAAGGAGTTAATTCTTATTTTTCATGTTTGTTGGCCTACACGCTCTGATATAACCAATAAAAGGTTCGCCTTAGGTTGAAAGGAGCGTGCCTCGGCTTAAAGAGGCTTTAATCCCTACTAAACAAACAAACAATGGCCAATCCCCACATCATTCCAAGACGAGCTATATGAAGATGTACATGGACTCCGGTTGACCACTACCTACTTTAAAAGTATACAAATGTGTCTAAAAACGTGGATAAAGAAGAAGAAGAAGAAGATATCATCTCATGTAGATTGGGTTATGTTTTTGTTTATGGTGCTTCATTTAATTTTGTCGTGGTTCGATAATGGCTGTGATTCCGCAGGTTTGTTTTGTTTAAACAGGTTTTTTTTTAACCCTGGCTTAGGATTATAATAAATCTTGCTTGTTTGCTAACCCTGTCATTAAACATAAGAGACATTTGGTTGAGAACAACATTGTCGTTTGTAATCCAACCCTGCTGAGGAGAAGATAACCGTTTAATCTTCTCTTCTTGGTCATCAATCATAACATTATCTTTGATAGCGACCGACAAGTTATGCTCGAGGATCGTTCAACTGTAGCCATCTCAAGTTTTATCATGATCTCTCTATTTTTCTAGAATTGTCATCGTTACATATTTGGAACTCGGCGATGTACGAAAACGTACAAATCTGTGGTGGACAGAGCGGATCAGATCACATCTGGAGAACGTCCGAGTGGTTACCGGGGCCCAAATTGGGGTGTAAAGAATAAAACCACTGTTACCAGCCACGCATGTCGTAAAAGGCGACTAAGGAGGTAGGCCGTGGGGATAGCTATCCCACACCGTAAAAAACACAGAACGGAGACTGAACCGAGTAAACGCTGGATGAAACCGGACACATCGCCGAAGGATAATCACCAGAGCTCCAAATGGTGCTGAAGGTGGGACGTAAAACACACCAATGCTAAGGATGCATGAATCAAATTTCCACATGAATAGAATTTATGGGGAGGTCTGGTACATCAGTCTGGACGGTGATAGAGAGAGAAAGATCTGGAGAAAACCAATGGGTGGCTGCTGTGATACTTAATAAATGGGCGTTTTCAGACAGACACGTATGTATGGTATCACATAAGCAAGCAAAATGAAGAATCACATCATAAAACTATCAAAAATTAAATGTTTCGACTATACGTCTTTGTCAAGGAAACATACATACATACAGAATGAATACTAAACAAAAACAAATTAAATGATGGATCTAAATAGGATGGATGACTAAAGATGGATATGTGTTCATACCTACCTGTCTCCATGGCAACATGTGGGCACACTAAGAGCGGAAGCTATATGACTGGTCAGCAACATATATCGGTAGACGGCAGAGCAATGTATGACGGGAGAAAAAATGAAAGAGGAAAGGCAACTCTACTGGAGATATTTCCGGGTTTCAACTTATTCTAGTTTTTGAATCTTTGCTTGGATGTTAGTGGAAGCAATAATGTTGTGATAGTTTAGTTTAACTTTAGTGGACAGATCATCCTATCACCGTACATCGAACTATTAGTACATAAATAAGTGCTCCGATCTCCTCCTCAGTATGTCTCACGGCGAGTAGTACAATGGTTCTCAAATGGTGTGCCCAGGCGCAAAATCATGTACGTTGACATTCCTATGTGAGTTTAAATAGAAAGTAAAGGAACCCTTTTGCAGACACTGTTCGAACCCTACCTGATTGTTTCTGTGTCTAGCTGTAACGAGCGTTTGAGAAAGACACTCCCTCCGTGAGTCATTTTTAGAATGGCTCATTGGTTGTCCGTAAAAGCGCTCGTATTGCTAGGCTAGGCGATTGGTGTCGTAAGGACTAGGGTAAGTGATTCGAGTCCCGTGTTTGTCTATTTGTTTTTACGGAAGCTCTTAATACCTGTTCCTCGTTTATTTGTTGATTATATAGGGTAATACGGTTTTAGGCCAGTATTTTTTATTGACTGTCGGCACACGATGGGTGATGTGGTGAACATCACGCCGGCGCTTTTATTTCAAGTGCTTTTCTGGTACTCAATTAAGGCTGGGTCGACCTGAGAGCTGTTACGGTAGGAAAAACATGCCACGCCTACTTGTGGGATTGAACCTGGACCACTAGGCTAAGAAGCAAGTTCACCAACAACTACTCTACTGCGGTTCTCATATTCCTCTGTGCGCTCTAGGAAATCCCAGATTAGGTTTCCAAAGCGCGGTACCAACAAACAGCAATGTAAAAAATCGCCAAGACACATCTTGCCCATGCTTTTCATAGGCACAAATTAAATGATGAATAAAATTATGTAGCATTTTCAAAGTTTTGCTACATTTGTTTGCTTTATACATATTTTTTATTACGTTTTTGTGTATACACCTTTTGTGCCTACGATTTTTTGTAGAACTTTAAGTGCACCACGACTGAAAATAATTTGACGATCACTGGAATAGCAGTACAGACAAATATTTCACGCCCACTGTGAAATGGAACCCGGACCTCGCACCTAAATAAGAAAGATCACGAACAACTACGTTTACTGCGTTCCCAGAAATAAAGTCCATAAAATTCGGAAAACCAATACTTCTGAATAGTTATTTGTAAAAGAAATCAGACGCAATAAAGAAATCAAAGAAGGAATAAACTGAAACAAATTAAGCACTGCAAGAAATGTGTACATAAATCTATGAGATAGGTAGAATTACTTGCAACGATAATGGGATTTGCGCCGTTCTCAAAACTCAAATTATTTTCATCAAAGGTTGTATTAGACTAGTCCCTGGTGTCAATTTTTATCTCTAGACGGTATTAAAATTAGTTATCGCGTCAATTTACGATGTCTGGCTGAGAGTATGAGAAGATGACCGCCAAAAACACATAATAAACAAGGTTGTATATTGGTATTTGCTGGTATGTTGATTTGTGCAATGTTCTATATAAAACGGGAGTCATCAGGATATTTTTCCGGAGATCCTGATTTCACTGTGAGATTGAATTCTGGTCCTATCGGAGACGGATGATGAAACATAGGTCCTGTGTTCAAGTTGAGCAAGTAAAAGAACAATTGGCAGTTCGAGATCGAGACGTGCAGGCTGAAAAACCCATGTCTGGACCAAATTCACTCAAATACAATTTCAAAATAAAATTGCCACAAAATATTTTCAACATCTTCTAACTTACATCGATAGCTAAACACGTAAACACAAAGTACTACAGTTTTACAAAATACATAAACAGTGACGATAAACAGCAACGTTTCGACCAAAAGGCCTTTATCAAGCAAACATTACAACAAGAATGACGAATTTCGAGGAACACTACAAATGGACGATTACATGTGGAAACATAAACCTATTTAATGAAAATCTGGGAATAAAAACAAACAACGAAATGAGTGCAACACAAAAACCGAAAGTGGAAAAGAAGAGAAACAATAAACAATATAGTGGATAAATGACACATATATAGAGCAAACACACATATAGATAACAAGGCACTAGATAAGACAGTAAGAAGAAGCATAGGAATGTAATGCGTTAAGTCCAAGAGGTCGCAAAGTGCCATAGAATGAAATAAAACGGTTCTCCAGGGCGAATCGACTGCGATCATCGGAGGAACATGATCGGATGGCTGTGACCTGGACATCGTCAACTCCTGAATGGCCAGTATCGTTGAAATGAGTGGCCACAGGAGTCACAGAGCGTTGGCGAATATCGCGTAAGTGTTGGGCGAATCGGTCACTGAGTCTCTTACCGGTTTCGCCAATATAGGACTTGTTGCATCGTTTGCAGGTGATGGCATAGATGATATTGCAGGACTCACACGTGAAACTGTCTTGAATGGCATACGTAGCTTTGGAAAAGAGACAGTGGGGTCTGTATTACATATGCACATGTATTACAGCGCCGACGTCCGCACTGGATGGTGCCAAAGTGACTCTGGATATTAGGCTTGAGGCGACTGTGTACCAACAAATCCTTGAGGCTTCTGTCCCGTCTGTAAGCCACCAAAGGATAGTGTTGGAAGACTGAACGTGTCTCAGGATCAGACTGAAGAATAGGAGATGATGGAATAAGACCTTTTCACCAGGGAACTATGAGGGTGGAAAGTTAAGATAAGTTTAACCCTGTCAGACTTGGGGTTCTATGTATGGAGAAAGGGCCTCCTGGCGAGCAATTAGCTGAACCCGATGCATGGCAGATGTAAGCACATTCTCCGGTATAGGCGCTGGCGGAAGAAATCCAGCATCTCGTGAGCTCTATCAAGAAAATCGTCGTCCTCACTACAGAGGCGACGAAGGCGTAAGAGTTGAGAGAAAGGTAAAGAGTCACGACAGGCCTGGGGATGGAAAGAGGTATACAGAAGAAAGCTATGTGTATCAGTAGGCTTGTAGTATACTGATGTAGTGATAGTGGATAGGCTGATGGTGATAGTGATGTCAAGAAAATTGACACAGGAGGTAGAGATGTGAGAGGTGAACCGAATAGCAGGATTGAAGGCATTGATGAAGGTGATGAAGCGTGACAAATCGGCTTCAGTGATGAAGGTGATGAAGCGTGACAAATCGGCTTCAGACATATCGGTAACTCCAATACAATCATCGATGTATCTATGATACACGGACGGAAGAGGGCCATCATAGGTGTTCCATACTAAGTGTTCAAGGTGACCCATGAATAGACAAGCATAGCTGGGTCCCATTTTAGTACCCATGGCGACCCCACTAATCTGTTCGAAGAACTGGTCATTGAACTGAAAGGAGTTGAGAGTGAGAACTAGTTCAGCAAGACGAAGGAGAGTCGAGGTGGAGACAAGAGGGTTAGTTCTCCTGTCGAGAAAAAACTGGAGAGCTTGACTGTGTCATTTATCCACTATATTGTTTATTGTTTCTCTTCTTTTCCACTTTCGGTTTTTGTGTTGCACTCATTTCGTTGTTCGTTTTTATTCCCAGATTTTCATTAGATAGGTTTATGTTTCCACATGTAATCGTCCATTTGTAGTGTTCCTCGAAATTCGTCATTCTTGTTGTAATGTTTGCTTGATAAAGGCCTTTTGGTCGAAACGTTGCTGTTTATCGTCACTGTTTATGTATTTTGTAAAACTGTAGTACTTTGTGTTTACGTGTTTAGCTATTTTTCAAAGTTTTACTGCAGCCTCCACCTTTTTCGATAACTTACATCGAGGACCCTTGACGATGCTATACAGTTCGTGCGCTGCCGCTGAGATTTTCCTGTGTAAAAAAGATATCGGAGCACATATGGTTTCTCATCGAAGTGTAATGATGATGGTTCTATCAATCAATCAATCAATCAATCAATCAAGCAATCATATAAAAACGTATGAAGTTCCTATCATGCCACTTTTCTTATGAGTCATTGCGAATCCGATCATGCAATTATGTTACTATTGTTAACTAGGATATTAGAATGTGTTGCTTATTTCTGATGTTGAAGAAGAAACGCATGTATGCCGGTGGACACAGATAAAAAGTAAAACAGGCCTTCACGCAAAATCAATCGAGTGAAAGAACTAAGCAGATACCAGTGGAGAAAGAACTAAGCAGATACCAGTGGAGAAAGAACTAAGCAGATACCAGTGGAGAAAGAGATAAGGAAGAGACGCTGACGATGGATATAACACACATTGAGAATTCCGACCGGAAACATTGCAAGACGGACAATGTTTTGGAGCCCGCAGGGAAAGAGGAGTAGGGGAAGGCCTAGACATATCTGGAGAAGAGAGCTGGAGACTGATATCAAAAGGATAGAAAAAACATGAAAAGAATTGGAAGGATGGCAGGAGAGAGAAGAGCTGGAAGAAGTTTGTTGAAGACCTGTGCTCCGTTGGGAGTTGAAAGGAGAAGTAGAACGCAGAAGAAGAATGTTCTGTTTCGCAAATATTGTCTGACTATAGTCTGCCCATTAATTCGTGAGCACGTTTGAAATTGATTTTCTCGAAAACTACCTGTTGGATCTCAGTGATTTTTGCATGCAGCCTTAGAATAGCCATGACGCTAAAATAAAGCTAATCAGTAGTCCATAGATGCTACGGATTTTGCACATCGGCGAATTCCTTTGATCTTTTATGACAATTGCAAATACGGGGGCTCAAATTTTAGATTTTACAGTATCCCTAGAATTTGTCCATGTCAATTCTATTCATAGGTGTATCTCCATATTAACTTGATAGGTCAAGTAATTAAGTGTGTTGCCCTTTATGTGCAATCGTGAACTTGGATACAATATGCAACAGTTAGTCCTCCCTTCGGTCACCATTAGACCCCAGGGTGTCTTAACTTCACCACAAATTGTATGATGGTAGACGCATTTGGATATAGAAATGTATACGTTGCTATTTCTCAGTCTGTAATCAAAATATGATTTGTATCATCCCGAATCTGACGATTCCATGAGGTTGATAATTGTTACTGGCTGGACAAATTGTAATCCATCTCGGTGCCAGTACTCGTCTTCCTCTCGGAGCACATTTTCAACACACTTCTTCCAGAACTGCATGTCTATCATTGAGAAGGACTCACGTGTCAGAACTTCAACATCACACATTTTAAACGTCCTGTTCTGTTCGGCAACTTGCCCTTTACTTTAGCCCAGACAAGCTCTATCGGATTGAGGTGAGCATGATATGGAGGTAGTCGCAAAGACGTGTGGCCGTATTCCGCAATGATTTTGTCAATATGAAACACCTTTGTCTTATTTGTCATCCTCACCAGGTGCAACAACTCGGGTTTCAAATATGTATCATCGAAGCTGACATTTTCCTTAGCAAGCCATAGCAAGCCCTAATTTGATCTTTTGTATTTGATGCAGTTGGTACTTTGTCTTCCGCTGATACTGTGTCCATTCAAATATGTCCATTCATTTCTGTGTGGTAGTCCCTACCGTCGGTACTTTTGATTGGAAAATAAGTCCAGCGTCATGGACAAGACCTTCTTCACTGCTTCCTACATGTGCTAGTATAATACGCTGGCCTTTGCTGCTTGGTATTTTTCTTTTCTGTTCACCGTCTACTGATTGCCATTCTTTAGCATTGGTGTGGTGAGCATTGACCCAGGATTCGTCCAAATATACAATATCATAGCCTTGCCTCCGCCGCTCACGGATCTGCCTCAGGTATTTACTTCGGGCAGCAATTAAATGTGGCTTTTCACAAATAATATTCCTGCCGCCTATAGTTTTTCTGAAGGTGAAGCCGGCGGCTCTTACAATTTTCATAGAGTACTTTTAGAAATGTCTATGCTGCAATCTGATTGCAGTTTTAATTTCAGTTTCCTGAGAGTAACAAGTTGATTTGTCGCAAACATTTTCAAGAGCTCCGTCTTATGACATCTATGTCAAAGTCGTCAATTGTTCTTTTCCGTCCTTGCTTGACATTAGTGCACTTTGTGTCCTGTTTAATCCATCGGGAAAAGGATTCTCTATTCAGACCAAGCGCCAGTTGTGCTCGTTTCTCAGGGTTATGAATATCGCAATATAGATGACCTCTCTTAGATTCCCTACGGAAGTGTTGGTATAGTAAAACTGTAACCTTCTGTATTGTTATAAATGTGCACTTCAGACTCATTATGAATGTGATACCAATGTCAGTTTTGATAAGCCAACAAATATGATACAATAGCTTCATACAAATAGCGAGATACGCCTATAACTATACAACGGTATCCCAATTATAACGTCCTTTACTTTCCGCTTTCAAAGTCGACTGGGTTAGGTGCACGGGATTTCGTGAAATTGTTGTATACTCACGATATTTCTATGTTACCATAATGTATTTTTAGAACAACGCGTCTGTGTACCGTAGATCTGTTACTATTGTGTACAATCCGGTAAGGTTGATTTTAATATAACCTGAAGAAGAAATATTTCAAACTACATCAAATTTTCTTGGAAAAAATATTTCTCTAGCGTCATGGATATTCTAAGGCTGCATGCAAAAAAAAATCACTGAGATCCAAAAGGTAGTTTTAGAGAAAATCAATTTCAAACGTGCTCACGAATTAATGGACAGACTATAGTTATAGATTTATTTTCGTTCGCCCCCTATTCATTCAGGCGCAGTCGTGGCGCTTAAAGGTGCCGTAACTGATTATTGCATGAAAGCTTACTTTCTTTATAACCAGTTTTCCTCTCCATTCCGGCAAGACTTACTCTTACTTCAGAGGTAAAGTAATTTAGACCCCCAAGTAAATGATCAAGTCTTATTGTAGTCAGATCGTCGATTTCTGTAGAAAATTGTAGGCACAAGCTAGACTCGAACCTAGGAATTTCCAACACACTTCGTCGCTAGCGCAACGTGTTATTAATTTCGTCAGAAGCGACCCCGCCCCCGTTCCGTGATAACCGGGTTGCTTTTCAAAGGACATGCTGCATGAAGACATTATGTGAGACGGAATAAAATATATATTCATTCTTGTCCGTGTAGGCACGTGCACTGTTGATTAGCGCGTGCACACTTTCAGACAAGATGGCATGTTACTCACAAGGGACGGGATATGTCCGTCAAGATAAATGACTTCAGCTTGAACAGTTAGTATAACCTCAGTGTCAATTCTAGTCCACATGATTTCATTTCAGAAATGATTGTTCGTGTGGGTGAAAGTACACTTGCCACACTACCACACGAACACACACAGACCCACACAAAGATAGAAAGAAGAGAAAGAATCTTGAATAACGTTTCTAAAATTTCAGTGAGTCACACACAAAAAGTTCAGATAATGACATGTTTGTGTGTTTTTGAAAAAAAAATATACACGAAAGATATCGTATGGGCGTATACGTGCACTGTGGACAACGCCACTGGCGATAAATCTTTGAAAATTAGCTTAAAGTATCGGTTGCATATAATTTACCACGTTGCAGTCGATGTGATGTCAAATATTTTCCCAACACAAAAATGCAGTCTCAATTTGCAGTTGGATGGCTAGAGGATCGATTGTACCAGGAATACGATACTAAAACCACATCTTTTATGGTTGTGAAGGTGGTGATTTTGCTGGTGACCATTGTGAACATGATGATAGTGTTTGTGATAGTTGTGGATGTGTCAATATTTGCTTTCATTATTATCAACCAAGTGAATCAATCTTTGTTGTCTTTGTAGTATGCGCCGAGAATGTAAGTACGTTGCGCCTACATAGACCACTGCAGATTCTAAAACAGAATGGCTCGCTGGTAGTGTTCGTAAGAACGTTCGTATTGCTAGGCTAGGCAATAGGTAATTAAGAAAAAATGGTAAAAGATTCCAGTCCTGTGTTTGGTAATTTTCTTTTTACGGAAGCTCTAATATTTGTACAATGTCTATTTATTGATGATAGTCATTGGTTTCCGTTGTTTTCCCTGGAGTTCTTCAAAAAAACTCCTTGTTCTCATCTTCTAAAGCAAGAACATCTGAAGATCAGACAAACTGTATATTATTTAACATGACAATAATTTGTACACAGGCGTAACTGCAAGATATTAAAAACAGAAAAGCCCATATTTAAAGAAGTAAAAGTTCAAGACTGACCAGGCAGTAGATCAATACAAACTAAAAAGAAAATCAAAATCAAAAGCGAGGAAGAGGGTAAAGACAACTAAGGAAGAAGAATTAGAACCAGCAAAGAAAAAGATTAAGAGGAAAGAGGAAGAAAATGAATATCAACAAGTAATAAGATAAGACAAACTAGGGAAAATATTAAGACCAGCGAAGAAAAAGATTAAGACCAACGATGGACAAAGATTAAGACCTATGAGGAAAAAGATTAAGACCAACGATGGACAAAGATTAAGACCAACGATGGACAAAGATTAAGACCAACGATGGACAAAGATTAAGACCTATGAGGAAAAAGGTTAAGCCAACGAGGAAGTAGATCATGACAAACGAAGAGGACGGGTGTTGTTGGCAATGAGAGAGCAGACAGGTTAGGCTTGCTGGCTATGCCTAGACATCAGAGGACCAGCCAATGGATAGAGCTGATATTTTGAACGCCCTCATAGAGTGTGGCCACAAAGAAAATTTTGATTTAAACCAATCCACGTCAACTACTAGATTGCATGAGCTGGGTTTGAAGATTGGAGTAGCAAGAAAAGAACAGCATAACAGGTACGTGAGTAGGCTCATCAATCAAAATCGAACTGGTACGGTCAGTCGCTGGACGCTGTTGGAGATATTGCGAAGAAGATTGGAGCACCTATGGACATGTCCGGAGTGCAATGAAGATATTCCAAACTGAAACTGAAACGAAGAGAACAAGACAGAAACTAAAATGATACCTCCAACAATACAAAGTTTTATTTTATTACAAATATCCTGTCATTCTTCCATTTCTAAACAAAGAAACAATCTCATCTTTTCAATCTGCATGTAGCTGATAAATACAACTGAAATAATTATCGTGGAGCATCTGGTCAATGCGGCTGGGAAAGTAAAGGCGGCCGGCGTGATGCTGACCACATCACCCATCGTGTGCCGACGGTCAATGAAAAATACAGGCCTAGCACTGTATTGACCTATATACCACGAGGTATGAAAGGGTTCCTTTACTTTTTTACCTTATCTGGTCAATGGATTAGCGCGCGGCTTCCATACGGGAGATTCCGGGTTCAATTCATGGTAAGAGCAAGAAAGTTTTATCTGTCGCATAAAGAAAAATCCTAACATGAAATAGTTTTGAGACGACTATCCTCCCCGTTCGACTATCAAATCCCTCAGGTACATGTCCGCCATGTCCTACAATGACAGAAAAAGCGGTACATCCCTCAGGTACAGGTCTCCAATACCCTACACCATAGATTCCCAAACTTTTTCGGCCCATCGCCCACTTTGCACGACATAAACTTTGTAACGCTCCCCTTCTCATTATAACAGTTTGCCAACGCTGCCCCCATATATATATATATATATATATATATATATATATATATATATATATATATATATATATGCTCTATTTTCACTTTGACATAGAAAATTGATATATAGTTCTGTCATTCATGGTCATTTTTCAAATGATTATATACAAGAAATAGACAATTGATGAAAAAACGAATCGTGTAAGATGGGCATAAAAGGAATTAAAATGCAGAATTCCAATTTTTAATGATTATTCAATCGTAAAATTACGATAAAATAACTGCCCCAAAATGTTTCTGAACCCACCCCCCCTCCCCCGCCCCCTGGAAAGCTTCAGCGCTCACATGGGGTGGTACCGCCCACTTTGGGAAACGCTGCCCCACACCAACATAAAAAGCGGTACTACAAGCAGTAACGATAGTTGTGTTGTTTTAAGAAAGCAAAAGTGTAATTGTTTTCCCATGATCTCTAGATAAAGAAAGAAATACATAAATATGTGTGAAAGCCCAATAAGAATGCGTGGTAAGGTGACAAAAACTGGCACACTGTTAGAAAACAAAAACAAAACAATTCACAAAACTGAGCTTCAACCTTAGCAGTAAACTGAGAAAATGATGAAAAAGATTACGTGTTTGTGTAAATCAACGTTTCACAAACTGGTGTCCATGAGGTACTCACAGGGGGTCCTCAAGCGCTTGAAGAAGCATTATGATCTTTGACATTTCAAACAGAAAATTGTGTGTTTGTTTAGTAGGGGATTAACGCCTCTTTAAGCCGAGACACGCCTCTTCAAACCTAAGGCGAACCTTTTATTGGTTATATCAGAGCGTGTAGGCCAACAAACATGAAAAATAAGAATTAACTCCTTTCGGAGAATCCATGAATTTCAAACATAAAAATAAATTTTAATCCTAATTATAGGTCTAATGTTTCCTTTGCTGTTTATTAAAATGTTAAATTGCAAATATTGTTTACTATTGTAACACACAGATAATTCATTCATGTCCATTTTCATAGATAGAAACTTTTGGAGTCTGCGAGAGCAAAATATATTTCAAAGGGAGACTGCAGTAATGCAAAGTTTGAAAACCGCTGGTGTAAATGATCACAAATTGACGATAACTCCAGTCGCTGAAGATGACGAAAAGAAATATGGAAAAATAATCACAAGCGATGGCTTTTCGCTCGAGGCACGTTCATGTGTGCCCAGTCATGAACGTCGACTAGTTCAACGTTTGATAAACCATCACTCCCCCTTCCGCCCAATCTTTCACATACTCCCACCCCACCCACATTACCTATAAGGTATTCTTCAGACACAGGATATGAGGGTATCTGAATGAGACAGGTCACAGTTCAATCACAACAAAAATTTATACTAGATGGCAAGTGCAATAAAAAACATGAAGAATTTGGAAACATGATCGTGAGACACAAGCACATAAGCTGACAAAATAAATATACGGGAAATAAACAAATAAATCGCTAGAGGTGGAAACTAAAGTCAGGTGTCAAAACAAGAGAAACTGTTTGGCGCAGGTAATGAAAAGCAGATTGTGCAAGCATATAAACATACTGCTTCCGCGATCATTTGAAGAAGAAATGCGGAAATGCATAAACCATGAGGACTTTGTGTCTTATTAACACGGGGAAAAGTGTAAGGTAGAGGAAAATGCAAATAAGTCATCAACTTATGTCAATGAATAACAAGCTCGATCATTTCATTGATTGATTGACTGATTGATTGATTGATTAATTAATTGATTACTTGACTGATTGATGGGTTGATTAATTGATTAATTAATTAATTGATTGATTGATTAATTGATTGATTGAATGGTTAATTAATTGATTGATTGATTAATTAATTGATTAATTGATTGATTGGTTGGTTGGTTGATTGATTGATTGATTGATTGATTGATTTGTTGATTGATTAATTAATTGATTGATTGATTGATTAATTGATTGATTGGTAGAACCATCACTTTGGTGAGTAACTATGCGTGCTCCGATCTCTTTCTCGCAAATGAAGATCTCAACTGCAGTGCACGAACTTCGTAGCACCGGCGAGTTTCTCCGATGTAATTTTGAAGATTTTTTAATTTTAATTTTAAATCTTTTCTAAAGAATTTTGCCTGAGCTGTGGCTTTTCAGTCTGCTCTTCTCAATTTTGAACTGCCAAGAATACGTTAACGTGCTCAAATTGAACACGAGACCTGCGTTTCCGATAGGACTAGAAACTTGATCTCACCTCACTGAGATAAGGGATCTCCGGAAAAATATCCCAATGGTTCCACGAGGGAGCGAACTTGGTACCTTTGGCACGGGAGACGAGCACATAGCCTCTACGTCCCAGAGGCCCCTATTTCTGTCATATGTGTGTAACTGATTCTGTCTTTAAATTTCGTTCCGTATCTCCTCAATCAAATATATATTTCAGCAATGCTCTAGTCTACGTCATACGTTCCCAAAGTGGGCGGTACCGCCCTCAGTGGGGGCTGAAGTCTTCTAGGGGGGCGATAGTGGGTTCAGAAGTTCTCGAGGGTTGTTGGCTCCTTACAGGAGAAATTAATTAAATATATTTTAAAATAACTTATTTTTGTGATTTTGCTATTGAATAATCATTTTAAATTCTGCATTTTAATTCATTTTATGCCCTTCTTACACGATCCATATTTTTTAATCAATTTTCTTTTTCAATTATGCAATCATTTGAAAATTGACCATGTCTGACAGAAATATATATCAATTTTCTATTCCAAAGAGAAAATAGAGCATGTATATATGTGTGGGGGATTGGGGGTGGTTGTAATGGGGAGGGGCGTTACAAAGTTTATTTCGTGCAAAGGGGCGGTGGCCCGAAATATTTGGGAACCTATGCTCTGTATGTATAGTTTAGTTGTTTCTGTTTCTACTTATTCTAGCACAAGACCCTCACCCTGCTATACTGTTGTTAGTTACCTGGTGTGTTTTAATGTGTGTCCTTAGAGGGTCTAAAGACAAAGGAATGATGTAGTACAATAAGGTTTTTAAAATATGGCCTCTATCTACAAAAGTGGCACGTCCTCTTCCAAGAGTATTGCACAAAGCACGAACTCAGTAGCTCCGGCAACATGTTATCTTCTTCTTCGAACGCTACATATCGACCACTTGTCAACCACTCTGTGTGATTTGTATGTGTTATGTTTTTGCAACAAGTTATAGAGATCGCCGTAAAAATGCACCTTTGAACAGCATCACGCGGTTCTGAAACGAACCATAAACCTTTAGAACACAAAACACACCCTCCTATCCAACGTCAGCGTCCTTTCTTAAGATCTTGTTCCCCTGGATACATCACAGCTACAGCATCATAAACGTCTTCTAATTTCCATATTGAAATATGAAACACTCAGTTTCAGAGACTTTACCGAGGCTATGAAAGAATTGACGGATCTGTGTCCACAATCATTTGATTGTTAGTCGGACTAGAAACCCAATAAATAGTGAAGATAATATGCAGATTAGGCACGTGACGCAAACAAAAACAGGATGTGGCCGATATGTGAGAACAAGGGAGGAATGTGCAAACCAAGAAAGCTATCCCAGGCAATAAATGACAAACTATTTGCTCCAACAATAGCTTGTTCTCAGCCTAACAGGTGACTTTAGTTCGTCTACGTTTTGTTGTAGTTGTTGGAAACTTGCACACAATTGAACAATTATTAATTCAATATGACTTTAAATTATCAATAGTTTTTTTATATTATCAATGAGATGTATATCTCAATTTACAAGCAGAATTGGATGCCTAGTGGGCAGAGGAAGGAGTGTGTTTAACCAGCGAGCTACAGGAACCATCAGTATGCATACTCTTCGATATGTATTGGGGAGTGTGAGTACCTATGGGTCTGCCCGGAGTGCATTGCTGTCAGTTTAGTAACGAATAACCAATAACTCAATGACCTACAAACTATCAATATGGGTTTTTTTTGTATCTCAGTGACCCAGAAACTATCAATATGGTTTTTACTCAATGTCCTAAACTATCAATATGATTTTGTATCTCATGACCTACAAACTATCAATATAGTTTTTTGCATCTCAGTGACCTACAAACTATCAATATGTTTTTTTTTGTATCTCAATGACCTACAGCCTATCAATATGTTTTTTTTATCTCAGTGACCTACAAACTATCAATATGGTTTTTTTTTGTATCTCAATGACCTACAAACTATCAATGTGGTATTTTTTGTATTGTCAATGACCTACATACTGCCAATAGTTTTCTGGTATTCTCAACGACCTACAAACTATCAAAAGTTTTTTTAATTTAAATTTCAACTACCTTCAAACTGTCAATAGTTTTTAATTTAAATTCTCAATTACCTACGAACTGAATAGTTTTTTAATTTAAATTCTCAACGACCTACAAACTGAATAGTTTTTTAATTTAAATTCTCAACGACCTACAAACTGAATAGTTTTTTAATTTAAATTCTCAACGACCTACAAACTGTCAATAGTTTTTTAAATTTAAATTCTCAACGACCTATTACCAGTCAAGAGATATATTGTACTCTCAAAATCATGTCCAGAATGGTAGTATGCTCTCAATTACTAATAGCTCTGCTTGAGAATAACATAAGAAGAAGATAAGTCCAAACTTTCCATCTTCCAGTCAGATGATCTGGTCAATCATCTTACGCACGCTCAGGCCAAAAACTATTTCTAACCAAGAACTACTTACACGGTGTCGGCTGGAGAACATGGACACCATCATCCAAAAGAGACATTGGAAATGAATCGGACATTAATTACGTTTGGAGACTTACTCTGTCTCGAAAACTGCACTGAGATGGACACCAGAGGGTAAACAAAAACTGGTAAACCCCATAATGACCTGGAGGAGAACAGTAGAACAAGAACTCAAAGAAATGAAGCACAGCTGGAACACAGTACGATCAAGAACAGAGAAGAACGGCGCACATTTGTTTCTGCGCTAAGCGAGAGACAGTCAGAGAGAGAGAGAGAGAGAGAGAGCGAGATAACATAAAGGGTCTAAAACCGAAAAATTGACTTCATTGCACAGGGTTTTACCCCATATAGCACAGCCCCTCTCCACAGAAATTGCACGCCACCTGTCGAAACTATCGCAAAAAGCATGAACTCTGTAGCCCCGACAATAATCCCAAATTTCTCTGAAACAAAATGCACTTGGGAACAGAACAGCGCGTTCCGGATTCGAACACACGACCTTCGAAACGCAAGACAAAGACTTAACAACTTAACCACATGGACTCCAAGATATGACATAAAACATATCAACAGTTTCCTCTCATTGACGTGAAACCTGTCAAAAGCTTTCTTACTATCTACGTTATCTGTAAAATCAAGAAAGTAAGTCAAGCTGTCTCCGTGCTCAACAAAATCTGCAAAGGATTAAACAAAACAGTGTTATTATGCAGCAGGGAGTGCTGGAAAATAATCCAAAACATAATTCTCAAGTTGGAGACATTCCAACATAAATGGTTAAAAAAGAATCCTGAATTTGTCTAGCTAAATGTGTTAGCAAAGCTTTAAGAGTTTTTAAAACTAACACCCTGATCATCATTGAAGACCTTATTTACACCCTGTAGTGCCGGGTACCGCATGGGAAGCACAGAATAGTACCACTGCGACCTACACGACATGTCGTAAGAGGCGACTGATGTAGGACCTAGGAAGCTACCCTAGTAAATAAAAAGCATCGCAGAAATAGGATGTGCTAGCCTACTTGTAGGCGTATAACTAGCACAACGGACAATGCTCTGGGCTCGTATCATATACAAATCACGCTGAGGGGTTTACAAGTGGTCGATATGGAGCGTTCAAAGAAGAAGGAGAAGGAGACCATATTTAAAGACGAAGATGGAAGTGAATTTATCATGCATGTCATATGACAATTAGGACATTGACTATGACAAGTCTCTGATGGACAGAAGATGGGAGAAGAAGGCCTAAAGGAAACTGGAAAAGAACTGTGGAAAGAGCGGAAAGGCTGCAGAACGGAAACATTTAAAAACTCTTGTGGATAATTTATGCATTAAACGGGAAAGGAAGAAGATATAGATAGGATATTACCGTCGATCCATCGTTTACGTGGTGGTCCTCCGAGTATGTTGCAGTTGTATCTTGAGTGTTAGTGTTGGTTGTGGGAGACTGTCCTGTGGTAACCTTGATGCGCGTCAGAACCATTTGACCTGTTTCTTAATATATTGTAGCACTGGTAAGGATCACACTTTTTTCCTGATTTCATCGTTATACGCAAACACACACAAACATAGAAAGCGTTTCACAGGCTTATATATGAAATTAAAATTAAAATCGTGGCATATTCTTTACAGCACCTTGTACCAACAGCAGTAAACCAGTTTTTTTTTCTAGGCACCACTTAGACGTTCAGTAGTTTTCCATTGCTTTCTGAACGGTGAGGAATATTTTTACCGTTCGTAAAATCCACTGGGCCGAATTTGCTTCAAAACTGCCCACCACGGTGTTTGAACGAGGTACTCTTGGTTTGTGATCGAACTTACTACCGCTTCAAGTCATATAGCTATGTATTATATATATATAACATACATCATATTCTCCCTGACATGCACATATTGACACACATTCAGGCAACATTCGCAATAAAAAAAGTAGCACAAGCTTGCACGCACAAACTCATACATATTCCCATACATGCACACAATGCACATGCAACAGGGACAAACATACAAACAGTAATCACTCACATACATCCAAAAACACCCACATACAAATACAACCAAGTAAGTACAGAGTGACACACACAGTGACACACACTCATACACACATCATTTTACACACGTACAAACTAAACATAAACAAACATTCGCACACACTTTGCGATCGACATTTCTCATTAGTCATACAATAGGGCGGCGCCGCGTTTAAAGCTAAACAACTTTGATAGGACTTCCTGGGGCTCGGATATTAGATCATCCGACTATAATGTTATTTAGTTATTATTTCCCCCTTTTCTTTGATGCAGACACGGTGACGCCTCTGTTCAAATATTAGTGGCAGGAAAACTGATAGTTTTAAGCGACGGAACCTAAAAATAGTTTCTTTGAGACATCATCTCTGAGATAGATTGCTGTTCAATGAAACTTATTATCCAATGATAAATCAAATCTATCACATCTCGACCAGTGATATCATTGGTAATTGTGAATCTTTAGCTCTTTTTCATTCGTAAATATATGATATGAGCACCAAAAATTGCTATTTTGGAATCCATCTTAGGGAATTTTAAAGACATAATTTTTATTAAATTTTTAGTTCAATTATTATTTGATCTGCTGTATATTTTAGTGTCAATATGCGTCTTAATCATGGAGGCACATAGGGAGGCTCTACGGAGAAGTGGTTAAGTCGTCTGCTTGTCGTTATGAAGATTGTGAGTTCGAATTCGGACCGAGTCACAAATGTAGTTTTTCATGAGACTCCTAGATTTGTTACTGGAGATTTGTGCAACATTAGCAGCACTTCTGTCGGCAAGGGCGGAGGTATATGGGGGAACCAGATGCAATGAATTCTTTTCCTTTAAACCGTTTAGTGAGACTGCAATAAACCGCTAGTCCCTTTGAGGATTATCATCATAACACTCAGGACATGTCCATAGGTGCTCCCATCTCCGCCTCAACAAATCCATCATCGTTCAGCCACCTAATACGCCAGTTTGATGTTGATTAATCAATCTTTTTGTATATTTAGTATGTCGTTCCGCTCGAGTGGTTACCGGGGCCCAAATTTGGGGTGTAAAGAATAGAGCCACTGTTACCTGCCATGCATGTCGTAAGAGGCGACTAAGGATGTTTGGCTGAAATCGGATGCATGTGTCCTAAACGTGTAGAAGTCTATTCGTTTAGAGACATACTAAACCAATGTGCAACATATACACATTCTTGGCAAAGATTAAACAGATTGCAAAGAGTGATTAAATTTGGTCGTAAAGAATGAACGCAAAGAAGAAGAAGGAGAATATGTCTTTTTTTCGGGCTGTACCAATATCGACACCATCTCTCTCAATCTGGTCAGCTACTGGGATTCACAACCATGAAACTCCTCTGTTCGGAAAGACAATGTTTTTTCAGTCGGTTGCAGCTCTCTCTGAAATTGTAGCAATGCCAACCAATCTATCAGCTCGTTTTTACCACTGACTCCAGCGTGCCCAGGGACAAAAATGAAGGTGATTTCTTTGATCCCTGTCTGTACATACACCAAGTTTCGTTTCACCATTTCTGTTTCGACTTTACCAATCAAACTCATGGAGTCACTGAGTATATAAACACAAGAGTAGTCATGATATTAAGTCTAAGATATGTGCAGTTGAACCCAAATATGCCGAACTAACATAAAACAGACTTGTTATTAAGACATATATTTTTTATAAGCATATATAAACTTGTATGTATTTAGTGATAAGGTATATATATATATATATATTATATATATATATATATATATATATATATCAACTGGTGTATGCAGAATAGAGGAATAAGATGGTATGATAGGGTCACAAATGAGGAACTTATGGAGAGAACAAGACAGATTCCAGTGAACGAACAGGTTAAAAAAGACGCTTGCGCTGGATAGGACACACTTTGCGAAAACCGAAGGGAATATAACAATAAAGGTCCTTGCCTGGACCGCAGGGACAGCGAAAGAAGGGAGGCCGAGAAATACATGGAGACGAGATTTGGAGGCGGAGATCAACAATATAAAGAAGAGCTGGAGGGAGCTGCAGGAGATAGCTAGAGATAGAAAGACTTGGCATGAGTTGGTTGAGGGCCTATGCCCCAACCGGGTAAAAAGGCAAAGATATATATATATATATCATCATCAAGGTGCGTATCCTTTATAGGATGTTGCTCTCTTTGCAGCACATCTGAAACTAACTCTGTCTCTTGCTAGTTCACCCACTTCGTCGATGGTCATGTTCATGGTTTCTTTAATATCTTGTAGCCATCTTCTTCTTGGTCTGCCTCTGCGTCCTGGGACCCTGCCCTCTAGTATTGTTCTTTCAAGGCCATCGTGACGCTTGATGTGACCAAAGTATGTAATTTCTCTGTATAATATGTTGTTTATCACCCAATTCTCTTTAACATTTAGTTCTTTCAGGACATGTGTATTATTTCTTTTTTCTGTCCATGGTATTCAATAGTGTCCATGGTATGGTATGATATGGTATATATATATAATTTAGATGAGTTCGTTTTTCTCGAATTTGTCAAATTCTCGTTCCAGCATTTCATTCCAGAACACCAACAAGTTCGGCGTTAATCGATTTTTTAAATGTAACATTACATTTACTACGTTTAAAAACTTTTAAATAAATTCTTTAAATATGTCGTTAATAGTTACTCCCCTTGTGGTGTCAGGACCATCAAGGGAAGCAAAGAATAGTACCTACAAGGCATGTCGTAAGAGGCGATTGATGTCGGACCTAGGGAAGCTACCCCAGTAAATAAGAGCCTCACAGAAATCGGATGTTCTGGCCTTCTTGTAGCTCTTAGGCTCAGATCATATACAAATTACACAGAGTGGCTAACAAGTGGTCGATATGGAGCGTTCGAAGAAGAAGTTAATAGTTACTATCGATATATATTTTTTACAACATTTAATTCTAATCCCATGGACTGCTAAAATCACTAATGTTGAGGTGTAGAATGAAGTCAAGACACAGAGAAAACGTATTACCAATATAAGAAAGAAGAAATTAATAGTTACTATCGATATATATTTTTACGGCATTGTAATCTTATGTCCCATGGACTGAAATAAAATCACTGAAAGTTTGGTGTAGACTGAAGTCAGACATAACAAAACGTATTAACAATATGATAGAAAGAAGAAATTAATAGTTACTATCGATATATATTTTTTACAACATTTAATTCTAATCCCATGGACTGCTAAAATCACTAATGTTGAGGTGTAGAATGAAGTCAAGACACAGAGAAAACGTATTACCAATATAAGAAAGAAGAATTAACCTTTAGTCTATGGATATATATTTTTTACAACATTTAAGTTTAATCCCCAAAAGGACTGTAACATTCACTTCATTGTGTTGGTGTAGAAGTGAAGTCAAACACAGAGAAAGCTATTTACCATTTAGAAAGAAAGAAAGGTTAATAGTTACTATCGATATATATTTTTACAACATTTAATTCTAATCCATGGACTGCTAAAATCACTAATGTTGAGGTGTAGAATGAGGTCAAGACACAGAGAAAACGTATTACCAATATAAGAAAGAGTCATCATTTTTCGAGCATGTGATGAGAAGGGGAGGCTTAGAACACATTATAACAACTGGTAAAATCGAGGGTAGACGAGACAGAAGAAGACAGAGACAAAAATGTTGGATAGCCTGACTTCATGGCACGGTAGAGCGTCAACATCTGAGTTGATAGCAAAACACCAAAGATAGAGATTTGTGGAGATCCATGTCCGCCTGCGCCAGCCGTCACGGCACCTGATGATGAATTCTAAACTCCTTAAATTGCTAGATAGATTAGGCATCCATTTTAGTGTTGTCATCCAACAGGCTAAAATATTTCCTACGACACCTCTCCCATAGCGGATGGAAAGAGAATACATGGGCGTCCAAAGAACACATGGAAAAACATGGAAGAGAAGACATGGGTCAAAGAACACATGGAGAAAGACGATGGAAAGAGAAGACATGGGCGTCCAAAGAACACATGGAGAAAAACGATGGAAAGAGAAGACATGGGCGTCCAAAGAACACATGGAGAAAAACGATGGAAAGAGAAGACATGGGCGTCCAAAGAACACATGGAGAAAACGATGGAAAAGAAGACATGGGCGTCAAAGAACACATGGAGAAAAACGATGGAAAGAGAAGACATGGGCGTCCAAAGAACACATGGAGAAAAACGATGGAAAGAGAAGACATGGGCGTCCAAAGAACACATGGAGAAAAACGATGGAAAGAGAAGACATGGGCGTCCAAAGAACACATGGAGAAAAACGATGGAAAGAGATACATGGGCGTCAAAGAACACATGGAGAAAAACGATGGAAAGAGAAGACATGGGCGTCCAAAGAACACATGGAGAAAAACGATGGAAAGAGAAGACATGGGCGTCCAAAGAACACATGGAGAAAAACGATGGAAAGAGAAGACATGGGCGTCCAAAGAACACATGGAGAAAAACGATGGAAAGAGAAGACATGGGCGTCCAAAGAACACATGGAGAAAAACGATGGAAAGAGAAGACATGGGCGTCCAAAGAACACATGGAGAAAAACGATGGAAAGAGAAGACATGGGCGTCCAAAGAACACATGGAGAAAAACGATGGAAAGAGAAGACATGGGCGTCCAAAGAACACATGGAGAAAAACGATGGAAAGAGAAGACATGGGCGTCCAAAGAACACATGGAGAAAAACGATGGAAAGAGAGGTGAAAGATTATGGGAAATAATTCATAGAAAGATGGCAGAACGGCAATTATGAAAATCTTTTGAGAAAGTTTTATGTATCCAACGGACAGACAGGGGATATAGATAGACCCAACAGGGCTTCTTAATGACATCGAAGAACATCCTCAATGATCAATGCTGTTGATGTAAATATGTCCGGTGTTTCAATGCCGTATACACCCACATTTTCAGGACAGCAGAAGCACGTAAACATTTGAAGGCTGTAAGCCTATAAAGATGATATCCCCTCTGACTACAACCTGTCATACTGGACCTTTAAAAATGTTATCAACACACGCATTTTGTGACGTTGTGATTTTAGTTTGTGCTTCATGTACGGGACATTGTGATATCTCATTGCATCAAATTATGACATGATCCGTTAAATAGGAAATTTGTTATTCGCTTTAAGTTGAATTAATGTGCAGTTTTGAAATGGTTAAAATTCATTTTAAAAGTTTATCGTTTGAACGTACTTAAGGAGAGAAATGATCGCCTACTCCGACAGGCATGTCACTTGATTGATTGATTGTCTTTATAGAATAAATGAAGGAAAGTCGACTAGTATCTAAAGTACTATTGCAAGACAAGTTTTATAAAGATCATCATAGTCTGACTGAAGCAAAGTCGATTAGTATCTAAAGTACTATTGCAAGACAAGTTTTATAAAGATCATCATAGTCTGACTGAAGCAAAGTCGATTAGTATCTAAAGTACTATTGCAAGACAAGTTTTATAAAGATCATCATAGTCTGACTGATCCAGACCTTTGTCAACGGATGTTTGCGGCGGATTCTCAGATTGAAATGGTATGATAGAGTTACAAACACGGATCTGTGGATAGGAACAGGGCAGGAACCTATGATGACACAGGTCAAGAGGAGAAGATGGCGATGGATAGGCCATACCTTGCGGAAGACACGTCGAGTGTCACTAGACAGGTGCTCGAGTGGAACCCGCAGGGAAAACGAAAAGAGGACGCCCTAAGCAGACTTGGAGACGAGGTCTTACTGAGGAGCTGAAGAGTGCTCAATTGACCTGGGAGACCATAAAAATGACAGCCAGAGACCGAGAAGAGTGGCGAACAACTGTTGAGGCCTATGCTCCACGAGGAGCGGAGAGGATTAATGATGAATGATGATAGTCTGACTGAAGCAAAGTCGATTAGTATCTAAAGTACTATTGCAAGACAAGTTTTATAAAGATGACCATAGTCTGACTGAAGCAAAGTCGACTATATCTAAAGTACTATTGCAAGACAAGCTTTATAAAGATCATCATAGTCTGACTGAAGCAAAGTCGATTAGTATCTAAAGTACTATTGCAAGACAAGTTTTATAAAGATTACCATAGTCTGACGTAGAGCACTGCTTACTGTGAACATTCTCAAATTGACGTATGAGGGTGAACAGAGTAGGAAAAAACCCCGGTATGTGTATGTTCATATGTTCGTACGTGTGTGTGTGTGTATTTGAATTATAAGTGTTACAGAAGGGACCTCCGTATACCATGGACAGATAAAAGAACACACACACATATATATATATATATACATATATCCAGAAAGAACTCAAAGAGAAAGAAAACTGGCTGATGCTACAAATAAGAATGATAAAATTGAAATATTTTGGACATATAAAGAGACACGAAGGGTTGGAGAAGACCATCATGGAAGGAGGAATCCCGGCAAGGAGAAGAATGGGAAGACCACGGAGAAGACGGAGTCACGGTATAACTGATGATTTGAGCATGACCATTGCAGATGTGGGACATCTGGTCTATGAGAGAGAGAGAAAGCGGGAGAGAGAGCGAGAGAGCGAGAGAGAGAGAACTTCCAATGGACTGTTAGGGTGGCAAAGTTCTGCTCAGGACAAGCTATTTCGTAATGATGTGTATATGTCCACAATGAACATTTCTTGAAACTGTATCACAATGAATATTTCTTGAAACTGTATCACAATGAATATTTCTTGAAACTGTATCACAATGAATATTTCTTGAAACTGTATCACAATGAATATTTCTTGAAACTGTATCACAATGAGTATTTCTTAAAACTGTATCACAATGAGTATTTCTTAAAACTGTATCACAATGAATATTTCTTGAAACTGTATCACAATGAATATTTCTTGAAACTGTATCACAATGAGTATTTCTTAAAACTGTATCACAATGAGTATTTCTTAAAACTGTATCACAATGAATATTTCTTAAAACTGTATCACAATGAATATTTCTTGAAACTGTATCACAATGAGTATTTCTTAAAACTGTATCACAATGAGTATTTCTTAAAACTGTATCACAATGAGTATTTCTTAAAACTGTATCACAATGAATATTTCTTGAAACTGTATCACAATGAGTATTTCTTAAAACTGTATCACAATGAATATTTCTTAAAACTGTATCACAATGAATATTTCTTAAAACTGTATCACAATGAATATTTCTTGAAACTGTATCACAATGAGTATTTCTTAAAACTGTATCACAATGAATATTTCTTGAAACTGTATCACAATGAATATTTCTTGAAACTGTATCACAATGAATATTTCTTGAAACTGTATCACAATGAGTATTTCTGGAAATTTTATCACAATGAACATTTCTGGAAATTTTATCACAATGAACATTTCTGGAAACTCTATCACAATGAACATTTTTGGAAACTTTATCACAATGAACATTTTTTGAAACTGTATCACAATGAACATTTCTGGAAACTCTATCACAATGAACATTTCTGGAAATTTTATCACAATGAACATTTCTGGAAACTCTATCACAACGAACATTTTTTGAAACTGTATCACAATGAACATTTCTGGAAACTCTATCACAATGAACATTTTTGGAAACTTTATCACAAAGAACATTTTTTGAAACTGTATCACAATGAACATTTCTGGAAACTGTATTGCAATGGACATTTCTTTAAACTGTATCACAATGAAGATGAACTAAAGCTCGGAAGTTGACTAATATCGATTTCTACGACCAAAAAACACAAAATCGTAAGTAGGTCATCACGTGACCGAATGGTTCGACCTGATGTATACCAAGCTCAGACACGTCAATCAAATGACAAAGTTTGCAAATTCAGGTTTTCATATTAATATTACGAACATACACCAAACATGGCAAATGCCACATAGGATAAAAGCTGCTACAAAAAATCGTTAGGAAGAGAAAAATATCAGAAAACAGTAAAATGTTAACATAATATATCTATACTATATTCATGAGATCGAGGCACAGAGAAAGCTTATCATCAATAAAGGAAAGAGTCATTCATCATTTTTCGAACATGTGATGAGGAATGATGTGATAGTAATGATTTATTGGTTAATTAATTGATGTGATCACCATCATTGCGCTTAAGTATAAAAAGAAGTATGCTCCATCTATTTCTTACACAGGAAGATGGTAGTATACGAATTCTGTAGTCACGACGAGGGTTCTCGATTTTTCGTGTGTTAAATGGTGCACAGTTCCATTTTTTTTCAACCTTTTCACACATTTTTTTATTTGCAACCTTTTCACACATTTTTTTATTTGCAACCTTTTCCACATTTTTTCTTGCAACCTTTTCACACATTTTTATTTGCAACCTTTTCCCACATTTTGCCAGAGCAGAGGACTGAATCCTACTCCCATCGATATGTAACAGAAAAAGGGTTCTTTTGCGTGCTTAACTGGAACACTGGACCCATTTTCTGTGGTCCGATAGGACTAGAAACTTGATCTCACCTACATTAACTCTTTCACTCCTTAATTGTTTTGCCTTTCGGAAGCATTTATTTTGTGATGTATACTGAATTAGTCAGTATTCTAACTTTGCGTCATCTTAAAAAATACCACTAGCCTAAATATCGTCTCATAAGGGCGAAGGGGTTAAGATCAATCTTCTTCTTCTTCTTGCGCTTTTCCGCTATGAATTCAGGTGCAGTCATGGGGCCTGGGATGATGCTTGTGACTAATTTTTGCGTGAAGTCCTGATTTTCTAATTATTAGTGTCCCCGCCTTTTCCGACTTCAGATGTACTGAGATCAGTGATCTCTAGAACAATATCACAGCACGATTCGAACCTTTACCTTCACGTTACACAGATTCCCAGTATCTTGATTTAGATCTATCGGTCATAACGTCATCAGGTCTACTTTATTGATTGAGTTTGTCCTTACTTTTGTCAATCTGTAGTTTACCTGTTTCAGTGTATAATTACGTTAGGTTTTTTGTAAATATGACATAGTTTTAGTATCTATAACTATGTTGTAACTAGCTCTCTTCCAGTGTCAACAGGCGGAACAGACGCTGGAACATGTCCAGCAAGACTTTCCTCTCAAGGCTATGCTGAGAAGCGACATGTGGTCACACCTAGTCGATCTGAAAACTAAATGTGGAAAAACTAGAAGCTGACTTGAAGCTGACTGTCCACTTTGGGATCCACAACGGATTACGCGAATGACCAGAGATCACCGAAGAAAAATAAGATTTCTGCACGTTATGTGTCTATAAGCATTTGTTATTTGCTATGCAACGACATTGTTTTTGGATCAAGGATTCATACTTTTCCCGTGGTCATTCATAAATGGCGTAAACTATACATCTGATAAAGTTTAGTTACAATTCTTAAATGTTTTAAGTTTAGTTAAAGTTTGCTAAATGTTATAAGTTATATAAAGTTTAGTTAAGTTTAGTTAATGTTTAGTCTATTGTCTCTCGCCAGGTGGATGATGGAATTGGTTGTCCACTCTTGCCGTTAAGAGTAGGGGTGGGAGCTTTAATTTGCGTTCCAGGGCCAGACGAGTCGCCATTGTTGTGTTATATCCGTGTTTATTTAGTGTAGTCTTGATATTGTCTATCGATCTTTTTCTTGGTCTTCCGTTGGCTCTAGTACATGATCTAATTTTATTGCATGCAATTATTGGTGGTGTTTGCAATCCATTCTCATTAAATGTCCAAACCACTGCTTTTGTTGTCTTTCAATGTAGTCGGTGCATGAAGCTATGTCTACTCTGCTTCTGATGTTCTCGTTTCTTAGTCTATATTTCCTGGTGACTTCCCACTGCCTTTTAACAAAGAGTTATTAAAGTTAGTTAAAGTTTAGTTAAAGTTTAGTTAAAGTGTTGTTATAAAGTATTGATAACGTTTAATTAAAACGACATTAAAGTTTAGTGTAGTGAGTTTAATGATTTGTTAAAACGCTATTAAAGTTTGAGAGCCGCGGTAGCGTAGTTGTTAGTGAACTCGCTTCTCAAGGCTGGTGGTCCGGGTTCAACCCCGACCGCGACGGCTCTCAGGTCGACCCAGCCTCAATTGGGTACCAGACATGCTCTGGGAAGTAAAGGCGGCCGGCGTGATGCTGACCACATCACCCATCGTGTGCCGACGGTCAATGAAAAATACAGGCCTAACACTGTATTGCCCTATATACCACAAGGTATGAAAGGGTTCCTTTACTTTACTTTACTATTAAAGTTTAGTTGAGGTTTAGTTAATTTTTATTAGAAGTGTTAAATTTTAGTCAAAGTGTGGGTAAAGTTTAGTTAAATTGTGGCTGCTAACACGTTTCCTCAGTCAACGACCAAGAATTTAATTAGCTGTTAAATAGCACTTGGGTAGGAAATGAGTGACAGTTAACTGATTTCAAGCAAAAACTGAGTTCCTGTTTTTTAGGATCATGTTCTGAAAATGCTAAGCAACAAAAGTGGGAAGGCTGCAGCTGTTAACTCTGAAATGGAGTATTGTTCGATCCAAACGAATGCCTGTCATAGAAGAAATAGGAGATTCGGAACGGAGAAAGACGATACAAAAAAGTAACAGATAAGAGGAAAGTACAGTCCGCAACGAGTTTGACTGTCAGTTGTCGCGACCTGGGTGATCCGTAACGGGTCTGGGTGAGAGAAATGAGAAACAAGAGAAGAAAAAAAAAGGTATAGTGGAGTGTGGTGGGTTGAGAAATAGTTATCAGTTTAATGAGAACTGTCAGTGGTAAACGGGTTCTATTTTTGTCATCGATTGTGGTAGGGCTGATAAGACTTGGAGGAAGGATGGCTGATCCGTGTTGAAGGAAAAGTGAGTTAGGGCAACAGATGGCTCTAGTTTTTCTAATGTAATGTCCAAAATGTTCATTGATGGAAACACCAAGTAAGATTGATTGACTGATTGATTGATTGACATAGCCATCGCCATTGCACTTCGGTGAGTAACCATATGTGCTCCGTTTTCTTTCTTACACAGGAAAATCTCAGCTGCAGTTCAGGAACTTCATAGCACTGGTGATGGTTCCTCGATGTAATTTTGAAGATGGTAAAAATGTGTTTCTAGGAATTCTATTTTCAATCTTTTCTAATGAACTTTACCCGCGCAGTGACTTTCCAGCCAGCTCTTCTCGATCTTGAACTGCTAATTGTTCTTTTACGTGCTCAAATTGAATATGGGACCTACGCTTTATTGTCTGTCTCCGAAAGGATTAAGAATTAATCTCACCTACACTGATAACAGGGATCTCTTAAAAAAATATGCAGATGGCTCCACGAGGAAGCGAACCTTGCATCTTTGACAGGAGAGACGATCACGTAAGCTATACGCCACAGGGACATCTATATCACCAAGTAAGTAAGTGTTGCTAACAGCTCTGTTCATAGAGAAAGCAAAATCACAGTTAGTGGAATTTTTTTCTTCAAATCTTAGAAAGGTTTTAGACTCGATGTAATAGTGGGAGCAAAAATAACATTCTGCACAGCCTTGTGTTCTGAAGCGAATTTTGCCGCGATTTTCTAACAATCTCAGTACATTCTGAAAATTAATTGGTTGATTATATACTCTAACATATATACGTTATGTTATGCGATCGACGTCATAGCACATTGGACATTTCCATTCGTGCTCTGTCCTCCGCTGCAGCAGCCATCATAACGTGAATTTGCTCACCGTATCCATGAAAAGCATAACCCCGCTCTCTACAACGAAGACGACACAGTCTGGCATGTCCAAAACTTAACTCATAATTCTCGCACTCGTTCCAGTGTCTGAGACTCGCCCACATCACATAAATGAGAGGGTACCGCATTGATGACAACGGCTCTGTCCATACTTCTTCTCTCTTGAGTCGGGGCATTGTTTGCAATAAAGTCAGCACGTTCGTTAGCATGCACATATACGTCTATGTTCTCAGCAGTGTTCTCTACATTGCCAATTCTTGCTTCTGTAACCAAACACATTTTTTCCGATACTTAAAACGAGGGCTTAAAAATAATCTTTACCAGTATGTTTATGAGTTATAAATTTTGTGTGCGAGCACAAGTCATCTCTGCGACTTAATCATCACTATTAACATAGCCGAGAGTACTACAGAGAATGCCTTGTGGGTTGATGGCGTTGGATGAGAGAAACTAATTGAGGTATTGAGCTATATCGAATATGTCTGCTCTGCCAGCCCCCTTTTTTTACACGGTTAATTTCTACACCAGGAAAGGTGGACTGCGAAACGAGCACATCAGAATCAGAGTGAGCATAAAGTCATGCACCGAATACATTAAAAGACAATAAATGCAGTGGTTTGCACATTTAATGAGAATGGAAACAACCAAACACCAATAACAACATACAATAAAAAGAGATCAGGTACTAGAGCCAACGGAAGACCAAGAAAAAGATGGATAGACGTCAAGACTACACAAAATAAACACGGATATAACACAACAAGGGCGACTTATCTATCTCTGGAACACAAATTAAAACTCGCAACCCTACGCTAACGACAAGAGTGGACAACCAAATCCATCATCCACCTGGGAAAAAACAATAAACAATTCCTCCACTCTCTTTCTCTAGCCTGTGACGCCCCTGGCGACTAGAACAGAAACAAATGCCCACCATTCTTATCTATTCGAAGTGTCTTTTGTATTGTGTTCCAGTCGTGATTCCTTTCTTTCTCTCAGTTCTTGTTCTGCTCTTCTCCTCCAGGTCGTTTTTAGTTTTCCACGTTTGGGTTTAACCTCTGGTGTCCATCTCAGTGCAGTTTTCGTGACAGAATTAGTCTACAGACATATAACACGTTGGATCCATTTTCTACGACTTTCTCCACTCTTTCTTATTCATCGTGACAGACGTGAGAAAACGAACTCCCAAATGCCCTTGTTAGCACGTCAACTCCGACAAGTAACTGAAATTTGGTATCGAAAACAGAAATCAGGATAGATTTCAAGAATTCCTTTCTCGCTAAATTGCGTATTTTGCAGAGGAAAAAAAAGTAATTGAATGAAGGAAAAATAAAAAATGTGAACAAATCTGTGCAGTAAATTAAATTTTGGAAACCGAAGTTGACTTTCACCTAAAATAGACATTATTCTTCTCAATTATTTTTGCTTGAACCAAATTGTAAAGGAAATTGATAATGGTAAGAGAGTAAACAGAGTCGGTTCAAGTCTTGGACAGGTACACAATTGACTTAAATCTAGCATTACATTCAGATTGTGCAACCTGGTAACTCTAGTCTGGTCAATCAAACAATGATTGACGTCAGTTCCACAAAGATGAAACCTGTTGAGCACATATGATTGGATACTAGGAGAGAATTAACATTTTCATCTTCAGAACTTTGATGTTGCAGAAGGGTAACGTCAGTTTCATCTGAAACAGAGCACTACCTAAGTTGAAGTATTTAATACATCTCTGCACTAAGTCAAACAGCTCTCTGGGATTTGAACCAAAGTTTTGAAAACCTACCATCCTCATCATTAAATAGCTTGTACTGAGCAGAATTTTGTCACCCTAACAGCATTCGGAATGTTTCTCTCTCATAAGTCAGATGCCTCGCCTCTGCAGCAGTCATGTTCAAACCATCAGTTACATCCTGAATCCATCTTCTCCGTGGTCTTCTTTTTCTCCTCTTTGCCGGGATGCATCCCTCCTCCATGATGGTCTTCTCCAATCCTTCGTGTCTCTTCGTGAAACCCTACCACCCAATTATTCACCAGAAATAAATAATGTACAAGAAATGGAGAAAAATAATTTTTCTGGCTAGAAGAGGTTAAAAAAATTGTTTGAATAGATGACCATTATTTTTGCACTTTATTGAATAACCCTGTGTCCACTACTAATATCCGATCTCTTGTTTACACAGGAAAATCTCATCCTTAGTGCAGGTACTCGGTAAGCATCGATGGTTTTCCATGACCGTGCTCTTAAAAATACTCGTCTTCAGGAATAAGCGATGGGCTCAGAAATAAATAAGGTTTGAGGTTTGATTTCAATTTTGTCCGATTGTTGTTTTTTTCTTTCTGGAAGCTCTAAATACATGTTTAGTGTCTATTTATTCACTTTATCCATTGGCTTCGTTGTTTCTTCATATTCTCCTATTTAATTGTCTTTTTCAGGATTTGGTTTCTAATTCATAGTACATGCCTTAATTCTGCATTCTATTAACATCTTAACGCTACATTCCATCATAACGTCTCACTTTCACATCTCATTGCCACATCACTTTTCAAGGGATAACGGTGCAGTGTCTAGAAACCTACTGTAAACGTCTTCTGATTAGAAGGATTCACATTTCTCACCATCGAACAACACTCAGTTTAGAAATGAAGACAGGAAAACAAGTTGGTACAGCATGAAGTACTGAACTTCATCAAGATACAATAAATTAAATTGTTTAGCCACATAAGCAGATTAGCAACAGAAAGCCACCTCAAGGAGCAATACTACTCTGATATAGTGGGTACAATGCAAAATACTGTTCACGCAAAAAGTGAATTTTAGAAATAACAGAAGCATTGAACAATGCTACTTATTAACCACACAAACACCCGTTCCTTCAATCTTTTTTTTTGTCCTGAAGTTGTGAGGCAAAGAAAAGGAAAAAAAAGAAAAAAAGGACAACACTCGAAGAGCTTTGGAATCTACTGGGTAGAAAACAAAACTCAGCCTCCTCAGCTAAACCACAGCCAGGTTTCAGCACAGGCCAGACAACTGGCCGGGTATTCCTGACCTATATAAGAAAAGGGATCTGGAAATTACAGATGTTTAATAGAACACTGCACGCTTTTTTTGCAATTTTACTCAATTCTGTGAGTCTATGGTTATTTATTGGTGAAAATATTTATAATATTGATATTCCTTATTGTTAAACTTAACTTGTTGCATAATATGAGTTCGAGTTAGCATTGTGATGAATTCGTCTATATACACCAATACTGGAATGCGAGGTCACGTGGTGTAGTTGGGGTCTCATTTCCCACAATTATTACCTAAGCCCGAAGGCCCAGTAGTTTATAGTTGGCTCTGGCTAAACATAAGAAACGAGCTCTAGTAGTCTCCTCAGTGATACATAAGAGAAGATTAACGCTTGCATTTCTTTGAGGTTCATAACAAACCTTGCACAAATGCTAAGAAAAATTGGTGTTCAATTACAGTTTCTTTTCAAGACGAATAAGTTGGAATAAATAAATAAATTGTAACTAGATAGTAGAAGGAGCTAGGTGTGACCTACACGGCATGTGTAGGCGACTGATATTGGACCTAGGGATGCTACCCTAGTAAATAAAAACGTCGCAGAAATCGGATGTGCTGGCCTACTTGTATATGCATAACTGACACGAAGTACAATCGCTCTTAGGATCAAATCACATACAAATCACAAAGAGTGGTTTAACAAGTGGTCGATATGGATCGTTCGAAGAATAAGAAAACAGAACATTCATTTTGAACCAGATATTTGAGTTATTTTGTTAGCTTAATAAAAATAAAAATGGCAGAAGAATCAGGTCAATGACTGTAATAATAAAGTCTATAACCTAAATCGTCTAAACCATAGATTCCCAAACTTTTTCGGCGCACCGCCCACTTTGCACAACATAAACTTTGTAACGCCCCCTCCACATTATAACAGTTTGCCAACGCCCCTCCCCTCCCACATACATACATGCTCTATTTTCTCTTTGACATAGAAAATTGATATATATTTCTGTCATAAATGGTCAATTTTCAAATGATTATATGCACGAAATAGAAAATTGATGAAAAAATGGATCGTGTAAGACGGGCATATTAGATGAAGTAAAATGCAGAATTCAAATTTTAAATGGTTATTCAATCGCAAAATCACGAACATAATTTATTTTAAATATTTATTATTAATTTCTTCTTTAATGAGTCACCAACCCCTAATCGCCTGAACGCCCCCAAATTCTTCGGAACCCACTATCGCCCCCCGGAAGGCTTCAGCGCCCACTGGGAGGCGGTCCGCCCACTTTGGGAAACGCTGGTCTAAACCAACTGCCGAGAGTATTGCACAAAGCACAATCTCCGTATCTCCAGTACCAACCATATGAATCTCTGAAGAAAATGCACCCATGAACGGAATGGTGCGTTTCAAACAATGTTCTGTGCCGTGTGTGAAGTGAATTTCTTCACTTATGTTGTATCTTTGCTTGATAAATGCCTTTTGGTAGAAACGTTGCTGTGTATTGCCATCGTTTTTGTATTTTTTTAAACTACAGTACTTTGTTTTTTCCGGGTTTCAAACCATCGACTTTGCGAATGCTAGGCAAAGACTTAAACACTTATAATTTATAAATTTTGTGTATGATAATACTTGACACAGAAATAATGTTGAAATGACAGGTGTGCCACACAAGGACAAAATTATACCCTGACTTGTCGCAGGCAGAGGTGAGACATTCAACTCTGTCCAATCAGATCTTCACGCTCTGTGACCTCAACCAATGAGAACGTCAAACCAGATCTAGTTAAAAAACATGATGCTTGCAATAGAGACCTGCACACGGATCCCTCTTGTGGAAAATTGATGTTCTCTCCGGAAACAGAGACTGGTCATGGGAGAGAATTTGACACTATTCCTGTCAGATTAACAGTAATTTGTACGCCGATAGGGACCTGATTAGGGAAATGAATGCAGGGCTGTTTTAGTTCATTTCTTGGACTTTACGACACTCTTTCAATGCAGACTTCTGTGCTTTAAGCCTGATGAATTCCTTTCTTCACGACGTGTTACTTCGGTCAAAGAAACAGCCTGTCAGAGAAGATAAATGTCTAGTTTCTAAATTAACACCTTTTTTAGTCAGTCATATCTCAATCCTTGTAATGTGTAGCAGTAGTTGTCGGTAAAATTAAGCATAATTTTGCTAGAGTAGGTGTTAAAGGTGACACTGTTTTCAATATCTTAATACTGTCTGTCGCACGTTGAACGGGGGTGTCACTACAATAAATGAGTGTTGATTTTTGTTGAACAGTGATACCGCCCCAATATTATAGTGTTGTTTTTGTTGAACGGTGATACCGCCCTAATATTGTAGTGTTGTCTTTGTTGAATATTGATACCGCCCCAATAGTGTAGTGTTGTTTTGTTAAACGTGATACCGCCCCAATATTGTAGTGTTGTCTTTTGAATATTGATACCGCCCCAATATTTAGTGTTGTCTTTTTGAATATTGATACGCCCCAATATTTAGTGTTGTCTTTGTTAAACAGTGATACCGCCCAATATTGTAGTGTTGTATTTGTTGAATGGATATACGATCCAATATGATAATGTAATCTTTATTTAACGGTGATCAATCAAGTGTCAGGCCTGTCGGTGTAGGCAATCATGTCTATCCACAACTCTCTATTACTGATTGGTGCAGTTAATCAGTTCTACCGTCGATCATTTGTCGAACCACGATGTCAGATCATCCAATATCTTCTCCCTCTGTCTTCCAAGATCTCTCCTTCCCTGAATTCTACATGTTGTCACCAAATGTTCAAAACCTCCTCTTCGCATTATATGCCTGAGGAACCTTGACACTGATTCTTACTCTTTTGATAAGATTTCTTTGTGTGCAGGCCTGATATAAAACCTCATCATTTGTTTTCTTCGCTGTCCATGAAATTTTCAGCATTCCTCAGTAAAACCCATTTTTGTATTTTTGGTTCGGTACGCAGGAAATGGAAATGAATCACTACAAGCGTCAACAATTTCCAGAATCACACTTATCTTCGTTCCTGGACACATGGGTGTCGTTGGCAATGAGAGAACAGACAGGCTGCTGGCTATGCCAACAATCAGAGGGCCAGCCAATGGATAGAGCTGATATTTTGAACGCCCTCATAGAGTGTGGCAGCAAAGAAGATTTCATTTAAACCAATCCACATCAACTACTAGATTGCAGGAGCTGGGTTTGAAGATTGGAGTAGCAAGAAAAGAACAGCATAACAGGTACATGGGTAGGCTCATCAATCAAAATCGAACTAGTACGGCCAGCCGCTGAACGCTGTTGGAGATATTACGAAGGAGATCGGAGCACCTATGGACATATCTGGAGTGCAATGAAGATATTCCAAATTGAAACTGAAACTAATTTTTGTAGCACGACCAAAGAAAGTAGGAACTGTAGAATGCGAATTTTCAGCATTCTTCTGCAAATTTCATTTTTATTACACCACCAAAGAAAGTAGGAACGATAGAATGTGAAGAACACGATCGAACCGCCCGAGTGGTTACCGGGGCCCAAATTTGGGGTGTAAAGAATAGAACCACTGTTACCTGCCATGCATGTTGTAAGAGGCGACTAAGGAGGTTTGGCTGAAATCGGATGCATGTGTCCTAAACGTGTAGAAGTCTATGCGTTTAGGGGCCTACTAAACCAATGTACAACATATACACGTTCTTGGCAAAGATCAAACATCACAAAGTGATTAAAATTGGTCGTAAAGAACGAACACAAAGAAGAAGAAGAGATATAATCGAACAGATTTTAAATTCATCCTCTTCATATTCTTGATCTTCTCCTCGTTACAATAATGCTTTCCTCTGTAAATGTCTTATTCAGTATTCTTGATCTTCTCCTCGTTGCAATAATGCCTTCCTCTGTAAATGTCTTCTTCATTATTCTTGATCTTCTCCTCGTTGCGATAATGCCTTCCACCGTAAATGTCTTCTTCATTATTCTTGATCTTCTCCTCGTTGCAATAATGCCTTCCTCTGTAAATGTCTTCTTCATTATTCTTGATCTTCTCCTCGTTGCAATAATGCCTTCCTCTGTAAATGTCTTCTTCATTATTCTTGATCTTCTCCTCGTTGCAATAATGCCTTCCTCTGTAAATGTCTTCTTCAGTATTCTTGATCTTCTCCTCGTTGCAATAATGCCTTCCTCTGTAAATGTCTTCTTCATTATTCTTGATCTTCTCCTCGTTGCAATAATGCCTTCCTCTGTAAATGTCTTCTTCATTATTCTTGATCTTCTCCTCGTTGCAATAATGCCTTCCTCTGTAAATGTCTTCTTCAGTATTCTTGATCTTCTCCTCGTTGCAATAATGCCTTCCTCTGTAAATGTCTTCTTCAGTATTCTTGATCTTCTCCTCGTTGCAATAATGCCTTCCTCTGTAAATGTCTTCTTCATTATTCTTGATCTTCTCCTCGTTGCAATAATGCCTTCCTCTGTAAATGTCTTCTTCATTATTCTTGATCTTCTCCTCGTTGCAATAATGCCTTCCTCTGTAAATGTCTTCTTCAGTATTCTTGATCTTCTCCTCGTTGCAATAATGCCTTCCTCTGTAAATGTCTTCTTCAGTATTCTTGATCTTCTCCTCGTTGCAATAATGCCTTCCTCTGTAAATGTCTTCTTCAGTATTCTTGATCTTCTCCTCGTTACAATAATGCCTTCCTCTGTAAATGTCTTCTTCAGTATTCTTGATCTTCTCCTCGTTGCAATAATGTCTTCCTCTGTAAATGTCTTCTTCAGTATTCTTGATCTTCTCCTCGTTGCAATAATGCCTTCCTCTGTAAATGTCTTCTTCAGTATTCTTGATCTTCTCCTCGTTGCAATAATGCCTTCCTCTGTAAATGTCTTCTTCAGTATTCTTGATCTTCTCCTCGTTGCAATAATGCCTTCCTCTGTAAATGTCTTCTTCAGTTTTTCCACTTTCTTCTTGTTTCCAAAATAATTGAAAAATTTCTTAACTTTATTTGTAGCATCAACCAATTTATTTGATTTGAAGTTTCTTCTATGTATGACTGTTAGTTTTATTCTCTGTCCCTTGTATACAGATAACTCTTCTGTAACAATTATATTAAAACACATATATGTTTATAGATAAAAGGACCGTCCACGAAAAAGGTGGACGTAGTAATAACAGAGGTGGTAAACAACTATTTATAGAGTGCACACAAGCGCCCTTTCTATCAATCTCTTCTTGTTCTCACGCTGTGAGGCAAAATAGGACTAGAGAGAAAATAAAATAAAAATATGTATTTCCCTTTATCTTGTTAAATCTCATTGAACAAGCAACTCAAAGACACACTCAAGAACTCGATGAAATCCTTTGGCATAGATGTCAACAGCTGGGAGAATGTTGCTCAAGACAGATCAGCCTGGCACACACTTCTTCGACACGGTTCTTCGACCTGCGAGGCAGGTAGAACAGCACGGATGGAACAAAAGCGTCAAAATGAAAAAGCAGTAAAACTCCCCACAAGTGAAAGTATACCTTGCCCACACTGAACAAGAATATTTCAAGCTTGCATTGGACTCATTGGTCATTTACGCACGCACAGACAAACATTACGCAGCTACATTCCCTTTGGATGAAAATTGTGTGGTTATCATCCCCCGTGATGAACGAGCATCGTTAATCTCCTGTGACAACGATGTCTTGAGAATATGCATGTTCTTGACTTTCTGATTTTCGCTGCCTCGAAATTGTTTTCTTCAGTTATTCAAGTTTTTGTATGGTTGTGTTTTGCCCGAGTGGTTACCGTGGCCCAAATTTGGGGTGTAAAAATAGAACCACTGTTACCTGACACGCATGTCGTATGAGGCGATTAAGGAGGTTTGGCTGAAATCGGATGCACGTGTACGCTAGGGAATGCTATCCCGAAACAAATGCTTGCAGAAAACGGATGCACCAGGCCGTAAGGCGCATAACATGGTGCAACGACCCTCACAATGAGGAATGGGATAACGGATTCTACGGTCGCCAGAGACTTAGCCACGCAGTAAGAATGTCAGACCTACCATCACGAGGTGGCCAAAACTACTGCGGAAGAAGTCGGCACAAATGGGGAAGCAGAAATCATAGGAATTATATCCTACAGAGCTGCCCCCACCTCCCACGTGTGCAGACTTGAGAAGAAAGAGGTGGCCCACTTACACCAGAGTCCAAGACAAACTGAATGGCGTGGATAATAATCTGAGGCCGATGGCTGCCTTTATAAGAGAATCCGAAATCGCAATCTAGTGAGAACGCAAAAGAAGAAGTAGAAGTATGGTTGTGTTTGTTCTCTTGATTTACTTGATCCCTTTTCCGTCTCTTATTAGAAGTTAACCGAAACATTCAATACATTTTCTGTTTTCTCTTTCTTGATAAAAACATTCTTTTCCACACTTATTTTTATAAGTTGTTCGTTTTTGCTACACTGAAATTAGAATCTATTTTTCGTTTTTTCTTTGCATTGTCATGATTAATTTCTCAATTCCTTTCTGCGATGTTGATAATAGCACTGTATCGTCAGCTCATCTTAGTTCAGGAATTTCTGTTCCTCCAATGACACAAGGATCTTGCTGTTATTTTACCGCTATCTACTATCACATTTCTCATGATGTTTTCAGCATATACGTTAAACAGACAAGCCGACAGAATGCAACGTTTTCGGACTCCCTGTCTTATGTCAAACAAGTCTGATGTATCATCGTACATTCTTACAGCCGTGAGAGCTCACGCACACGTCAGATAATGTGTATACAATATACGGGTAGAACAAAGGCTTCAAAATTTAGAAGGTGATTTAAGAGGTTTGTGTATGGTGCCATCTCTGTGCAGTAGAGGTTAGATGCTCGCCTCTTGTTAAAAAGGTACTCGGTTTGCTCCCTCGTGGAACGATCGGGATATGTTCCCAGAGTTCCCTGATCTCGTAGAACGCGAGATTGAGTTCCTTGTCCTAATGGAGACGACGGATAAAACGTAGGTCCCATACTAAAAAGCCGCTGCTCGGGCCAAATTCATTAGAATGATTAGGAAATAAAATTCCTACACATTATTTTTACTATCTTTCAAATTACATCGGGGGCCTTCGCTACAGAGTTCGAGCTGACATTTTCCTGTGCAAGAAAGAGATCGGAGCACACATGGTTACTCATCGAAATACAGCGGTGATGGTCCTATCACGCAATCAGTCAATCAACCATCAATCAAATTACTATCAAACATGCAGAAACTATTACATATTACTGGACCAAAGGACAAGAGGTAAATGCCGCTGGAACATAGCAGAAAAAGCCTATCAAAATGTATGTCAGCAATTACACTGTCTGTATATGCTTGGAACTGAAGGGGAAGTAATGAAGTCCTGTGGTAGATTTAGCTCCCTGTGCTACAATTTTTGGACATCAATAATCAGGATAATTGATGAAGACTCTTCATTCTCCGTATGTGCCTCCCTTACTCGCTCTCTGTATTGAAGCTGTTTGTGTGTATATTTGCACACCACTCTCCTATGCCCTACTCCATATGTATCTCCTTCACTCTCTCTTTCTTGAAGCCTTGTGTGCACACCACTTTCCCATATTCTACTCCATATGCATCTTCTCCACTCTCTATGTCTTGAAGCCGTTTGTGTGTATAGTTGCACCTGACTCTCTTATGCCCTACTCCATATGTATCTTCACCATTCTGTCTTGAAGCCGTGTGTGTGTATATTTGCACATCACTCTCCCATGCCCCATTCCTAAGCTCCTTATTAAATCAGGATTTACACAAATCGTGTAATCGGTGAGAAATCATGTAGGGGTCGTTTCCGGGAACCAAAATGACCCTCGCCTTAGGTGTCCTATTAGCAAGAAGTCGATAGAGAATGGATTTTGTCACGTCTGCGTGACTGTTGTAGCAAGCTTGAAATAATTGACAGTAGAATTGTTTACAGAGAGAGAGAGAGAGAGAGAAAGAGAGAAACATTTAGTGACATGAGTGGTAAACAGAAATATGAGAACGAGTGAGCGACATAGACGAACGTAAAAAGGGAGAGAGAGAGAGAGAGAAAGTAAGAGAGAAAGAGAGATACAATTAGCAAGTCAAACTGAACTAGTTATCCAAATTAGAAGTCAAGTTGAACTATTTCTCTAAATTAAGTTGTTGAACTATTTCTCCAAATTAGAAGTCAGTTGAACTATTTCAAATTGGTTGTTGAACTATTTCTCCAAATTAGAAGTCAAGTTGAACTATTTATCCAAATTAGAAGTCAAGTTGAACAATTTCTCCAAATTAGAAGTCAAGATGAACTATTTGTTCTCGTTAGAGTAGTTAAACTATCTACACTCATGACTAATTGTTCTGTTAGAAGTTACGTTAAACTATCTACACTATACCATGTTCTGTTAAAGTTATTAAACTATCTACACTCATGACTAATTGTTCTCGTTAAGTTACGTTAAACTATCTACACTCATGACTAATTTTCTCGTTAAGTTACGTTAAACTATCTACACTCATGACTAATTGTTCTCGTTAGAAGTTACGTTAAACTATCTACACTCACGACTAATTGTTCTTGACTGGGTAATGAAAAAGACAACTGAAGATGGTGGCAGACTAATTATCTGGGGACCAAGGAAGAGATTTGAAAACACCGACTTCGCTGACGACATAACACTGTTAGCACACACTAAAGAGAACACACAGGAGAGAAAACAAACAGAATAAGTCGATTGGCCAAATCAGTAGGTGTAAAAATTTAATATGAATAAAAACAAGGTAATTAGAATCAATGGAAAAATCTCAGAAAAGATTATGGTAGAGGGGATAGGGGGGAGGGGAGGGAGGGGGTTGAGATAACTCTCTGTAGTACGTTCTTCCACCTCCTCCATCGTCGTGCTTAAGGTTATTTCAGTGTCCTGTTGACATCATCATCGTGCTTAAGGCTATTTCAGTGTCCTGTTGAAATCATCATCGTGCTTAAGGTTATTTCAGTGTCCTGTTGAAATCATCATCGTGCTTAAGGTTATTTCAGTGTCCTGTTGACATCATCATCGTGCTTAAGGTTATTTCAGTGTCATGTTGGCATCATCATCGTGCTTAAGGTTATTTCAGTGTCGTGTTGACATCATCGTCAAGCTTAAGGTTATTTCAGTGTCATGTTGGCATCATCATCGTGCTTAAGGTTATTTCAGTGTCCTGTTGACATCATCGTCGTGCTTAAGGTTATTTCAGTGTCCTGTTGAAATCATCGTCGTGCTTAAGGTTATTTCAGTGTCCTGTTGACATCATCATCGTGCTTAAGGCTATTTCAGTGTCATGTTGAAATCATCGTCGTGCTTAAGGTTATTTCAGTGTCCTGTTGACATCATCATCGTGCTTAAGGTTATTTCAGTGTCCTGTTGAAATCATCGTCGTGCTTAAGGTTATTTCAGTGTCCTGTTGGCATCATCATCTTCATCTCCCACTCTTTCAGTTTCAGTTTTAATTTGGAATGTCTTTATTTGCGTTCCAAAAATGCCCATAAATGCACAGGTCTCCGATCGAAAGAAAACATTACCCAAAAAAATAGAAAGAAAACGTTATCAGAGAATAAAAAGTAAATATTACCACAAAAAAAAAGAAAGTATTATCAGTGAATGGAAAGAAAATATTATCAAGTGAAAAAATAAAGTATTACCTTGTAAAAGAAAGGTAAGTTTAAAAAAAACCGATAACTTTATATATTTTATTTGTTTAAAATATTTTTTAATTGAACACAGTCATAAATAAAAGCAAGAGAAGGCACACATTCAGAAACAAAAATAGCACTTGAAACTTGATAATTGCTACGTCAAGCCCTCCAGGGAAACTTGGTAATTGTTACGTCAAGGCTTGCAGGGTAAACTTGAATGAACTTATGTCTGCTTTACTGTCACCTGGAGCAAGAATTATGGGAAAACCTCACAACATTCTCAACTCGAAGGTCACGTAGAATTGTGGGGAAGGGGGTGAGGAAGGAAAAAAAATGTAATTTTATAGGATTTCGTAAACCGTTCCATCATCCACAATTTAGTATTCACATGAGATTTCTTGAAATACTTGTATTCAGCGGCGGCTCGTCATTAAGGGCTAGTGGGGCCCGGCCCCACAAAAATCGAAAAGTAGAATAACTTCCCGGAATAGACAAATAATAGTAAATACTCCAAAAACGATGATTTTCCCAAAAATTTGTGTCTAGCCCCACCAAGAAAAATGACCACGAGCCGCCACTGCTTGTATTTAAGATGTACTGACTCAGTTTATTTTCTCGATACTAAAATTGTTAAACATTATTTTGGAGGTCTTATAATTTATAAGACAGGGAGAGAGGTGAAAGAGAAAGAGAAACAGATGGAGTGAAGAAAGAGAGTAAATGAAAAGAAGTCAGAGGGAGAAAATGAGAAGAATATATGATAACCGACAAACTTTGCAGGTTTAGTAAATTTGTTAGAGAAAAACAGAAAGAGAGAGAAATAAAGAGAGAGAAATGGAAAGAGAGGGATGAAAATAGGAGAAAATAATTTAAAAAGCAATATTTGAAAAAATAAGTCCTTGCATCACCTTTGAAGTCGAAGAAGGCATGTCTCTATGGAGGGGGACACTGATAAAAAAAGGAAAGCATGCCTTCAAGCAAAAATCAATCAAAAGCGCCGCATTAGGCATCCTGACTACACCTGAACTCATATCGAGCGAACGCAAGAAGTAGACCTTGTATGTATAGTTAAACATTACTGGATTTTTTTATTTATAGTTAAACATTACTGGATTTTTTATTTATAGTTAAACATTACTCTATATTTTTATCTATAGTTAAACATTACTCTCTATTTTTTTAATAGTTAAACATTACTCTATATTTTTTTAATAGTTAAACATTATTCTATATTTTTATTTATAGTTGAAACATTATTTCTATATTTTTATTTATAGTTAAACATTACTGATATTTTTATTTATAGTTAAACATTACTCATATTTTTTATTTATAGTTAAACATTACTCTTATTTTTTAATAGTTTAACATTATTTCTATATTTTTATTTATAGTTAAACATTACTCTATATTTTTATTTATAGTTAAACATTATTCTATATTTTTATTTATAGTTAAACATTACTCTACATTTTTATTTATAGTTCAACATTACTCTATATTTTTATTTATAATTAAACATTACTCTATATTTTTAGTTATAGTTAAACATTACTCTATATTTTTGTGTAAAACTGTCGTTACTGGCTTAGTAGCCTTTTGAGCGTGTAGGACAGGTTGACGAGAACCTGAGAATTAAATGGCAACATTGCTAATGCAGTCGCATAGCTGTTCAGGTTAGGATTTTTCATTTATGTCCACAACAGACAAAAATCCTTGGCCTTACCGTGAGTTGAACACAGGCCTCCAGCATGGGAGCCACGTTCTAATCCATTCGGCCAGAGACTCCTCATATGTTTCTGTGCATAGTTAAACATTACTGTATAGAGTACCAGATGTGTGCACATCTTCATCAAACCGTTCAACACCACTTTTTCAGGTGCCTTGCACTGAATGATGTAGAAAGATCGTTAGTCATCCAAAGCCAGATAAATAGAACACAACGTAAAGAACAAAAGAATGTCTTACAAATACATGTACATACCCCTGCATAGCATTGGGTCGAAGGGCAAGGTTTCAAGTGCCGCTGGATCGTCGAGGGAGAGACGGATGTTTATGTACAGTTAAATGAATGTATAACTTGTATAGATTAAAATAACTGTATATTTATGTTCACATTTGAACGTAACTGTATATTTGTGTTAACATTTGAACATAACTGTATATTTTTTTAAAAAGTTTCTCCTCTTAACCTAGGTCATCGTGGGATTCTGTCCAGTTCTTATCCACTGGTATGTCTTCTTTCTTTTGTCCTTCTCCGCCTTTTTTGCCGTTAGGGGTAGCAGGCAGGTTTAACTGATGATCGGTTTCCGAGATAATGCACGCTCGGTCGCTTGATATGTTGTGGTATTGTGGAGTGTTAAGACGCCTAACTCGATCAACCCATCTTTTTCTTGGTCTGCCCCTTCCTCTTCATGATTCCATTTTTAGGTTGTACGCTCTTGCAACTGGTGTATTTGAGTTCATTCTGACCAAGTCGCCAAACAATTTGAGTCTCTGTTTTCCAATGAATCTAATAGCATGTGTTGTTTCGACTGTTCTTCTAATTACCTCATTTCTTTTATGGTCTCTTCTTGTTTTATTTACTGCTTTCCTCAGGCATCTCATTTCGCATGTAGTAATTTTACTTTCTTGTTCTTTTGTCAATGTCCAAGTTTGGCACTGTTAGCACAGTGTTGGTATGAAGATTGCATTTATATTCTGTCTTTTAGTCTCTACTGGAATTGCTGGGTGTTTCAAGATTGGGGTAAGTTGGTATGTAATGTTGTCGGCTTGCTGGATTATAGTTTCGATTTCTCTGTCCAGTCTACTATCAGATGTGAAAATACTTCGAAGGTATTTGAATTCTCTCACCTACTTTAGCAATTGAGCATTTATTTGTATGTTGATATCTTTATGTTCTCTGTTTATAGTCATGACTTCTGTCTTTTGAATGTTGATCTTCATGTTGAATTTGAGGCAGCTATTGTTGAGTAAGTTTATGTGTTCTTGAAGCTGTTCAATATTATTATGGAATAGACACTTGTCGTCAGCAAAGAGCAGTTTATTTTGTTGGTCTATGTCCAGTGATGTTTCGTCTATTTTGGTGATACCACAGCTCTGTACTTGAATAATTTGATTTTAGTTTCTGTAACTATGTCCTTTTTTTTAAAATGTATGAGTAATTAACCCATCGCACAACAACCAACCTGGAGATCAAGGAGGACACATTTATTCTGACCTCTCTTCTTTGGCCTGTCCGGCTTGGATAAACCTGCTGGCACTGCTCTCCGGATCACTGATGTACGCAACCCCCACCACTACAATGTAATTGCCTTAAGGGATGTGGGGGCATATATAGTTGAATATAAAAGTAGATAATCAGACCCATTTCAAATATGGACTGGCTTAAAATGAGGTGATGCTGTGTTAATATTCATTTTTTTTAAATAGCCATGCAAAACATAATAACGAGGATACAGAACGATGCTGCTATAGATGAAACAAGAAAAATACTGCACCAACGCAGATGACATAGATGTAGTAGGAGATAATAAACAAGAAACTGTGAGAACATTCAAACGCTTAATGGACAGCTGGAAAAATTGATTGATTGATTGATTGATTGATTGATAGGACCACATTCTTCCTCTTCAAAACGCTCCATATCGACCACTTGTTAACCACTCTGTGCGATTAATATGTGATCTGAGACTAAGAACGATTTTACGTTGTGCCAGTTATGCGCTTACAAGTAGGCCAGCACATAATATTTCAACGATGTTTTTTATTTACTAGGGTAGCTTTCCTATGTCCTACATCAGTCGCCTCTTATGACATGCCTTGTAGGTCACAGTGGTACTATTCTTTGATTCCCGTGCGGACCCCGGTACCACACGGGCACATCATCATTGCACTTCGTTGGGTAACCATGTGCGCTCCCACCGCTTTCTTACAAAGAAAGATCTCAGCTGCAGCGCACAAGCTCCGTAGCACCGACGATAGTCCACTATGTAATTTTATGATGGTGAAAATATTTTTGTAGAAATTAAAATTAATCTTTTCTAATACATTTTTTTGTTTAAATGGAAAAATAAAACTAAACATCGATCTAAACAGAACAGAAAATATAACAAGAGAGGAAAATAAATAGAAAGCTTAATACTTACAAGTGAGCGTCTGTAGCTCAAACGATAGTGAGCTCGATCACAGACCCAATAGTACCTGGTTCAAACCCCACGGTGGTCAAGTTTGGAAGCAAACTCGTTTCCGTGGGATTTTTACAAAAGGAAAAAAAAGACATGACCGTTCAGAAAGCAATGGCAAACTACTGAACGTATAAGTGGTGCATAGAAAATCAAAGATTCGTTTACTGTGGTTGATGGTTACGTCCATTAGGATATGCCACGATTTCCATTTCAAAACTTACAAAAAGATAATATCAAAAAGAAAAAAGGAAACATATTCCTATTTGAGCATGAACTTTAATAGTTCCAACATAAACAGTGTTGAAATAGTCTAGAGCAGCGGTTCCCAAACTTTGCATTACGGAGGACACATCTTATATACATTTTGCTGCTGTGGACCCCAACAGTTTCTTATAATATGAAAATCTTCTAGCGATGGAGTTATTATTACACCACACCAACAGTCAAGCTGGCTCCAATTTTTCAGACTGCAGGAAATTTTCAAATGATCTTTCATTTTGTCCTGTCAGAGATTTAGACTCCGGTCTGATCATGGTCCTTCGATTTCGCAGCGGAACTCGTTTACCACTGTTTTTATACATATTTAAAAAATATATTTTTCTGTTTGAAATGTCAAAGATCATAATATTTCTTCAATTGCTTGAGGACCCTCTGTGAGTACCACGCGGGCCACCAGCTGGCCCGCTCAAAAGATGGACCTCAGAAATAACAGAGACAGAAAAAAAATTACTATTTATGAAGCGCACACAAAAGCCCCTTCTATAAATTCTTTTTCTCTTGATATCTGTGAGGCAAAACAAGATTAGAGAAAAGACATAGAAAATGGACGGATGCAAAATTGCGCTGCTTTTCGCTGGTGGTACTCGCCCGTGTGGTGCCGGGGCCCACAAAGGAAGCAAAGAATAGTACCACTGCGACCTACAAGACATGTCGTAAGAGGCGACTGTTGTAGGACCGTAGCCGACTATAAACTTATGGGTCTGTGGACTCAGGTAAGAATTATGGGAAATCAGACCACAACTACATCACGCGACCTCGCATTCCAGTATTGTTGTATATAGACGAATTCCTTCAAATCAAAAATGCTAATTCGAAGTTATATTATGCAAATGAATATTTTTCACAAATAAATAACTATAGACTCACAGAATTGAGTAAAATTGCAAAAAAGCTTGCAGCGATCTATTAAACACATATAAATTCCAGCCCATTGCTCTGATCTAGATGAGGTGTTTCCCGTCAGTTGTCAGGCCTAGTTATTTAGAGTTGGCTGTTGTAGGACCAAGTGACGTTACTCTAGTAAATAAAAAGCATCGCATAAATCGGATGTACTTGCCTAGTTGCAGGCGCATAACTGGCACATCGTACACTCGCTCTTAGGCTCAGATCACATACAAATCACACAGAGTGGTTAAAAGTGGTCGATATGGAGGGTAAGAAGAAGAAGAAGAAGAAGAAGAAGCTTGTCGTACTCAAGAAAATATATTTAAACCCGACACCCCCATTTTCTGATAACATAGAATGTTGTGCTGATTTTGAAGACTAATTACACATATTATTTAACAAATTACCTTCTTCTGGAGATGATGCTAAATATATAATGAGAGTATTTCAACAGAAATAGTTTCTTAAATTAGAATTATTTTTTCAATAAATTATATTTCTTACACGCTACAGCCAGCTCATGATAATGGTAATTAAAATGTAATTCTCAGCTAAAGTAAAATATGGCAAGAAATGCTAAAACAAATCTCAGCTAAAGTAAAATATGGCAAGATATGTTAAAACAAACGGTAACATATTTTCTGATGTTTTTTTCTTCTTCCTTTTTCTGGACAGGGTCCTACATAGCTGTCAGTGGCCAACACGCATTGTTATGTCTTGTAGTCAGTGGCCAGTACACCTTATGATGTTTTCTAGTCAGTGATCAGTACGCCTTGTGATGTCTTGTAGTTAGTGATCAGTACGCCTTGTGATGTCTTGTAGTTAGTGATCAGTACGCCTTGTGATGTTTTGTAGTTAGTGATCAGTACGCCTTGTTATGTTTCGTTGTCAGTGACCAGTACGTCTTGTGATGTCTTGTAATCAGTGATCAGTACGCCTCTGTGATGTCTTGTAATCAGTGATCAGTAGGCCTTGTGATGTCTTGTAATCAGTGATCAGTACGTTGTGATGTCTTGTAATCAGTGATCAGATCGCCTTGTGATGCCTTGAAGAGGAAAAGTATAAGCGTAGCTACAAAAGCTGAAAGGTTACTGGACCATATCAATTACAACGCTGCTATGCGCATGTGTATAGGCTGTGGACTGTGTATAGCAAACACGCAAGAAAACTAAATCACTTCCCTGCAAGTTGTCTAAGCCGATTGCTTATAATAAAATGGCAGGACAAAATCCTAGATACAGAAGTCCTCATGATAGTCACGATTCCAAGTATCAACACTCTATGGCAAAAGTTCTAGGGGAGACAGGTCACTCACATTGTATGGATGTCTTGTAAACTCATCCTAAAATAGACTAATGTATGAACAGCAAAATAGAAACAAACGAGTGGTTGGTGGACAGAAAAATCACAATTAAAGACAATCTTCAAGTCGATCAAATGCTTTGATAAAGCTACGACGTTCTGGAAAAGATCACTCGCGCACGACCATCACATGTGACTCTGCATCACCCCAAGAAGTACTGGTGTCCCTGAGAATCCTCGTACTGCTGAGACGAAGAGAAAAAAAGATTTGCCCGAAAAAGCAGAACACACAGTACCCATATTTGAGAAGTGAACTCTACAGTCACCTCAGCACACATAAAAGGGGTGCGACAGCACACGTTTGAGGCTGTTGTCCTCATCGCTAGCCAAAGACTGCTATTATATATTACCACTTCATAAGAAACAATACATTTTTTTCTCATCAGACCTTCGATGTAGGAATGGTCACTCATCTTATTTGAATTAAATACTTTCTAATTAACATTTTCATTCTTAAAACCACGTGCATCTTGTGACCTTTGACATTTATCCCCGGATGTAATCTAAGAAAAGAATTCGTGCAAGATTGCACACAGGAAGATGGCTTTATTGCACAGCTCGTGTGCAAATCTCATAAATAGTCAACGCTTTGTAATTAAAGTTTCCTGCGGCATGGCCATTGTTCGGTCAGCTTTGCCATTAAGCTTGGACCATACTTGATGGTCATGTTGATTTATTTGACAAGATGGCAGAGCGGGAGTAGGGAAAAAAAAAGGTCCTGACCTTCCATTCTGATGTATTTAATTTCTGTGAGCATGTATTTTCTTCATTTATTTAATTTGTACATTTCACTGTCCTTCTCATCTTCTGCTTCTAATTCGCTCTAGCATAGTTAATTTGTTCTAAACATATTGTTTTAAACAAGTTCTCAGAAAACAACCAAATTATTCTCCAGTGTATACCAACACACTGTAGCATATCAGGAAATGAGAGAGCAGTGGAGTTAGCTAAGGATATAACAGAATTGATACAAAGCAAACACACAGTTTCCAAAATTCATTTGAAAGATTAAACAAAACAATTCCTACAAAATATTTTCACAATCTTCTAAATTGTATTGGATACCTTCGCCGATGCTTCGGAATTCGTGCACTGCCGCTGAGATCTGTCTGTGAAAGAAAGAGACCGGAGCACACATGGCTGCTCACCGAAGTGCAATGATGATGGTCATATAAATCAATCAATGAATGACTACATGTGTAGATGCTGACACATGCCCATGCCGTGAAGATACAGAAAACTCTTTATTAGTACAAGTAAGAGACATAAAATGTAATTTTTAGTCATACTTCGCCTCCTGACGGGTCACAACAGAATGAGACACCACCTTTACACTAAATTCAAGATAGGCACCAATGACATGTGGCTGGGCGAGTCTGGCAACAGAGCATATCCTACAGAACTGTCCCCAGTATGCAGACCTGAAAAGAAAAAGGTGACCCACTTACACTAGCGTCCAAGACAAACTGTATGCCATATCTGATAATCTGAGGCAGACGGTTGCCTTTATTAGAGAATCCGGAATCCAAATCTAGTGAGAACGCAGCAGACAAACTGTATGGCGGGGCTGATAATCTGAAGCAGACGGCTGCCTTTATTAGAGAATCCGGAATCCAAATCTAGTGAGAACGCAGAAGAAAAAATTTTAGAAAACATTGTGACAACTGGTAAAATCAATGAGAGACAAGACAGAGAAAGACAGAGAGATAAAGTTATGAACAGTCTGGCTTCACGGCATGGCATAGTATCAACAACTTCTGATAGTCAGCACAAAGGGGAAATATTTGTGGAGCTATCCGGTCTGTCACATGATGATGATAGCACTACATTAACGTTGGCTATATCACCCAGTCTCAAATATATACAAGAAAAAAACACTTTGAAGTAAACGTGACCGGCGTAATGTTGACCACATAAACCATCGTGTGTCCATTGAAGAAATGGGCACAATTATGGTCAATTTAAAAAATGGGTAACACAATTTTAAAAATGGATAAAAAAATTTTTAAATGAGCACAAAAATAATCCATTAAAAAAATACGGAACTAGCACTGTTTTACCCTTTATACCACGTGATATAAAATGTTTCCTTTTCTTACTATTATATCATAAATAGATGTTTTCTCTGAAGTGTTGGAGAAGGCACAATTGTACAGCGGGTGACACTAATAATAAGAACAGCAGACCTTCACGTAAAAATCAGTCAGAAGCGTCATGCGAGGCGCCCTGACTATGCTTGAATTGATAGCGGCCGAGCGTTGAAGAAGAAGAATAAGGAGAAAAAGTGAATTCTTATTGTTTATGCATGTTAGCCAACACACTCTGAGATAACCAAAAAACATGTTAAAAAGGGTTTAAAACCGAAGGATTGACTTCATTGCACCGGGTTTTACCCCATACGGCTTGGCCCCTCTCAACAGAAATGGCACGCCACCTACCGAGAGTTTTGCACAAAGCCCGAACTCCGTTGCTCCGGCAACAATTCTAAGGGTCTCTGGAAAAAACTCCACTCGTGAACAGAACGGCGCGGTCCGGACTCGAACCCACGACCTTCGACTCGCAAGGCAAAGGGCTTAACCCTCAGCCACAGAGACCCCCAAAAACATGTTGTTAGGTTGAACGTACGTGTCTCGGCTTAATTTCTACTTCTTCAAACTCTCCATATCGATCACTTACTTGTTTACTACTCTTTGTGATCTGTATGTGATCCAAACCTAAGAGCGATTGTACGCTGTGCCAGTTATGCGTCTACATGTAGGACAGCACCTCCGATTTCTGCGACGTTTTTTTATTTAGTAGGGTAGCTTCCCTAGGCTCCTACCTCCTTCGCCTATTATGACTTGCCTTGTAGGTCGCAGTGTTAATATTCTTTGCTCATCTTGTAAGTCTCGTCAACACACGAACGGGATTAATTTAAAGAGATTTCAATCCTCTATACAACAAACAAAACATAAGAAAAAACAAACGATGACTATTTCTTTGTTTCCGTTTCACCATGTCTTGTAGTTTTCACTTCCCTCTCCCCTTAGAAGCAGACAGATGAAGCATTAGCACTGTTTCTATATTGTGTTATTTTGTGTACGGCTGATTGGAAGTCGGAAGGAAGAAAAGCCTGTGTGAGGGGAAGATGAGAGGTCTGACTCGGCTGAGGGCGTGCTGGATTGGATTAAAATCAAATTAAACAGCGCGACTGTTACCCGAGATGGAAACAAACATTTTTTTGCGGCCCGTGAGCACTTGGAGAAAATGGAAAATCACAGATTTCCAGTTATCGTTGAGAGCTCGCCAATTTCGAAGCCTGCACGCACGTAATGGAAAACAGAACATCTAATGGGTCAAGACGCCATTTGCAGGATTGCGGACGTTGATTGGAGGAAATAGAAATAGAAGACCAAGCACTTCCGGTGTGAACGTAATAAGGGCCGTAACCGAATTAGTTGTCCCGCTCCGGTTTCACGTGGAGTAATACGGACTTCTAATTTACTGATGTTGATTTTTTCTTTCATTTTCATTTTGCTTTTTATTTTGGAGACGTCAAAGAGTTTTTTGAAAGAAAATTATTTGGTTCTATTAAAGTTATCTATCTATCTCCTGACCACATCTATATATCCGGGATCTCTGTGGCATAGAGGCTAGGTGCTTGTCTATCGTGCTAAAGGTACCAGGTTCGCTCTCTCATGGAGTTATCTGGATATGTTTCCAGAGACCACTGATCTCATTGTAGGTGAGATCGAGTTCCTAGTCCTATCGGAGATGAACAATAAAACTTAGGTTCAATGTGAGTACGTGAAAAAACCCTTGGCAGTTCAAAATCGAGAAGAGCAGGCTGGAAAGCTGCAGCGCGTACATAATTCATTAGAAAAGATTTTTTAAATAAAATTCCTTCAAAAATATCTTCACCATCTTCAAAATTACATCGGGGACTCACGTCGGTGCTACGGTGTTCGTGCACTGCAGCTGAGATATTCCCATGTAATAAAGAGATCGGAGAACACATGGTTACTCGCCGAAGTGAAATAATGATGGTCCTATCAATCTATCCATCCATCCATCCATCCACCCACCCACCCATCCATTCATCCATCCATATATCCATATACACGTCTATCCATCTGTCTGTCTGTCCGTTTGTCTTTCTGTCTGTCTATCTATCTATTCATACACGTAAACACACATCTAGTTTTTAAATAAATATTTAATGTACAGTTTGCCTGCCTGTCTGTCTGCCTGTCTATCTGTCTGTACTGTCTGCAAATCTGTTCATCTAATATGATAACCCCGAGACCCCAGAAATATAAATCAGAAAACTAAATTTGCTGAGAACTCCCGTCCGGTAGTTTCCCACTGAATCCATCCAGCCTGCGGGCAATCGTTCAGTAAATAAAGTTAAGTCTGACCTTACTGCCCACAACCCAATCTCGGTTGATCTATTGAGAGGTCATTACCTAATTAACATAAACGGATTACTGCCAATAGGTCACCAGACATGAAATATATGACCACAGTCCAGTGAAGAGTCATGTTTTCTATGCGACTTATTTCTTGCAGGACGTGTACCAATCATGTTGATGTTCAGTTTACGTTTCAAAATTGGAAGGTTTTGTATTACTTTTTTTTCTCTTAACGAAGGATGTCGTTTATCGTTCCTTACTGCAGTGTTTGCTTGATTGATTCTTGCCCGTGAGGTGGCGGAGCCCGCAAGGTAAGCAACGAATAGTCCCAGAAGACATATTGTAAGAGACGAATGAAGTAGTTGCCTATGGAAGATACCCAAGTAACTAAAAAGTGTCACATAAATCGGATCTGCTGGCCTACTAGTAGGCGCATAACTGACACAACGTAGTACAATCGCTCTTAGGCTCAGATCGCATACAAACCACGCAGAGTGGTCAGCTAGTGGTCTTCTTTTTCTTTTAATGCACCATATCGACCACTTGTCAACCACTCTCTCTGTGTGTGTGTGTGTGTGTGATTTCTATGTGATCTGAGCCTTCTTCTTCTTCTGTGTTCGCCCGCTATGAATTCAGGCGTAGCCATGCGCTTGGTGTAGCGCTTCTGGCTGATTTTGCGTGAAAGCCTGCTTACCGTTTTATTGGTTTCCTCGCCATACAGGCGGGCCTTCTCCGACTCCAGAGGTGATCTGAGCCTAAGAGCGATTGTACGTTGTGCCTGTTATGCGCCTACAAGTAGGCTAGCACATCCGATTTCTGCGCTGCTTTTTATTTACTAGGATAACATCCCTAAGGCTTACATCAGTCGCCTTTTACGACATGCATTGTAGGTTGCAGTGGTACAATTCTTTGCTTCCTTGCGGGCCCCGACACCACACAGGCGAACTAGTGGTCGATGTGGAGCGTTCGAAGAAGAAGACGATTGATTGATTCATGGATTGATATGACAATCATCATTGCACTTCAGTTAGTAAGCATGTGTGCTGCGATGTCTTTCCTACATAGGAAAATCTCAGTTGCAGTGCACCAACTCTGTAGCTGCGGGGGGGGTCTCCGATAATATTGTGGGTGACTGGCTAACATTATACTACCACAGTATCCACAAGTGAAAGATTTACGCCCAGATATAGCCAAAAAAGACACCGGTCTTAGGTTGAAGAGGCGTGTCTCGGCCATCTTTTTTTGTCGTCACACTGCTTCCGGGCTGTTGCCCAGTGTCGTGGTATTCTGTTTTTTTGTCTTGCGCTGTTCTGGTGGCTTGGGTGATTGTTATTTTTGCTCTTTCACAGGATTCTGCTATGCCATCTAACCATCTTTTTGGTGGTCTTTCTCTCGACTTCTTTCCTGATGTTCTGTTATAGACGACTCTGTATACTGCACTTCATTCTTTGTTTCTCAATGTAATTCAAGCAAGGTTCTGTGCCGACTTTCTTTCTTATGCTGATACATGATGTTGGTGACTGTCTTTTCTTGTGTTGTTGGTAACTTTTCACAGTCGACGCATTTCACATGTAGTTATTTTTTGTGACTGCGCTTTGCCCATTGTCCATGTTTGGCTCTGGTAACACAAAGTAGGTATGAAAATGTGTCTCGGCTATATAAAAGGTTATTTCCCTACCAAAGAAACCAACGAGTGAAAGAACTACTTCTAATGTATTCCATATCCACAAACGATTGAATGCCTATATAAATGAATGAATCATTTTATAAACCACTGAATTAATCATTTTTTATTTATTTCATTATACAGACATGGATAAGTGACTGCTAATGGGCTTAGTATCTAGAAGTAGATGAGATAATTAATAATGTTCCCAATATCCTTCTTTTTCTTAAGAGATCTCTGGTAATGTGCTTAATATATTTTGAGCCACAGACTGGACAGTCAGCTTCAGGTCTGACAGGTTTCCCCAAAGTTTCGTTTTCATGTCAACTGCGTGTCGCTAAGTCGGGGTCTCTGTGGCTAAGCGGTTAAGCCTTGTGAGTCGGAGGACGTGGGTTTGAATCTGGACCACGCCGTTCTGTTCACGAGTGCAGTTTTTACCAGAGACCTCTAGGATTGTTGGTGGGGCTACTGATTGATGCAATACTCTCGGCAGGTGGCGTGCCATTTCTGCTGAGAGGACCGAGCCATATGGGGTAAAACCCGGTGCAATGAAGTCAATCCTTGGACTTAAAACCCTTCAAGTAGATGTAATGACTGATAATGTTCCCCGTATCCAGAAGTAGATGAAATAACATATATATCTGCACTCAGAAACCCAGTGCTATCTTCTCTTAGATAAATGTTCATAACTTTCTTTCTCAATTTTTGAACTGTCAATGGTTCTTTTAAGTGATGAATTTAAACACGAGATCAGCGTTTTATCGTCCGTCTCCAACACGACTAGGAATTCCATCTCACCTACACTGAGGTTAGGGATCTCTGGAGAAAATATCCCCATGGATCTATGAGGGGGCGAACCGAGTACCTTTGGAACAAGAGGCGAGTAAGTAACCTCTACGCCACGGAGACTTGTCAGCTCAAAATAAAGAAAAACAGGCTGGAAAGTCGCAGCCTGTTCAACATTCATTAGATAGATTAAACAATTAAATTCCCTACACAAATATTTTCAGCATCTACTAAATTTCAGCGGGGACCGTCACCGGTGCTACGGAGTTCGAGCACTGTCGCTGAGATCTTCATGTGTAAGAAAGATAACTAGGCACATATGGTTACTCATCGAAGTGCAATGATGATGGTCCAATCAATCAATCAATCAACTAAACATTTATTTAAAACGTAATATAAATATTGAAAAAAAACCCATAAAGGACGTAGGAAGATTAATACCCTAACGAGTCTGTTAATATTCACAAAATGCGACACAGAATTCTCATCATACCTCCACATCTTCAAAAGTACGCCTGATTTGTGATTTTTCCACGCACCATCGCGCATACAACGTCCGTAAATGCCGTCTGCTATAAATACATTACAGGCCACTCATGAACAGTTCCAATGAGGCGAAAGGGCGTATGCATTTTTTTTACCTCACACATTTATACCCTAAGCTGCTGAAAAGCTCTTCTAAGACTGTCCGAAGAAAATGTGTGGTAAGTTGATTGATATTAGATGCTTGCCAGCTCAGAGAACGTGGGAGCTAAGGTTTTAACCACAGAAGTAAGGAAGATTAAGCAGACCGGGAAACTTGTCTGCACGGAATATTTCCCGGCACTCGACAAATTAGCCTCGCTCTGAGCACGCTATGTAAGATAGCTCTCATAAACGCAGCTAATGGCTCATCACAGGAGGTCTGCAAAGATCGCGGTTTCCATGACAACGCAGAATAACTATGCAAGACGAAGTGTGCAGATTTTTAAAGTGAAGGATAAGAAATTTATTTTATATTTAACTTGGATTGGAAAATTAATTAGAAGGTTTTCTCTGTGGCGTAGAGTTTAATTGCTCGCCTATCGTTCTCAAGATACTCGGTTTCTCCCTTCCTGTAGCCATCAAGCTGTTTTTCCAGACATTCCTGATCTCAGTTTAGGTGAGATCGAATTCCTAGTCATATCGGAGACGGATGATAAAAAATGTTAAAGTTGTGCACGTAAAAGAAACCTTGGCAGTTCAAAGTCGAGAAGAACAGGATGAAGAAACCAATGCCCATGCAGAATTCATTAGACAGATTAAAAAATAAAATTCGTGCAAAATATTTAGACGAAATTATTATCGCCCCTCGCCTGTTCTACGGAGTTCGTGCATTGCCGCTGAGATCTACCCGTGTAAGAAAGAGATCGGAGCACGTATGGTTATTTACCGAAGTGCAATGATCATGGTCCTATCAATCAATCAGTCAATCAATAAATTAGAATATACGCGTCTGCGTCCACGTGTGTACATGTTCTCTCACCTGACAACATCAACCTTTTAGTAGGTACACAGTAGTTTTAGGGACCATGTCGAGTTTAACAAAAAACTCTTTCTAATGAATTTTTCCCGGGCAGTGGCTTTTCGGTATTCTCTTCTGAAGATTTGAGCTGCCACGGATTCTTTTACGTGCTTAAATTGAACACAGGACCTACGTTTTGTCGTCCGTTTCCGATAGGACTAGGAAATCCATGTCATCTACACTTAGATCTCTTTCTCTCTCGATCACCCGTAGACTGATGTACCAGATTTCCCCATAAATCTCATTCATGTGGAAACCTAATTCATGCAGCATTAGCATAGGTTGGTTTCGTCACATCTTCAGCGCCATTTGGAGCTCTGGTGCTTGTCCTTCGACGATGTTGATGACGCAGGCAGAAAAGTTTCTGAGTATGCCAAGCCACCCAATGGAAAGTGTCCGGTTTTAGCTAGCGTTTTATGGATTCCCTCTCCGTCAGTCTTTGGCTGTTCCCAGCCGAACTGCAAGGCAGAAGGTTACACTGAGATCAATGATCTCTGAATAAATATCCAGATGGCTCCACGAGAAAGCGCACCAAGTACCTTTGAAATGAGAGTCGAGCACCTAACTTCTACTACACAGATACCCCAATGTAGGACACATATTTAGGAATCACAATGTAATGCTGAAAAGTTGTTGTGATGATATGGGTAACGATTAATCCAGAACGCATTATCAACATAAAGAAAGAAGCACTCATAATCTTTCGATTGAGAGATGTTTCATGAGAGAGGAATGTTTACAGTAGATTGTCTATCTACAACATCCTTGGGTGACAAGATAGATGACGACATAGATAGATAAGTCTGACTGACATCATAAACTTCACATAGGGATGGAGGGAAGTCGGATCAACATCAGAATTTGGATGGAATCCAGATGGACTTAAGACATACATTTGTAGAGGTACATGATCGATGACGCCAGCCTGCATACACATGAAAATATATACATATTTTCTGAAATATATCCATTATACATAGACACGCATTCTATATGCACATACAAAACAGAGAACTGGTTGAAGAAACGTCGGTTAGGGGGAATGGAGAAGTTGAATAGTTGAAATCTGTATTTCTGGAGAGAGAAATAATATCGTGTGGAGGTAACAAGAAGAAAAACAAAACTGTGAATCAGATAATTAATCTGATATTTAATCGCATTCTTAATATTATGTCAGATTAGATTTTTGTGTGCGTGTTTTTATTTACATTCTATGCAATGTAGAAATATTTGAAGAAAAAGAAAATCAAATTGTTACTGGAATATGTGCAGAAACTGTGTCCAATTATTTGTTGTAGAGAAATGTCAGCTATTTTTTGATTTCAGTACGAAGATACATACGTATGTACTAACATATATACACACTTATACATATATACATACATACATACATACACATACACACATATATATACATACATGCATGCATACATACATACATACATACGTACGTACATACATACATACATACATACATACGTACGTACATACATACATACATACATTTGTATACTATATAATACATACTAATGATAATCTAATACATACATTATCTCGTACTACATACTACATCACAACAAAAATTGACACATTTACATATTCAGTACATATCCCCTACTACATCATAATAATACATACTACATATACATACATACATACATACATACATATACATACATACGTACAGTACACATACATACATACATACATACACTACATACATACATACGTACACATACATACATCTACATACATACATACATACAACATACTACATCATACATACATACATACACTACATAATACATACATACATACATACATACATCTATACATACTTACTACTACATACATCATCATTAACTACATTCTTTAACATTAAACAGACATACACACTTATTCACAATAATAGCTTCTAATTGACTTGAATCTATCGTAATACGCTCCTCCACCTATCCACAAAATAATTACTTTCTAATCTTGAATAATCAATCAATCAAGTGCCATGCCCGCCGGAGAAGGCGATCATGTCTCTCCATAACGTCCTTCCCCAGGTTCAGTTAATTAATTATGACGCCGATCTTTATGTCGAGCCACGATATCACAATCCAACCGCTTGTGAGTTGTCGTAGCTCGCAAGGGGAGCAAAGAATAGTAACACTGCGATCTACAAGGCATGTCATCAAGAAGGACCAGCGCTGAGAGTGGGAGGGACCTAGGAAGCTACACTAGTAAATTTTAAAAAAATGTTTCCGATCCAGAAGCATTTGAGCTTTCAGCTCTTCGGCTCAGTGCCATGGACATCGTAACCCTTCGGTTCGGTACACAACACGTAAATCTGGGGAATCTGTGGCTTTTTCTGCCATTCCGCGGAATTGAACCCGCACACACAGAGGGATAGTCACCCGTAGTCCAACGCTCTACGAACACGCTGGGCAGACGGGCGAACCCTATTAAATTAAAAACCTCACATAAATCGGAATTGCTAGCCTACTTGAAGGCGCATAACCGCAAAAACTACAATCGCTCTTCGGCTCAGATCACATACAAATCACAAAAAGTGTTTTAACAAGTGTTCGATATGGATAGTTTGAAGAAGAAAAAGAAGAAGAAATACACTCGAACATCTTTACTGTCTGCCTTCTATTTATTTTACCGCCTGTCATCAAATGTTCTTAACCTCCTCTTCAGGGCCGCAGGTCGGAATAGAATTAAGGAAAATAGCAGCGCCAGGGTCAGTGAGCTGGCAGTGATCAAGACCATACACCACCTCCACGTTGTGACCCTGGAAACAGTCAGAGGATCCTGTCTAGCTAAGTGGGCAGGGATCGAGGGAGAGCTACATGTATAGGTAGTAGTGCAAACACAGTCCCGTTATACAGGAAGTGCAATGATGAAGGTCCTATCAATCAATCAATCATTCCTTTCTGTTGACAAACTTTCTTTGTATGCAGGCCTCTTTTAAAACAGCATTGTTTTCTATGCTGTCCATGTGACCTCACCATTCTTCTGTAAAACGACATTTCTGTGACTTCCAACAAACTTAATGAATATAAGTTTATTGTCCATAATAAAACTGTTTAAAATTTAATCAATCGAACATCAACATCTATTTATTTCACAACATCAGTCACAAATATCAGCTAAAATAAACTCGGAAAAAGCACAACAGCAGGGATACAACATAAACACAGATACAACATGAACACAAATACAACATAAGCATGAGGAAAACTCACTGGCTTAACGAAACAACACTCGACATAAAACTACACGGAGCTCTGTGTGAGTTACAAAAGACAGCGCAGTTTATACAAGAGACAACGTTAAATAGATAGACAATATTTCAAGCGAACGAAATGAAGTAATGAAGGAAGGACAACATAAGCAATAGATTACAGCGTTAAGAAGCCCACGATCTACAATAAACGTGCTTACATTGGACACGTTTATCATTAAGAGATAAGGTTAAGAAAGATTCGTGAGCACCTCAAATAATTCTTTGTATCCGACATTCTATTCTTACTCACACGAGAGTAAATATTTAATAATCTTAGCTTTCATATCACACAACAGCCATTTAAATAAAAAGTAATCTTGCATTATGTGTTTCAAAGAAGCGGAAACAGATGAAGAAAGCAAACCAGCATTTACTTCCCCTGCCAACATTTACGTCCCCTGCCTACATTTACTTCCCCTTGATAAACCGCATTTATGACAGACATTGAGGAATCTCGAGGTTTAACAAATAAACATTAATCTCATTGATTATAAATATATCCGGGTTTAAAACTAGATTATTTCATCTCAGATTCTGTTTTGTGTTTGTTAACAGAAAGCTTTCAGTTTTAACAAAGTTATCTCCCAGTGAAAGAAGTTAATTCCCAGTCTTATCAAAGTTATCTCCCAGTGAGAGAAGTTATCTCCCAATGAGAGAAGATATTTCCTAGTTTAACACAGTTATCTCCCATTGAAAGAAGATATATTCGGTTTTAACACAGTAATCCCCCAGTGAGAAAAGTTATTTCCCAGTGAAAGAAGTTATTCCAAGTCTTATCAAAGTTATCTTTCAATGGGAGAAGCTATCTCCCAGTGAGGTTATTTCCCAGTTTCACACAGTTATCTCCCAGTGAGAAAACTTATTTCCTGTTTTTCCCAGTTATCTCCCGTGAGAGTTATTTCCCAGTTTTACACAGTTATCTGTCATTGAAAGAAGTTATTTCCCAGTTTGAAAACAGTTATATCTCAGTGAGAGAAGTTATCTTCCAGTTTTAACACAGTTATCTCCCAGTGAGAGTTATTCGGTTTAACAGTTATTCAATGAAATTTCTGTTTCAACCAGTTATCTCCCAGTGAGAGAATTAATTTGTTTCAACACAGTTATCTCCAGTAGAAATTTCAATCACAGTTATCTCCCAGTGAGAGAATTAATTTCCGGTTTCAACACAGTTATATCCCAGTGAGAGAAATTATTTATTAGTTTAAACACAGTTATCTTCCAATTAAAATAAATTAATTCCCAGATGAAAAAAGTTATCTCCCAGTGAAACAAGTTATTTCTCAATTTTAGCAGTTTTCTCCCAGTTAAATAACACAGTTATATACAACTAAAAACAGTTTCATCTAGTTTCACGTAGTTATTCAACATCTTGCCATGAACAGAACTTTATCCCTCTTACAGTCCTTCGGAATTTCTTTCTCTCATGGGTCAGATGTCCCACTCTATTAGGAACTGAGATATTAAGGCAGGTGCGACAGCAGAATTGTCTGTCAAAAACAACTATTTGAGTTTCAGTTGTTAATTGTGACACATCATTAACACTAGACAAGTTCCTAACACAGCCGGAGCTGTCCTCATAAGCCTCTTCTAATTTTTCATGTATTGCAATAACACAGCTGCAGCTGTCCCTTTAAATCTTTTCTAGTTAGTCCTATCTTGCAATAACTCAGCTGCAACTGTCCCCATAAAACTCTTCTAATTTTTCATGTATTGCAATAACACAGCTGCAACTGTTCCCATAAAGCTCTACTAGTTAGTCATGTTTGCAATAACACAGCTGCAATTGTCCCCATAAAACTCTTCTAGTTAGTCATATCTTGCAATAAGACAGCTGCAATTTGTCACCTTAAAACACTTCTATTTATTTCTATCTTGCAAAAACACAACACAACGATGACCATCAACCATTTCTAATTATTCCTATCTTGAAATAACACAGCTACAGCTGCCACTAATAATTCCTTCTAGTTCTCTTTATGATTATTATTGATATTTCCTTGTTCTGTGAGCTTCTTAATTGTATTGTTCTTCCTCATATTTTCTTCACTGTCATACACAATTTATCAGAGAATTGAATTATGTTGACTGAAGAATAATTCAAAATCAAAGAAAACTGGCTGATGCTAGAAGAAATGAAGGGCTGGAGAAGACCATCATGGAAGGAGATATACCGGTGTAGAGAAGAAGAGGAAGACCACGGAGAAGATGGATTCAGGATGTAACTGCTAGTCTGAACATGACGGCTGCAGAAGCCTATGAGAGAGAGAAGTTCCGGAGGACTGTTGGGGTGGCAAAGTTCTGCTCAGGACAAGATATTTGATGATAATGAGGAATAAGTTATGGAACTCAGATGTGGAAACTTCTGTGTAGTTTGTCTTGCAATAGTTTCTTTGACAGTGTTGGGTTATCAGCTTTCCTAACCCCGAGTAAGTTCTCGAATAGTTTTATTCATCTGTTCTTGCATTAGTTGTTGGGCTAAGTTATTGAATCTGGCGAAAGCTCAAGGATCCCTTCAGCACTAAGCTGATTCGCTCAAAAATGCACACATGTCGTCTCATACCATCAACATCTTGTTTCTTCTTTTCATTCGCTGTAGTCGACAGTATGTTGTCGAGGCTCTCAAGTGGAGCAAAAAATAGTAACACATTCAAGGCATGTCGTAAGAGGCGACTGAGGTAGAGGCCTGGGGAAGCTACCCTAGTAAATAAACGTCGCAGAAATCGGAAGTATTGGCCTACGTTTGCGCATAATTGGCACAACGTGTAATCGTTCTTAGGCTCGGATCACACACAGATCACAAAGAGTGGTCAACAAGTGGTCAATATGGGACGCTTGATGAAGAAGAAGAAGATTCGCTGTAGTAAAGCGTCTATGCAAAGAGTGCGATTCTCTGGATATTTGTTATTCTGTTTGATAGTTCATCAAAACTTCCAAACTGCTTCCAATGGATATTAATTTCTGTTGGCCAGAGTTCTTTCCACACTTGATTCATCACATGACAATCTTGCAGGAAGGATGGGTCAAGCTGTCCTTGCGCATGCGAATGTGGGTGGTGGAACCAGTTCCAGTTTGTAAATAATTGTTCAGTCTATTGTGTCCAGTTCTGAGCAGAAACACCCTCGACTCTCTTGTTCTATCTATGTAGATCTATATCCTCTTCGTGTCCCGAATGACATATAAGGTTTCCACAAGAGACTTCCACTGTTGCCGTTCTGCTGCCTTTCTACCAACCGTCTCCCACGTCAGCCCATCCTTCAGCTCTCTCTCCACCTTTCTTCTCCATGTTTCCTTTGGATGTCCAGGCCTTCTCTTCCCATCCGCTGTCCATCTGAGAGCTATCCTAGCCAATGCCCCCACTGGCATACGACATACATGTCCAAACCACCTCCATCTTCGTCTCTTAATGATGGTCTCCAAGGATGCACAGTCTGTTCGTTTCAAAAGCTCCTCATTTGTTATGGTATTTGCTCACAACATTTGTAGGATCCGTCATAAACATTTATTCCGAAATGTCTCCAACTTCTGAATTATGTGTTGGGTCATTTTTCAGCATTCACTACTGTTTAATAGCACTCCTAGTACATTACTTTTATATATTTTAAGTTTTGTCCTAAGATTTAGTCCTTTTGTTTTCCAAATTTTATTGAGCATCACAAAAGTTTGTATCTATGTAGATAGTGGTAAGTATCTCTTTGCTCTTCTACTTTTCTAATGCTTTGAGAATGTTTTTTTTTCCTGAAAGGTATTTGTTTGCTTCATTTGCTTCCGTGTACATCACTTTGACTCCAACAAACTTCACAAATACAACCAAAAAAACTTGATATTGAACGAAAACTCGGAAACCATCCCCCTCTCAATGACGATCTGCCATTGAATAAAACATCCCTCTCTCCATGACAACCCGAACCATGTACTAAAACTTCTCACTATTCAAGACGACACAACCTTGTATCAAATCATCTCACTTTCTATGACATCCGACATTGTACTAAAACATCTCACTTTCATGACATCCCACTTGTACTACAACATCTCTTTCTAAATGACATCCACACATGTACCACAACATCCTACGTTCCTTGACATCCACACTTGTACTAAAACACTTCACTTTCCATGACACCCTACACTTGTTTCAAAACATTCTACTCTCCATGACATCCCACACTTGTATCAAAATACCTCACTTTCCTTAACGACCCACACTTGTACCAAAACACCCAACTTTCCTTGACGACCCACACTTGTACCAATACACCCAACTTTCCTTAACGACCCACACTTATACCAAAACACCCAACTTTCCTTGACGACCGACACTTGTACCAAAACATCCTAAGTTCCTTGACGATCCACACATGTACTAAAACGCTTCACTTTCTATGACATCCCACACTTGTACTAAAACATCCCACTCTCCATGACATCCCACACTTGTATCAAAACACCTAACATTCCTTGACGATCAACACTTGTACCAAAACACCCCACTTTCCTTGACGACCCACCCTTATATCAAAACAAATTATACGTAGACTGTTAATCTAATAATCCGATAAGCGACTTAATCTCTAACTTAGTAAACATCAAAGACACGAAATGCAAACGAAACTGACTGACATCCTGACAAACACTACATACCCACACCGTTTGTAGAGTATAGATCTTCAATACTTGTAACGATATTCTGACCCAATCTAAAGTGTCGAGTAGAACAGGTCTAAACCTTAATCAAACAGATCAATAGTCTATTCGATTAGTCTTGCTTGTCTGTCTATCGAAATATTTACACACTTTCTTTTAGCAAGCCAATTAATATTTTCTCAGGGCATCGTCATTAATATGGACACTGCCCTTGGTCAAGAATGGAGCGACGTTCATCTGAGACCTTGTTATTATTGAATCGTTGGCCACCAGCTATTCATAAAATTTAATCAGTTAGTCTTAATCCCGAGTCCCTTGCAATGCAGGCATGATGAGAATATCGATGAAATCAATAAGGAAAAGTCGGAAAATGCTCAGCGCCTATTAATTCCTTCGTGTTGGATGCATCCATTGGGTCTTTTGTCTGCTCTGCTGGGGGCAACGCTAGACTCATTATCGGTTGAATGGTTTGGGATGGTGGTGGTAGTAATTGCGAGCGTGACTAGTTGTAATGATGGTTGTGGTGGCTGCAGTTGTAAGTGTCAGAGGCATCATGATGACGCCTTTCAAAATCAGGGTGAAAAGTCACGTAAAGGTTTGTGACATAAAAAAAAATCTGCTGCTTGAAATTTGCATTTTAGAGTAATTTTGTATAGTTGGAATCTGAGAGAATAGATTAGTAATAGAATAGATTGGAATCTGAGTAGGATTAGATTATAAGTAGAATAGATTGGAATCTGAGTAGTGCTTAGATTAGTAATATAATACATTATAATCTGAGTAGTGATTATATAAGTAAAATAATAGATTAGAATCTGAGTAGTGCTTAGATTAGTAATATAATACATTATAATCTGAGCAGTGATTAGATAAGTAAAATAATAGATTAGAATCTGAAGTGCTAGATTAGTAATATAATAGATTAGAATCTGAGTAGCGATTAGATAAGTAATAGAATAGATTAGAATAAGAGTAGTGATTAGATTAGTAATAGAATAGAGGGTAATCTGAGTAGTGATTAGATTATTAGTAGAATAGGCTTGAACCTGAGTAGTGATTATATTAGAAATAGAATAGAGTGTAATCTGAGTAGTGATTAGATTATTAGTAGAATAGGCTTGAATCTGAGTAGTGATTAGTTTAGAAATAGAATAGAGTGTAATCTGAGTAGTGATTAGATTATTAGTAGAATAAGCTTGAATCTGAGTAGTGAATAGTTTAGAAATAGAATAGAGTGTAATCTGAGTAGTGATTAGATTATTAATATAACAGATTAGAATCTGAGTAATGATTAGATTATTAATAGTGATTACGCCCGTGCCGTGCCGTAGCGTGGTGCAAGGGAAGCAAAGAATAGTACCACTGCGACCTACAAGGCATGACGTAAGAGGTGAATGATGTAGGACCTAGGGATGCTACTCTTGTAGACAAAAAGCATCGCAGAAATCGGATGTGCTGGCCTACTTGTAGGGGCATAAATGGCACAACGTACAATCGCTCTTAGGCTCAGATCACATACAAACCACACAGTGGTTGACAAGTGGTCGATATGGAGTGTTCGAAGAATAAGAAGAATAGTAGTGATTAGATTTGCAGTAGAACAGATTGAAATCAGAGTAGTGATTAGATTAGTAATAGAATAGATTAGAGACAGAATAGTTAGTGGAAAAGTAATAGAATATATTGTAGTCAGAAGGTGAGATAAAAAATTTTTAATTGTTTATTAATGATTAATTGATTGATTAATTGATTAAAAGTTAAAAGTTAATTGATTGATTGTTTAAGACCATCATCATTGCACTTCTGTGAGTAACCATGTGGGCTCTGATCTCTTTCTAATGTTTAATTTTTTTCTAAGGAATTTTGTCCGGGCAGCGGCTTTCCAGTCTACTCTTCTCGATTTTGTACTCTACTAATGGTTCTTTTACGTGTTCAGATTGAACACCGGACTTACGGTTTATCGTTCTCTCCGATAGGACTAGGAACTAGATCTCCCCTACACTAAGATCAGAGATCTCTGGAAAAATATCCCGATGGCTTCACGAGGGAGCGAACCGAGTACCTTCAGCACGTGAGGCAAGCACCTAACCTCTACGCCACAGAGACCCCCACATTCTATAGATTAGTGCTAGTAATTTATGATGTGATTGACTGACTGATTGATTGATTGATTGATTGATGGTTGCAAGTACATTATCCTTGTTGATCAAGATAGCGGGGGAAATCTTCACAAGTTCAATTGCAGCGAATAAGACTAAATGTGGAACCAACACTCAGTCCACAACAGTTTGGGCTGAAAAAAGGAAAAGGGTGCAATATATTTGCCTAATGCAAATTAGTGAAAAGACAATAGAATACAAAAACTAAATGAATTTATCTTTCATAGATCAAAAGAAGGACTTCGTTAGGGTTAACAGAGAAATATTATGGGATGTTCTTGAGAATTACGGAATGAAACGACCGTTGCTAGACTGCGTAAGAGTTATATGTAAGGAAAGTATAGTATCTGACTGTATATGTTATGTATAAGTCTGAATTACGAACTAGTTAAGTCATTTGCATGTCGTACTGAAGGTTGTGAGTTCAAATCTTTACTCCATTTTTACTTAATTTAGTCCCACTTGCACTACATTTAGTGTCAGTTTTACATCATTTAATATTACTTATATCATTTACTTCAGGACTTAGATGGGAACAAGATGACAAGACAGACTAGGGTCAGTGAACCCTACTTCTACTTGGTTGCTCTGAAAACTAATGACACAGCGGTAGTCTGACAAATTTTATAGAGGAAACATATTTGTCTGATGGCCTCCCTATGACCAACCTGATCTCAATACCATGTTTCAGTATCTTCAGAAGTGATACTTTAAAGTGAGGTTTTTCTGTTTATAAAATCTTAGTTATCCGTCTGTACAAATTTGTGTCTTTTTGAAATTTGGATACCTCTATCCTAAATGCAGTAGGTGATTTACTTATTCGCAGCGTATTCACGTTCTCAGCGCAAACAACAAATAACACAAAATGTGGTTAACATGATTTATAAGTACGAACACAAATAAATATTTCAGTATTGTATGGACGGAGTTTAGATTCCATTTCCATACTTACTACTTAAAAGGGTTTAAAAGCCGAAGGATTGACTTCATTGCACCGGGTTTTACCCCATATGGCTCGATCCCTCTCCGCAGAAATGGCACGCCACCTGCAGAGAGTATTGCACAAAGCACGAACTCCGTAGCTCCGGCAACAATCCTAGGGTCTCTGGAAAAAACTGCACTCATGAACAGAAGGCCGCGAGTCCGGACTCGAACCCACGACCCTCGACTCACAAGGCAAAGGGCTTAACCACTCAGCCACAGAAACCCCCCCCCCCTTACTCACTTAACCAGACTGCAATGATGCATCTTGTTTGCCATTGCTTGGGGGTGGTGTAGGATCCTAGTCCTAAGGTTCGGGGAATCATGAGATCTACCATTTCCTTATCTATATTTTATTTTCAATTATAGGGTACGAAACCTGAAGCCAAAAAAAAATTATACAAAATCTGCAAATAAACATTTAAAAAATTCGCAAGAAAAATAAACAGTACTAGTAAAAAAATTACGATTTTGAGATTGCGTTGATGAGAATAGAGAAATACGACAAGACTAAATTAACAAGTCAGAAAGGACAAAAAATAACTGCCATGTTATGAAACAAATTTGTCGGGTGTCGCTGAAAGGAAAGTTCACGGCTACATACATGGTGAAGATTGGTGGAAATTGAGAAGCTCTTGACAGACCAGCAGAGATTAATGAAGACAGGGCTTGCAGACTGCCTGAGTGTTTTGGGGGATTTCAGAGATAGAAATGGCAGGAAAAAAAAGAGAAGATGAATAGTTGCGGGGAGGTAAGGACAGGAAGAATTCGATAAAAGTGTTAAAATGTGAGATAAACAAGAGTGGAAGAAAACAAAGACGAAATAGACGATATGAATTATCCTGCAGCCAAACTCGACAGGATGCAATTTGGGAATGGGAAACAGGAAACCAGAACACGATGAAAGAGTCTGACAATGTCAGATGCTAATGTTAAAATGTAGAACTGAAGTTGTAGACCGTTTTTTTAAAAATGTTATCATTTCATTGATATTTTCAGACAGAGTAATATGGAAATGTGTAGCTTTCTGTAGGTATATGTTGAAAAAGTAATGTGTAACAATGTAGGCATAATGTAGGTATACGTAGACAAAGAAATGTAAGAGAATGTAATCATAATAGAGGTCTATTTTGTATGTTGTCTATTCCCAGATGGAACATGTAGTTGGCTGTCCACTCTTGCCGTTAGACGTTCGGATGAGGGCTTTAATTTACGTTCTACGGCTAGATGAGTCGTCCTTGTTGTGTTGTATCCGTGTTTATGTAGTGTGGTCTTGATAATGTCTATCCATCTTTTTCTTGGTCTTCCCTTAGTTCTAGTACCCAATCTGTTTTTATGGTATGCTGCTATTGGTGGTTGGTTGTATTTCATTCTCATTAAATGTCCAAACCCCTGCATTTGTTTCGATGTATTCGGTGCTTGAAGTTATGCCCACTCTGCTTCTGATGTCCTCATTTCGTGTCTGTCTTTCTGGTGACTTCATTGCCTTCCTCAAGCATTTCACACGTGGTGAGCTTTCTGTGATGTGTTGCTGTAAGAGACCAAGTTTGGCACTGGTAACAAAGTGTTGGTAGGAAAATATTTTACATTGTCTTTTAGTTCTTGATTTAGGTGCATTGTAGTATGGTGTCAGTGTTACTGACATTTCACATAATGTGACAAGTAGAAAGTAACATATAGACAAGTAAGCAAATGTAAGCAGAAAAGTAATTCAAAGGTAGTTTATGTAGGTAATGTGTAAAAAGTATATATAACATGTAAGCAAGTGTAAGTGTAAGCAGAAGAAGTAATGTCGAAAATGTAGCTTATGTAGGTATGTGAACAAAGTAATGTTTAAATTGAGCATTGTGAGGTATTACTGAAATAGTAATAGTAAACAAAGTAGATTGCTAGACATATGTAGAGACAAGTAATGTGAAACAAAAGTAGATTGCTAGAATGTATAGACATAGTAATGTGAAACAAAGTAGATTGCTTAGACATATGTAGAACAGTAATGTGAAACAAAAGATAGAATTACAGACACTATGTATGAGACAAGTAATGTGAAACAAAATAGCATTGTTAGACATGTATGTAGACATAGTAATGTGAAACAAAGTAGAATTACGTAGACATGTAGAGACACAGTAATGTGAAACAAAGGTAGAATTACGTAGACATGTAGAGACACAGTAATGTGAAACAAAAGTAGTATTGCTTAGACATATGTAGACACAGTAATGTGAAACAAAGATAGAATTACGTAGACATGTATAGACACAGTAATGTGAAATAATATAACTAGTAGATTATATGTAGACGTAATGTGAAACAAAGTAAAATTACGTAGACATTATAGACAGAATGTGAAACAAGGTAGAATTACGTGACATGTATAGACACAGTAATGTGAAACAAAAGTAGTATTCTTAGACATAGTAGACACAGTAATGTGAAACAAAGATAGAATTACGTAGACATGTATAGACACGTAATGGAAAAAAATAAATTAGTTATGACTGTAATCATCACATAATCGTGGCAACAAGTAGCATTGCTAGACGATATGTAACTTCACATAAAAACCTGTCCCTGGTGCTGATAATCAGCTTGAGTGTTGACAGTGTTCGGTGTCATGAAGTGAGAATGTTCATACTTTTCTCTCTCTGTCCTCCTCTGTATCGTCTCCCATTGAATGTATTGCTTGTCACAACGTGTTCTAAACCTCCCATTCTCATCACATATATAAAAAAACGACAACTGCCTCTTTTTTATATTGATAATACACTTTCTTCATGTATTGAACTCTTTCAACACATCACCATTAGTCATTTTAGCAGTACACGGGCACCTCTGAAGTCAGAGAAGGCCAGCTTGTATGGCGAGGAAACCAATATAACGGTAAGCAGGTTTTCACGCAAAAATCAACCAGAAGCGCCACACCAGGCGCATGACTACGCCTGAATTCATAGCGGGTGAATGCAGAAGAAGAAGAAGAAGCAATACACGGGATTCATAGCATTCTTCTGCAAAAACCCCATCTCCGTGTCATCCATATATTTAGTTGTCTGTTTATTTATTGTCGATGTGGGGGTGGAATATTTTTCCATCCGTAAAGGATCTCAGGTTGATCCAGGTTGATTTGTGTACCAAGAAAAGTACTTCTTGGAAGCCGGAGTAATATTGATCACAACATCCATCGTGTGTTGACGGTCAGGGAAAAATACGGACCTAACACCATATTATCCAATATACATCAAAATACGAAAAAGGTTCCTTTATATTTTAATTAAAAAACCTGTATGACGCATCTATGATACATTCAGTTATGTATAGAATCATCCATAAGACGGCTGTGAAATACCAGCATATGGTCAAACTTTTGTCCCATAATTCTGAATGCAAAAAACAAAGTCCAGCATTTTCTTCCAAACATCGTTTTCCTGCAAAGTAAGGAGAACGCCTGGGGTTAGAATAGAATTGCACTTCGTGGCTATCGACATCTTATCGGATCTCATTGACCTGTTTTTTTTCTGGAATGGTAAATATTTTCCAAGCAGTGGTTCCACGTTGATCGTTGATTGACAATTTATCTCAGCTGTCATCGCTTTCCTGAACAAAGAATTCACTTTCAGTTTCTCAAATGTACACATGAAAATCATATTATGTGAAAATGGGTTAGTAAAATGGGTTTCTCACAGTGGTCTGGAGAGAAAGGTAATGGAAGACATGGTTCCTGGAAAACGAGGCAGGGGACGACCAAGGCGAAGTTGGCAGCAGGACATCAAAGAAACCTTGAACATGACGCTGGAAGAGGCAGGAGAACTTGCAAGAGACAGAGAGCTTTTCAGGCGGGCTCTGATGAATACGCCGTTCCGCAAGGAATATGCTACTACTTGGGTTAAAATGGCTATATGGCGTAGTCGTATTACTATTTAACGAAATCTGATATTATATATAAACTCATTAATATATAGACAAATTCTGTGAAGTCATTATATAAGTGATTGATTGATTGAGTGTTTGATTGATAGAACTTCATCACTGTACTTTGATGAGTAACCGTGTTTGCTCCGATCTCTTTCTTACATAGGCAGATCTCTGTGCAGTCCAGAACTTCGTAGCACCGGCGAGGGTCCTTGATGTAATTTTGAAAATAGTGAAGATATTTTTGTAGGAATTTTATTTTAAATCTTTCCTAATGAATTTTGCTCGTGCACAATACGGTATGTCCGTAGGAACCCATCACCATTTTGTTCTCTTAACCTCAGTAAATTTGTGTTGGTAGGTTTGTAATCTGTAGGACATTGAGCGAAGTATCAAGAAGAGACCGGTTTAGAAATGAAGACATCAGAAAAATAGTGGTTGCTACAACAGTGTTGCCCTTCATCAATAAAACAACAAATTAAACAACTTATGCAGATTACCAACGGACAGTGTGACTCATAGAGCAATACTAATCCTAGACATTGTATACAAAGCACAAGTCTGTCCTTGCAAAAAGTGGACAACAGAAATAACATTGACAGTGAAAAAAAACACCATTTACTAAGTACACACACATAAACCCGTTCTATAAATCTCTTCTTATCCTGACACTGTGAGGCAAAACATGATTAGATTGAAGAAAGGAAGATCAATATCAAAGTCGCGTATGATTTTAAAAACGGCAGATTAATATTCTTAAAAAAAATATAAACAATGTGATGACAAATCACCCATCACCTTCTTATATGCTGCAGATCGTCCAATTAAAAAACAAACACCAAAAACGCAGCAGCATTCTTCTTCTCCTTCTTTTAACGCTCCATATCGACCACTTGTTAACCACTCTTTGTGATTTGTATGTGATGTGAGTCTAAGAGTGATTGTGCGTTATGTCAGTTATGTGCCTACAAGTAGACTAGCACTTGCGATTTCTGCGACGCTTTTCGTGTACTAGGTAGATTTCCAAGACTCCTGCCTCCGTCGAATTTTACGACATGCCTTTTAGGTCGCAGTGTTGCTATTCTTTGCACCGCCTGTGGACCGCGGCAAAACACGGGCAAACAGCATTCTTAAGGGAAGAGAAACACATTCGGGTAGAAAAACAGCACACAAATATTTAAAAAGAGCTCTCGAGAACAGAACTTCTAAACAAAAAACAGTTTTAACCAACACAGCTTATAAAGATAAACAGGCCTTGACATAAAGAACTTTTAAAGATAAAACAGCTTCCGCGAAAATAACTTTCACAGATAAAACAACGTAACGAAGAGAAACTCTCACAGATCAAAACATAGCTTTCTTAAAGTAAAACATCCACAGAAAAAAAGAAAAGGCGAAGTCGCGAAGGGGAGTCCGTAATGTTTATATCATATTTGTGGAAATGACTTTTCCAACCAAAAACTCCTGGCATTCATACCAAGCCAGTTCTGGGACGCGCACAAAGACTTCTCTTCATTCATCATCAGATCAGAGGCTTGCATCAACATTCAGCGCGTGGTGCGATCAGGGTGGATCAACAGGAGTACGTCTTTGAAGATGTTTGCATAATTTCTCCATTTCCTTTCTTAGTACGTCTCTCCGTAAACCTCACATTCCCTAAAAATGTTACTCTTACCAAGTGATCTTACTTCTTGAAGAGTTCTTAAGTTATCTCAAAATAAATGTTAAAGTACATTATGGCAGAAAAAAAAAGATTGATAGAAGAATTGAAAGTGTTAAGCGGAATTCATTCAACACTGAGTTTAAAGAAGAATGGTGTGTCGCTTGGTAACAGGCGTAAATAAACAAAGTAATGGGGTGTTGCATGGCAACAGGTGTAATTATTAGCAATATTCTACAAAAATATTTTCACAATCTAAAATTACATCGGGGACTCTAGCCGGTGCTACGGAGTTCGTTCACTGCCTCTGAGATCTTCCTGTGTAAGAAAGAGATCGGAGGACACATGCTTACTAACCGAGGTATCTAATCAATCCATGAATCTGGGCGGTGAAGGACAGAGTGGACATGAGTCTGATGAATTTAATGGTCGCATGGCTAGTGCAGTAACCACGAAACTGTTCCGGTTAGTTTTGCTTTTATTTATATCTCCGACAGAAAAAAACCATTAGCCTAACCGATCTATAATAGAGATAAATTTGAAAGTATTGTTATTTTAACAAAATTCTGTAAAGCTACATGATACTGATGATTATTGATCGATTATAACCGTCCGTGTTGTGCCGTGGCCCGCAATGGGAGTAAAGAATAGTACCACTGCGACCTACAAAACATGCCGTAAGAGGTGACTGATGTAGGACCTAGGAAGGTACCCTAGTAAATAAAAAGCATCGCAGAAATAGGATGTACTGGCCTACTTGTAGGCGCATAACTGGCACAGCGCACAATCGCTCTTAGGCTCGGATCACATACACATCACACAGAGTGGTTAATAAGTTATAGATATGGAGCGTTCGAAGAAGAAGAAGAAGATCGATTATAGCCTGACGAATCAATATTTATTATTGTCTATTGTCTATTGTCTATTCTCAGATTGAAGATGTAGTTGGCTGTCCACTCTTGTCGTTAAGCGTAGAGATGGGAGCTTTAATTTGCGTTCTAGGCTAGATGAGTCGCCCTTGTTGTGTTATATCCGTGTTTATGTAGTGTGGTCTTGATATTGTCTATCCATCTTTTTCTTGGTCTTCCCTTAGCTCTAGTACCCGATCTCTTTTATTGTATGCTGTTATTGGTGGTTGGGTGTATTTCATTTTCATTAAATGTCCAAACTACTGCAATTGTTGTCTTTCGATATATTTATTATTTCACTGCTCAATATACATATATATTTGTAATGAGAATACTTCTGCCTATTGTCTGACATTATTAAACATCGTTTTCAATAATTCAACAAGGCCCGTTTGTTCATACAGTTCTGACATTTGCTTGTCGGGACAGAGCAAACACAAACTGACTGATACTGTTATGTTCCTGGGATACCCCTCTGACAATACAAGCTGATCGATAAGTTTGTAACTACAACCGTGAGATGTCAGGAATTTAGATGCTGATCAGTACTGTAACTGTCAATCAATTGCATAATGTTCTCATTTAAATTAATAATTCAAGTAGTAGAATGTCCTTTTCTGTACTTTGCTTTCATAACAGCCCTACTCAAAAACTCTCTCTATCAAGTTTTTCCGCCGTTTCCAGCCTCACGTTTAAGGTTTATTTGATGTCCTACTGTCACTTTCGTATTGGTCGTTTCCTGCTTCGTATTCCAGGAACCCTGCCTTCCATTACCGTTCTCTCCAAACCACTTGAACGTTTGTGGCCAAAATATTTCATCTTCCTATACATGATGTTATTTATGTGCCAATGCTCCTTGATATGCAGGTCCTATCGATAATTACGTAAAGAAAATATTGAAAGAGGAAAGATAAAAACCCACTTTCATGATGAAATCTTAAAACCATAAGTCTAAAAACGAAAGATTAACTTCACTGCAAGGAGTTTCACCAAACGGTTAGGTTCCCTCTTCATAGAAATGGTACGTCACCTGGTAAGAGTATTGAACAAAGCACAAACTCCGTAGCTTTCATAACAAAACTAGTGATCTTGTAGGGAAAATGTACTCTTGAATAGAATGGTAGAGAACATGTAGTTTTAATAACCCCTAGCGGAAGCAATGGAGTCAATAAATATGATCAAGAAATAGACATTGAACAAGTGTTTGTGGCTTTCGAAAAAAAAAAAACGAATTATCAAATACAGGATTCGAACGACAAACACCTTATTTCTTAATAAACCCATTGTCTATCCCTACAGATGACTGTTTGAAAGAATATGACGTTGAGGTCTTGACTCGAAACTACGATTTTCCGAACGCTGGGCAAACGGTTTGACTACGTAGCCACAGAAGCCCACAAGATGTCATAAAGTATTACTTAATTATCCACTACTTAGCAATTCTTTCCCATGTGGAGCTATCTGGATATTTTTCTACAGATCCCAGACCTCAGTGTAGGTGAGATCGAGTTCCTAGTCCTATCGAAGACGGACAGTAAAACGTAGACCCTTTGTTGAAGTTGATCACTAAAATAATCCTAGGCGGTTAAATAAAAAAATCGAGAGAAGCAGGCTGGAAAGCAGCTGCCCGGACAAAATTAATAAGAAAGTTTTAAAAAAAATTCCTACAACATATTTTCACCATCGTCAAAATTATATCGGAGACCCTTGCCGATGTTTCGGAGTTGTGCACTGTCGCTGAGATCTTCGATCGAAGCACGCATGGTTACTCGCCAAAGTGCAATGACGATGGTCATATCAATCAATGAATCAATCAAGAAATGTTCATGCTCTCTTGTCTCTCTTCCAACCTTCAATAGAATATGTCATGCTAGAGATGTTGCTAATCATAATCTTCTTCTTCTTCTTTGCGTTCGTTCTTTACGACCAACATTAATCACTCTTTGTGATATGTTTGATCTTTGCCAAGAACGTGTATACGTTGCACATTGGTTTGGTAGGCCCCTAAACGGCTAATCATAATGACAGAGATGACATGACTCAGAGGTGTGACAATAAGAGACAAAATTAGAAATGTTGAAATCAGAAGAAGAATGGATGTGAAACCAGTCATGCAATTCATAAAAGAGCAACATATTAAATTAACATCTGACAAAACTGCCCTGGTATCGTCTACCACAGAGAGACACACTAAAAAAGTATAACAAGTACAGAGCAAGAGGAAGACAACACAAAAGATGGAGTGACGGCATCAAGAACAGCCTTAATAAAATCAATAAAAGCTTACAAAGTGCATTAGAACAAGTACACACACAGAGCACTATATTCCACCTCCCCCCTTTCCTTTTCCCAAGACTTCCATAAAGAAATAAATGGTCGCCCGAGTGGTTACCGGGGCCGAAATTTGGGGTGTCAAGAATAGAACCAATGTTACCTGCCACGCATGTCGTAAGAGGCGCTAAGGAGGTTTGGCTGAAATCGGATGCACATGTCCTAAACGTGTAGAAGTCTATGCGTTTAGGGGCCTACCAAACCAATGTGCAACGCATACACTTTCTTAGCAAAGATCAAACATATCACAAAGACTGATTGAAATTGGTTGTAAAGAAAGAACGCAAAGAAGAAGAAATAAATGGTGGAAGAGAAGAAGAAGATGTTGCTGACAGCTCTTCTTATATTATTCCTATGTTGTTCTAGTTGCATTGGAACAAGTCGTTTATACTGACAGCAGAATCCCATCCAATATCCGCCTGACGGGCAGGTATTTCTTAACGTCTTTTCCTAAACCTTTGTTCTTTTCCTAGGATAGAGTTGTCAACCTTGAGTACCGTAAGCCATATTATTCTCACCTGTCGTCTTTGACCTGTCCAGCTTAGAAAATCTATTGTTCCTGTCGGCCAGGTCATCTTTAGATATTGTTCTTTTGTTTCGGTGGTTGTGCTGTCGGCATAGCTCTCAGGCTAGTCAAAGCCAACTACGGTACGCATAATTTACCCTCCTCCCGCCTCAACTACTACACGGTAAAGGCCTCATGAAGGGAGGATCATGATGTGTACTGGGCAATGAGGTAGTAGGCACGCAGTTTAATTTGACACTATAATAATAGCCGTCCATCGCAAGCGATGATGACAACAATCTCAGACGTGTACTGTTGCACCTCTCTGGTGTGTGCGGAGGTGACTGTAGAGTCAAATCCTAGAACAGAATCCCCGACCACAGGTGGGGTATACATGATCAAGGTTAGACATGTGCGTGTTGTGTGCTCTGTCTTTTCGTGCTGCTCGTTTTCTCTGTGACTCAACAATACGATGATTCTCAGCTATTCGGGTTCTTCTTTTGTTGTTACAGCGCCACATTTGGCGATATTGCGCAAGGAATTCCCAGCACGTATTGTCTATATCGAAGCATTTCAGAGACACTTTAAGAGTGTCTTTAAAGCGTTTTTCTGTCCACCAGCTAAACGTCTGCCCCCTTCAAGCTCGCCATACATCAACTGTTTTGGGATGCGTTTATCAGGCATTCGAGCATAGTGACCGACCCATCTCAGTTGGGCCTTCTGCAACAGGGTGTTGACGCTTGGGATCTTTGCTCTTTTGAGGACTGCGCTGTCTGGAATTTTGTCCTGCCAGTTTATTTTTAGTATTCTACGTAGACAGCTTGTGTGGAAATGGTTTCATTTCACACTATCAGTGATGTGGTCAACATTGAATGAAAATCGTGGTATATCCTTTACAGAACTTAGCCATCAACCACAATGAACGAGTCGTCGATTTTCTAGTCACCACTTATACGTTCAGTAGTTTGCCATTGCTTTCTGAACGGTGAGGTCTACTTTACCGTTTGTAAAAATCCAAGAAAACTAATTTGCTTTCAAACTTGCCCGCCGCGGTGTTTGAACCAGGTACGCTTGGGTTATGATCAAGCTCACTACTGCTTAAGCTACAGACGGTTAACATTACGCCTGCCGTATTTACTTTCTAGTGTTTCTCTAATAGACAATTGAGACCGGATCAACATAAGACACATACAATTGAAATGGTGGTTAGAGATAAAGACATGTATGTTACTGTATTACATAAGCAAGGAAAAAATGAATTACGAAATATGAAAAATGACAACACTCAACGTTTTGACCATATAACTTTATCAAGAAAACATATATCAATATGAAATACTCATAATCAACAGGGGCCGTGCCTGGATTTACTTTCATTTATAGAAGTGGAAGGTATCATTTGTTCACAATGTTACCTTTCTTTTTATAACATGTAATATGGATACGCCTTTGCAAACATTCGCCACCATTTTGTGTATTAATGTAAATTCTAAACTTTGATTACCATTTTGTTGTGCTTATGCAAAGTTATATAACAAAAACGTTTTTTGCATCAACTATGCTACCTACCAATTAGTTACACATGGATTCGTAACGTCGTGAGATATATAAGACTGCATGCAAAAAATTACTTGTATCCATCAGGTAGATTTCGTACAAATTAAACCATAGTGTGATCACGAATTTTGGAACGAACTATAGTAGTATACGCACGATAAAGCAACGTATTTGTGCATTTTTTTATGGAATGGTCTCGAATAAACCTGCTGTTGATTTCTTATGTAAACTCATTTCTTACCATTGACCCCCTTATTGGCATACAAACGAACGGCAATTATACCACAATCCACTATAGAGGTTTTTAACATAGATAACTTTCTTGTTCACTTTGTAGTAAATCTTCCAACTTTATATTGTAGCTGTAAATAGTGACATTATTTAACTGAACCGTATATTTTATTTTATATATATATATATATTAGTGTGATACCTAGCACAAACAATGTGAACACAAACATTAGTGTAATGAAAGTTATAGTATCATAAAACAATTGTGGTCTGAACTCAGTAACGCTAATTGTACAGAAAGAGTTAAGATACAAAGAACTTCTAACATTACTATACTATGGAGAGTTGAATGCAGTGAATTTATAAATTCGTATTGGGAATAAACGTATTCCCTGTTGTACTCTAGAAAGAATTATATAAACAACATCAAACGCGTCTTGTTAATATATTTTTTCTTCAAACAAAAAAAACCATTTTGGCATATGATGTGAATTGCTGGAGAATTGGTTTATCCCTAATGGTTTGTGAGATGGCTTGCCGTGCTCTGCGAGTTAACATGCTGGTTGGAATAATAATTGATTTTACATGATGAAGTCAGTGTCCTATTCACAACTCTTCATCATCGCAGTTATGGACATTTTCAATAGAAAGCATGTGCGTCTATTGTGTACGCACAAGCAAAAGATTCTGGATTAAAACACAAAATCTGAATCAAAGGAAACAAATTAGATTAAAAACAAGTTAATACTTTCACCAGATTTAAGTATGAAAGAAAAACACATAAAAAGTAATACTAAGATTAAAATAACTACAAATTACGCCCGTGTGTTGCCGGGGCTAGTAAAGGAGCAAAGAATAGTAACACTGCCACCTACAAGGCATGTCGTAAGATGCGACTGAGGTAGGGGCCTAAGGAAGCTACCCTAGTAAATAAAAAGCATCGCAGAAATCGAATGTGTCGGCCTACTTGTAAGCGCATAACTGGCACAACGTACAACCGCCCTTAGGCTCAGATTATATAAAAATCACAAAAAGTGGTCGATATGGAGCGTTCGCAGAAGAAGAAAGAAGAAATAACTATAAATTACAAGAAACTTTAACAGAGAAATGTCTTAGATTAACTCATTCACTCTTCAGAGTCGATACACCGGCTTGTGTTATATTTTAAGATGTCACAAGGTTAGTATACTGGTAAACTCAGTATCAACTTCAGTATAAGTGTGCAAGAGGAACAACAATTGCGAAGTGAAAGGGTTTAAGTAATGTGATGATGAGATGATGATTTCGTCCATCACAGGACGCCCGAGTGGTTACCGGGCCCAAATTTGGGGTGTAAAGAATAGAACCACTGTTACCTGCCATGCATGTCGTAAGAAGCGACTAAGGTGGTTTGGCTGAAGTCGGATGCACGTGTCCTAAACATGTAGAAGTCTATGCGTTTAGGGGCCTACCAAACCAATGTGCAACGTATACACGTTCTTGGCAAAGATAAAAAAATTCACAAAGAATTATTAAAATTGGTCATAAAGAACGAACGCAAAGAAGAAGAAGAAGTCCATCACAGGTGATGATGATCACCATTTTTCATCCAAGAGATGTTTGATGGATGAAAGGGTGATTTGCGCGATGATTTGTTTTAAAGTGAGAAAGAGTTGCGTAGTTCGTCGATCTCACTCTCTCGAACAATTCCTTTTATGTACAGTGGCAGGGCAAAGTCAAGACGACTGGAGAAGAATCCGGTGCAGCGAATGACCAGGGCGTTCTACGTGCCTGGTATTGCTCCCTACGCTACGCAACTCGTTGCTGACATTTGCCGTCTTGCCCTGTGAACCAGAGTATGGTTTCTTCCGAATAGTCTGCCGAGTCAAGTCTTTGCATGCAGGGTTGGCATACCCTGATTCACCGATTGGTTTATTACCGAATCGGTTACCAGCCCTTGGTTTAGCTGGCTTTTCACAGCCGTTGTACAGGTGGGGAGGGGGGGGTGAGTTATCACCTGCCAGGAACTAAAATTCTCGCCGGCATAGCTCACTGCAAAACTGAAGCGCCCTCTCCCTCCCCTACAAGATAAATGCCTCATCGGGATGTACTAGGATGTTTAATTGTTCAAAGAACAACTAAATAAATGTTGCAACTCTATAAGACATTCATCTAAATTGCCCGCCTCCCCCTTTCATGTATTGTCTTCATATTGTTTTTTGTAGACCAGCCTCTCACAACCTACATAACTTATTTGAGGCACACATTCCCCACACAAACCTCACCTAGCCACATATTGCATCCACACTATATCTCTGACTGTAACAATTATCATACAGTCATAATGAAACATGATAACACTTATCCATGCTTTGTTAACTTATCAAGCACACCTTTGATCCGACATCACCTGTAAACACCTACCACGTTAAGTTAGTTCTGGTTATATACAGGTAAATCATACCTGAGACCAGGTGTAAGCTTTCACAATATCTGTACACAAGTTACGATATGAGAATTTCTCTTGTAAATTAGTTTCCTGTACGAGTGTAGTCGCCGGAGTAGCGCAGCGGTAGTGCTCAGGGTTCACACATAAGTTAAGCATTTATGTTGTTGAGTGGCGTCTTTCAAATTGTGTCAATAAACGTTAGGGCTAAGCAATGGGTGCAACAAGAAAACTTGAGACTACTATGTATGATGTGTGCATGTATGTCATATGTGTACAACCATGTGTATGTATGTTGTATGTGTACAACTTTGTGTATGTATGTTATATGTGTACAACAATGTGTATGTATGTTATATGTGTACAACTTTGTGTATGTATGTTATATGTGTACAACCATGTGTATGTATGTTATATGTGTACAACCATGTGTATGTATATTATATGTGTACAACATGTGTATACATGTTGTATGTGTACAACTTTGTGTATGTATGATGTTGTTTCGTCTTAAATATACAAGCACAATAAGCATATCGTATGTGTTTGTGCAAACTTCGACCGAATCTGATTTGATTATTCTGTGTTCAACCACAGCCAACTATAAACTCATACAGCCAACGGATTCAGGTAAAAATTCTAGGAAATAAGATCCCAACAGTCACGTGGCCTCGCATTCTAGTATTGATGTATATAGACGAATTCATTGTAAGTCAACACAACATGCTAAATTAAGATTATATTATGTAATAAATTAAGTTTAACAATAAGGAATATCAGAGTTATGAATATTTTTCATCAATAAATTACCATAGATTCATGGAATTGAGTAAAATTGCAAAAAAGCTTGCAGTGTTCTATCAAACATATATAATATCCAGCCCCCAACTCAAACTATGTCAAGGTTTCCCCAATGAGTTATGCGACCCAATATTAGAGGTGGCTGTGGTTGAACAGACGAAGCCTTTACGAAAACAACCCGGTAACAGTGTGACGACGAAAGAAGAAAAAAGAAGTTTACTAAAGAAGAGTCTAGGAAATTAAATTGTTGCAAATCTCTGTTTATTTTTATTTGAGAGCTAATTTAACTTCATTAAAATTGTACATGCTACCAATATTATTGCATAAACGTTATCTTCCTCATTAACAGCACTTGGTTTTCTTTACTTGTGGCTCGTCAAATGGCTGTTACAGATAAGCGGAAGTAACATGAGAAGTTCACAAGTGTCTACACAAGAACGGCACATACTGATGACGTCAAACGAAGTCATTAAATTCCCTCCCGCAATACATTACCCATTACGCTTGTTTACGTAATTTGAACATTATCTTCATCGTGAAATATAGACATGCAATTACTTGTGTAATCTGTGAAGATTTCATTGATTGATTAAGTACATATCGATGTCGAAGATGGGCTCTAGTGTATATTTAACGCTTTCTTTCCCATGCAATGATGGTGTATTGCAGAACTATTTCTGCCCATCTACCTCTCAATTATATCAATCCATTTAAAATCTCATACATTGCACATAAATTTGTAAAGTCTTGTTATCATCAAAGAAAGCGAGCAAACTAATAAACATCGGTGTTATTAATTTGCCTCCTAAACGTGTAGAAGTCTATGCGTTTAGGGCCTACTAAACCAATGTGCAACGTATACACGTTCTTGGCAAAGATCAAACATTTCACAAAGAGTGATTAAAATTGGTAGTAAAGAACGAACGCAAAGAAGAAGAAGAAGATTCATTTGCCTCGGTGGTGTCTCTGTGGAGTAGATGTTAGTTGTTCGCCTCTCGTTTCAAAGGTACTCGGTTGGCCTCCTCGTGCAACCATCGGAATATTTTACCAGACACCCCTGATCTCAATGTTGGTGAGATCGAGTTCCTAGTCCTATCGGAGACGAAAGATAAAACATGATCATGTGTGCAAGTTGAACACGTAAAAGAACCCTTGCAAGATCCAAAAAAAGTTAAGCAGGCTGAAAAGCCGCTACCCGGGCGAAATTCATTAGAATAAAAATTCCTGCAAAATATTTTCACCATTTTCTAAATTACACCTGGAGCCCTGTCAATGATGACGGTCCTGTCAATCAACTAATCAACAATTAATCACTTACCTGTTTATGCTCAAGCCTTACTTCCGTGAAAGTAGTGACCAAGTGATAGAGTTCCACCAGAGAATCTCACGGAGGGAAGAGAAACCACTTATCTTTATTACTTCATTGAAATGAAAATGAAAATCGTGTTATATTCTTTACATGACGTAGCCACCAACCACAGTGAACGAGTCATTGATTTTCTAGGCACCACTTATACATTCAGTAGTTTACCATTGCTTTCTGAACGGTAAGATCTATTTTTACCTTTCGTAAAAATCCCACGGAAGCGAATTTGCTTGTAAATTGTCTGCCGGGGGGTTTGAACCAGGTACTCTTCTGCTGTGATCGCGCTCACTACCCCTATAGACGCTCACACAACTTCATTATTAAATTTATTAATATATCTTTTTCTTTCATTTCACTATAGAACCCAACAATGTTCATATCCATGGATACTTTTCTCT